>CM042242.1:4052281-4079781 GCA_023566225.1 Romanogobio albipinnatus
TAATTATGCACAGTAATAGTCACCTGCACACACAGATATCCCCCTAAAATAGCTAAAACTAAAAACTACTTCCAAAAATATTCAGCTTTGATATTAATGAGTTTTTTGTGTTCATTGACAACATGGTTGTTGTTTAATTATTAATGTTGTAAAATTAATCCTCAAAAATACAACTTGCCTAATAATTCTGCACTCCCTGTATATACACACACACACATATACATATATATATATACACACACACACATATATACATATATATATATACACACACACACACACACACATATATATATACACACACACACACACACATATATATATATACACACACACACACACATATATACACATATATATATATATATATATATATACATACATACACACACACACACACACACACACACACACACACACACACACACACACACACACACACATATATATATATATATATATATTTATAAAATATTTGTTTTGCACTCTACAGTATGTGTGTACTTTTAGTACAATTTGTGTAGTTTCTCACCTTCAAAAGGGAATACTGAGCAATTAACCCGAAAGGTCCAGTAAGATACTCGTCCCAAACAATGGCCTTATTAAAAAAATAACAACAACACATGAATTAAAGGATGATGATATGTTACATGTCGACTGACAGTATCGCTGAACAGCATTTGCAGTAGTAATACTTAGCAACAGTGTAAGAGACTAATCTGGGTGTTCATTAGAGCAAAAAGCTTTACCTTGCTTCCCGAACATTTATCTAAAAATTCGCGCAGGTCTTTCCGTGCAGCCTCTCTCAAAATATTTAGGTTTACTCTGCCACAAAACAAATGCGACGCCATGTTCGTTAAAGCGCAATCATATGACTTTCACGGGCTCAGCGTATCACGTGATTCGTGTTTCAAAATAAAAGCCAGCAGGTGTAAATGTTATTACTCTAGTGCCCAGTATAATTTTATATAATTTAATTACTTCGTGAAAAATATATTATATTGTATTATTAGTTTATTTTCGCTAAAATAAAATATTTTTGATTAATCACGAGGACTTTTACATGCGCGACATTACTGTTTGTTGCCAAGTCCGCTAGTTTTAGACATTTTTGTAACGTGATATTCCGAGTGATTTGTTATAAGCACCGCGAATTAGCGTAATCCTGATATATATCTGAAGAAAGATCATATACAGAGATCGTGACTAATTATAGTGGGTTATGTAAACGCGTGACTGGTGTTATGACATTAGTTTCCTGACGAAGATCTGGCAACCTCTCTCTGCCAAAGCGAACGCGTCCAATCGGGATCATCGCCAGTTGAAGGCGAGCGAGTAGAAAATGCTGCGCACGGTTTTCCTCCGAACTTTTCCCCAAGTTTTCCGTATCTCAGCCTGTCAGCATTCAACGATTCCTGCACCGAACATTCACCCAGACGTTCACTACAACAAGGTAATGGCCAGAATGCTGGGACTTTAAATCACATGCTAATTCCCATTGGTAGTGACATGTCTCGTGTTGCTAATATTCTAACTCACTACAACTTAATTCAATGTTTGCAATCTTATCATTATGCGGAAAGTCGCGTGATATTTTCTTTATCCTCAAAAATGTCTGTCGTTGAATCGTGGCGATGAAATGTATGTGTGGAAGACATTAGTTTAACAGGTTAATGAACCCTAGCATATTTTCAAACTCCGCCTCCATCACGAGAAAAATTCCTTTCCCTGTTTATCCTCTCTCTCTCTCTCTCTCTCTCTCTCTCTCTCTCTCTCTCTCTCTCTCTCTCTCTCATTCAGAAAATTAGCTTTATTGGCTCAAATTCAGAAAATTAGCTTTATTGGCATGACAAATTGTACATTGTATTGCCAAAGCATTTATATGAGCATTAATAATAATATCAAATAAAAAAACAACTGTTCTTTATTGAACAAGTGTAGGAAAACAGGGGGAATAAATACAGTGTATGTATGTTACTTTCAGTGGTGTGTGTGTGTGTTTGCATATGTGTGTGTACAAGTCTCTCTCTCTCTCTCTCTCTCTCTCTCTCTCTCTCTCTCTCTCTCTCTCTCTCTCTCTCTCTCTCTCTCTCTCAAACCTGCTGAAAAACTACAGGAAACCTTTGACCTCTGTAATTGCAAACAAAGGCTACTGTACCAAATATTAACATTGATTTTCTCAGGTGTTCAAATACTTATTGGTGCCCCCAGTCAAATTTTAAAAAGCAACATTGGTATTATTGGTATTAATTAACAAATACATACATACCAAATTATAAATGTATATATTTGTTAATAAGGATTCAGATGATCACACACACTATATGCTGACCCTCGTGAAGTGAAGTATACTTTGGCCTTTAGATAGCATTCTATGTGTGTGTTGTGTGCACTTAAAGCCTGTCAATCAACAGTATCAACAGATTCAGATGATCACACACACTATATGCTGACCCTCGTGAAGTGAAGTATACTTTGGCCTTTAGATAGCATTCTATGTGTGTGTTGTGTGCACTTAAAGCCTGTCAATCAACAGTAGAGCCACCCTCAGGCTGAACACGCCAGGACATTAGACCTTACACATTTGTGGAGACCCCAAACAATCCTGTGTGTTGATTTTGAGAATAATATAGCTTTGTGGTATAACAGAATAATGTAACTAGTTGAGCAAAGATGCGATGTTGGTTGGTGATTATATTATATTATACTACGGGGCCGTTGAATGCTTGAATCTGATTGGCTGATGAACGTTCTGAGGTGTGCAATTATTTTCTGGGAGATGCACAGCGAACGTAGTTCCAGGGAGCTCTTGACCGCATTACAGTTCCATATCACTTCGCATAGTTAACTGTAATAACGGACTAAAAAACAACAATATGACAGACGATTTTCCTAAAGTAAATCTTAATATTTACGGTGAATATAAAACGTTCAACAACTGGGCGGCAGCATTTTTGATGAAATCTGAGAGCTGTCTCACTCCTCCATAGGCTTTCAGAGGGACTGAAACTTGATGGCCCAGAATAGTAAGTAAAAACGTCATTTAAGGAGTCCAAATGACTACAGAGGCTCTGTATTAAGTCTATCATGCGACGAAAATACTTTTTGAGCGGAAAAACAACAAAAATAACGACTTTATCCCACTATTATTGTTGTTCAATTTGAGCCTGAGATTACGGCGTTCTTCTTCTTCTACTACTAATCTCAGTTCTCGCGCATGCGTCGTGGCACTCCCGCGAACTCTCATCAGAGGCTCAAATTGAACAACAATAATAGTGGGATAAAGTCGTTATTTTTGTTGTTTTTCCGCTCAAAAAGTATTTTCGTCGCATGATAGACTTAATACAGAGCCACTGTAGTCATTTGGACTCCTTAAATGACGTTTTTACTTACTATTCTGGGCCATCAAGTTTCAGTCCCTCTGAAAGCCTATGGAGGAGTGAGACAGCTCTCAGATTTCATCAAAAATATACTAAATTATGTTCCGAAGATGAACGAAGGTCTTGCATGGTTGGAACAACATGAGGGTGAGTAATTACTGACTTTATTTTCAATTTTGGGTGAACTAACCCTTTAAAGGCTACACGTGACATTTTTTCACTAGCGAGGTAATAACAGCGCTCTTTAGAGACGCACAGAGGCAGCCTAATTCACACAAGCACTCGCGCTCTCTCTCTAATAACTTTATTAATAACTGCAGTAGAATGCTATCAACGGCTCAAGCCTTCGTTAGCAGCTTTAAAATGACGTTTCGGAACTAACAAAAGAGCCGTTGGATGAGACGCGGAAGAAATAGTCCTACTCACAATAGCGATTTAAGTACAAAAACCGAACGAATCCCTTTAAATATATCTTCGGATCGATGTCTTGAGGTGTGGTAACCGTAGTATAAGCGGAATAATTGACTCCGGGGCGTTCAATTATTAGAATAATAATGCACACCGCTTCGCGTCGTGACCGCATCACCACCTCGGGTGTGCATTATTATTCTAATAATTGAACGGCCCGTCGTCAATTATTCCTTACATATTTGATGTTTTTATTTACATTTATTTTAACCTCTTAACTGTCACCGTCCCGCTGGCACCTGGCACTCTTTTTTTGATCACCTTTTTTTCGTATCATATGTTTTAGTAATTATCATAAATTAGGGATCATTCGAAAGCTTACGAATCAAAATTCATCCTGTGGAAACCGTTTTGAAATTGGACGTTGCGTTACTATGGAAATGGTACTTTAAATTCTTTTAGCAGGCTCCTCCCCTTAGTGGGCGGCATCATGTTTCATATTACAATATTTATTTTAACTACTTTATAATCAAAATCTTTTCTAATCTTGACAAAACACATATTGTCGGAAAGGCCTGAGTCTCAAGGTTCCATATTTGGTGACTGTTTTGTGATGGAAGTGACATTTGCATAGAAAATTACAGGAAAATGCATCAAAAAAACACTCAATGGAATTTCAATGACACCCAGTGGCTATTTTTGGTACAGCGCCTAAACAAAATGTCATGGGAACTTCAATTTTTGTGATATCAACTTCAAATTTGGAACACAACTTGGTTAGACATATGGCTTTTATTTTATAGTAATTTTAGACTAAAACATTTTTGTAAAATATATATTTTATATAAAATAAAAAATATTTAGTACAGTATTTTTTTAACTTTTTCATACTTTCATATTATTTTTAATTGCGTTCACTTTAGAAATAATCTGCCGAGTGTCTACTTTAAAACAAGACCAAACTTAGGTCTATATTCCAAAGCATTCTTGAATTATAGCCCTTTATGTTTGGATAGTGCATTTTCATGTGTATTCTCAAAAAGGGGGGTGACAGTTAAAGGGTTAAATGTGTGGCGTTACGTTTTAAAGCTACAGTATAAAACAAAGCAATGTTGCTTTTTTCACTGGAATGCAACTAATTTAAATAGCTTTGACACGTTTATCACAGGACTATCTCATGATACATCACATTATCCAACAAGTTACATCATACCACATTTTTTCCTCCATATCGTGCAGCCCTAGTTTTAGTTGTCAGAACTTCCTGCCATTGCCATGTAAATATTATGTACATTGATCTGCAATGTGAAAAAGATAACAGTAAATGTTGACTTTGAATTCGACATGTTTAAATGCCAGAGCATGCCAATGTGCCTCTTTTTTTCCTCTGCAGCTTTTCATTAACAACGAGTGGCACGACGCAGAAAGCAAGAAAACCTTTCCAACCGTCAATCCTTCTACTGGGGAAGTTATCTGCCAAGTCGCAGAGGGAGATAAGGTAGATGTTTGAATTTGTAATTTCATATTGAAAGAATAATAAATGTCTTAAACCAGGTGGTAAACTGGGCACTTTTCAGTTGGTTCAGGTTGTGTCTGGTTAAACCGGATGAACATCAATATCTCTTTTCTCTCTATACAATTCAACGAACAGGGTCAAGGCTTTTGAAGCAACATGATAGCTTTGTGTGAGGAATATACCTAAATATAAGTTATTCAGTGAAAATGTATTATTTATTATTGAGTTCTGTTTTACTGTAGATAATGTGGTAATGTATAAAAGCTGTATTAGAGGTGTGTGTGTGTTTATGAGTTGGGTTCAACAAAGTGAGCATGTAATTTGGCCTGTAACAAAAGCAAGTTGCCAAGTAGTATGTACATAATATAAAGTTACCAATAATAAAGGGGTCATGACCTGAGAACATAGGCGTCGATTTCGGGGGGGGACGCGTACCCACCAGATGTTGAGTCCTTTTGTACCCACCACTTTTTAATTTTTTTTTATTTTTTTTACCTCGAGTTCAATTTTACAGTGAAGCATTGCTGCCACACATTATTTTTTCCACTCAATTGTGTCGTAATAACGATATCTTATGTCGTTTTAACGACATCTTTTCTCATAATAACGAGATCTAATGTCGTTTTAACGATATCTATTGTCGTAAAAACGTTTGAAAAGCAGAAGCAAGCTCCGTAAAATAGGCTCTTCCGCTGCCTGTATCAGTGGCAGTGCCCATAGCACGAAATTGTTGTTACGTATTGATGTAGCCTACAGTTCTTAACAGCCATGGGTAGCAGGTGCCATGAACCGCTCATGATTAGCATAATGATGGACCCCGGTGCAGCCACAAATATCATAACTATCTATAGGCTAGGCCTACTGTAATTAAGACATTCAAGAAATGTATTAAAAAGAAAGACGCTTTCAGCCTTACTCAAAGTAGAACCCTACATTTCTGCCCGAGACTTTTTATGCCCCTAGGGCCGGGCTTCGGGACAATTTTCCAGTCATAGCCTACCTCAGACGCGGGCCGGGCTTCGGGACTTTTTAGGCTATAGGACGGCGCTATGCAACACGCATCGCCGCAAATGAGTAAAGCAAGCCAACACACAAACTGCCACAAGTGAAACTGAAAATAAGCTAAGTCTGAGATGCTCAAAAGCACTATCATCTTCATTAAAACTAATGAGACTAAAGGCTCTAACCAGTGTTTAGGTCGCTCGTTCTCATAATGCGGACTTTGATGTTGAAATGAGCTGATGAATAAAATGCTCATATCTGTTGCTTTCGTTGACATGAACTCCGTTAAATGTGCATATAGCACGGGAATTGAAGATCGGATTTATATTCATTTCGCGGAGAGGTGTAGCCTAAGGTAAGACAACCAGCATGTTTTTTTAATTATTTGTTTAGATCGTGTAGCCCGTTTCGTTTGCGCGCGCCGTTGTGATCTGCCTGACTCATCTTGTCAAAAATGTCTTTTTACTGTGATGGTGGTGATGGTAGGCTAAACGTTTAAACGATGCTTTAAGTGTTTTATATGGATTTTATAAGCAAGACAAGTCAAGTGTTGATTTCAGAGGCTAAAGTGTTGGGTTAACTCACTGTCGGCCGCTGGCCGCTTGGTCGTCACTTTAAAAAGCAAAAACTTTAGTTTAACAAACAAAAAAATGCTTCAAACATTTTTCTAAATTAACTTAATAAAGAAACAAAACGAAATTTAACTACTTTGACATTAAAAACAAAACTGAACTATTTTAATGGCTGCAACTAATGTGTAATAGGGAGGATAAAAAAAAACACGGGCTCCAGTGGGACTCTGATAACGAAGTGGTTAAAAAAAATTGCAAAAATGAAAAATATTAAAGAATTCACAGGGGCTTTTGTCGGCATGAGTAAGATAGGCTATAAGACCCGCAATATGTCTCTCAGCTGACATTTTTATTTATTTACATTAGTAAGCTACAGGACAAGGTCTTTCAAAACAAAAAAAATAATGCATCATGTACCCAGCACTCCTGAAAATGCACTTCTGAATGCGTCTCTGTCCCCAGCACATTTCAAACCAAACTGACGCCCATGCCTGAGAAATCAAATTTTGACATATAAGAGGTCATACTATAAGAATATCCTGTATGTTTCAGAACTGAAAACTTCCTTGTTAGTCCAAAAACAGCTTTTATTGTAACCAAGCCCAGAGAACAACTCATTATGAACTTCTGCAGAGGCGGCCTAAGATCAACGCCTACTTCACCATTGCAACCTTGGCCCCGCCCACTTGAGTGTTAGTGAGATGACGAGGAGAGAAGAGCGATACAGGATCACTGGACTAAAAATAACATTTTCAATAATAAATAAGCATTATTTATTTGTATTCGGTACATTTCACTGTGGATTCTTTGGTAAATCAGTCGCAATTTCGGCGCAGGCTTTGCAAACAGACTTTTTTACGATATGAACTCAACATGTGCCACAACTTGTAAGTAACAGTGTTCATTCTAATGCCTGATCTGAGACCAGTGATTTCTGATATGTAATGATTCATGCGCAGTCAGATGTTCTTTGTCTGTGTTTCAGTAATTCAAACAAGTGGCTAAACCAGGGATCTCCAAACTCGGTCCTGGAGGGCCACTATCCTGCAGAGTTTAGCTCCAACCCCAAATAAACACACCTGAACCAGTGAATCAGTGTCTTACAAGGTCCTAGTAAGACACTGATTAATAAATGTTATTTAAATGTACCTATTAAGCTCAAAGGACCCATTTAGCACACTACTATCTTTGAGCTCAGATTATAAAACTTGATGTCTTAACCCTGATCACACTGAGATATGGGTATTCATGTGTTCACACTGAGATATGGGTATTCATGTGTTCACACTGAGATATGGGTATTCATGTGTTCACACTGAGATATGGGTATTCATGTGTTCACACTGAGATATGGGTATTCATGTGATCACACTGAGATATGGGTATTCATGTGTTCACACTGAGATATGGGTATTCATGTGTTCACACTGAGATATGGGTATTCATGTGATCACACTGAGATATGGGTATTCATGTGATCACACTGAGATATGGGTATTCATGTGTTCACACTGAGATATGGGTATTCATGTGTTCACACTGAGATATGGGTATTCATGTGTTCACACTGAGATATGGGTATTCATGTGTTCACACTGAGATATGGGTATTCATGTGATCACACTGAGATATGGGTATTCATGTGATCACACTGAGATATGGGTATTCATGTGTTCACACTGAGATATGGGTATTCATGTGATCACACTGAGATATGGGTATTCATGTGATCACACTGAGATATGGGTATTCATGTGTTCACACTGAGATATGGGTATTCATGTGATCACACTGAGATATGGGTATTCATGTGTTCACACTGAGATATGGGTATTCATGTGATCACACTGAGATATGGGTATTCATGTGATCACACTGAGATATGGGTATTCATGTGATCACACTGAGATATGGGTATTCATGTGTTCACACTGAGATATGGGTATTCATGTGTTCACACTGTCTGGCGGCCATTTTGAAAGCTGACTGAAAACTTTCACCAAAAGAGGAGCCCCTTAAATGTGCATTTTTTTTAGATGTTTAAGCCTTTATTTTCGATAAGTATAACTTCTTACTGCAAATTTAAGAGATTAATGTTTAGACTTATGCATATTATAACCTGGAACCTGGATGTGGGAAATAATTACAGTTAGATCCCAAAGATAGTGTAAGCAACATAGCGCAGATGCTATAGAACATTGTTAGCTTACTAGCTGTATAAGATTGTGTGCTACACTAATATATTACTTCACAGGCATTACCGGCTTGTACTTTTAAATCCATTATATTATAAATGTACAGTTTATTGATGTTCTGTGGTTTTACACTGCTGTATTTATTAAAGAAATCATATTATTGTAAGGGTCACTACTATGAAAATCACAGCTTCAGTGTGACATCAATAAGAAAAACTACAATTTTATAGATATTTTCAATAATAGCTGTTCATATTAAAATATTTATGAAATTAATACATGACCTAGATTATTTATTTAGCAAAATTGCCCTTTTAAATAATATTTATTAATTAAAAAAAGTTTGCTGTTCTAATAAAGCTCAGTTTTAAGGCTCATCCACATTAAACGTCTATGTAAATACTTCATAAACAGACTTTAAATATTAACTCATGGTTGTCACTTCAAATTAATCTTTATAAAATTATTCTTTAAAAATGTTAATGTTTACAGGGGTGTAAAGGGTACAAACATGTCCTCATTAAGCACAGCCAGACTTTTTGCATTTAATGATGTATATCTTAATTTAAATGCTTTTGTCCTTTAAAATAAAATATTGTGTGAGAGATTAATATTTTATTTTAACATAACTTGTACTCAAACCAATACACTGTGCACTAAAATGTCTCAATGTAGATTTTGGTGAGTTTAATAGGTACGTTTACCCTATGTACCGAATGCAAACATTAATAGGGAACTATTTATCTCACACAGGAATATTTAAAACTAAAGACTCTCAAATCAGGTTTTTATTTATTTATTTATTTTTAGGATAAGTACAAAATGATTATGTACTCAACTG
Organism: Romanogobio albipinnatus; assembly: GCA_023566225.1. Lineage (NCBI taxonomy): Eukaryota > Metazoa > Chordata > Actinopteri > Cypriniformes > Gobionidae > Romanogobio > Romanogobio albipinnatus. The sequence continues at coordinate 4,062,196 of CM042242.1, forward strand.
TAGTATTCACCAGATAAAGTTCTCCAGAGCTCTTTTTAAAATTATTCAAATCAAAAATCACACTTTTATTTTATTTGATCTATTATACGTATATTCTTATGTAGTTTTTTGTAATCGACAATAGACAGGAACATGACTTGAACAAACACCCTCCCTGCTCTCACTGATGAGAATGCGTCTGCTTGTCTTTCCTACGCCAGGAGCAGTTGTCTTAAAAATAGCTTTGTATATTTATTTAACACATGTAAGATAGCCTGCTTACACTGAACTGAAGTTACCTCTAAAGATAATGTAATAAGCATAACTTGATAAAGACTCGGGCACTGGCATTGTGCTCTTGAAAGTGAATGGATTCTTGCATGACATTTTCAGTCTGTGTTTTTCTCCCATGTGTGTTGTTTTGCATACAGGCGGACGTGGAAAAAGCTGTCAAGGCTGCCAAAGATGCCTTTAAGCACGGGTCCCCCTGGCGATGCATGGATGCATCAGACCGTGGGCTGCTCTTGAGCCGATTAGCAGACTGCATTGAGAGAGATTCTGCATATTTAGCTGTGAGTCACAACCTTTGTCCTGTATGCCGCCTTCTATACTTTCATCTGATTTATTGAATGCATGAAAGCATATTTTTAGTATGCTCTGGCATATCAAAGACTAGGAATCAGATGCACTGCATGCTTAAAGGGACACTTCAGCGCTGGGAAGATGAATGTGTATTTAAACTGGGTTATTTATGTAGTAGAAATGTGAAATTATTTTTTAATTTGGTGCCTTCTAGACTGAGAAAAGACATGTGGATGAAAGACAACAACTCCCAGAATGCACTTGCTTCGCTGCCCTTCGAGGCCACTCCCTACACCACCCCCATCGTCGTTTTGATCTTCATCATAACTCAATCATTTCGTTCAGTTAGAGAATAAACACTACAATTAAAAACTGAACGTGTCTTTTCAATAAACCAATCAGAGCAGAGTAGACCAATCACAACAGACTGGGCCGTCTGACCAATCAGAGCAGAGTAGACCAATCACAACAGACTGGGCCGTCTGACCAATCAGAGCAGAGTAGACCAATCACAACAGACTGGGCCGTCTGACCAATCAGAGCAGAGTAGACCAATCACAACAGACTGGCCCATCTGACCAATCAGAGCAGAGTAGACCAATCACAACAGACTGCGCCATCTGACCAATCAGAACAGAGTAGACTAATCATGACAGACTGGGCCATCTGACCAATCGGAGCAGAGTAGACCAATCATGACAGACTGGGCCATCTGATCAATCAGAGCAGAGTAGATCAATCACAACAGACTGGCCCATCTGACCAATCAGAGCAGAGTAGACTAATCATGACAGACTGGGCCGTCTGACCAATCAGAGCAGAGTAGACTAATCACAACAGACTGGCCCATCTGACCAATCAGAGCAGAGTAGACCAATCACAACAGACTGGGCCATCTGACCAATTAGAGCAGAGTAGACTAATCACAACAGACTGGGCCGTCTGACCAATCAGAGCAGAGTAGACCAATCACAACAGACTGGGCCGTCTGACCAATCAGAGCAGAGTAGACCAATCACAACAGACTGGCCCATCTGACCAATCAGAGCAGAGTAGACCAATCACAACAGACTGCGCCATCTGACCAATCAGAACAGAGTAGACTAATCATGACAGACTGGGCCATCTGACCAATCGGAGCAGAGTAGACCAATCACGACAGACTGGGCCATCTGATCAATCAGAGCAGAGTAGATCAATCACAACAGACTGGCCCATCTGACCAATCAGAGCAGAGTAGACTAATCATGACAGACTGGGCCGTCTGACCAATCAGAGCAGAGTAGACTAATCACAACAGACTGGCCCATCTGACCAATCAGAGCAGAGTAGACCAATCACAACAGACTGGGCCATCTGACCAATTAGAGCAGAGTAGACTAATCACAACAGACTGGCCCATCTGACCAATCAGAGCAGAGTAGACCAATCACAACAGACTGGGCCATCTGACCAATTAGAGCAGAGTAGACTAATCACAACAGACTGCGCCATCTGACCAATCAGAACAGAGTAGACTAATCATGACAGACTGGGCCATCTGACCAATCGGAGCAGAGTAGACCAATCACGACAGACTGGGCCATCTGATCAATCAGAGCAGAGTAGATCAATCACAACAGACTGGCCCATCTGACCAATCAGAGCAGAGTAGACTAATCATGACAGACTGGGCCGTCTGACCAATCAGAGCAGAGTAGACTAATCACAACAGACTGGCCCATCTGACCAATCAGAGCAGAGTAGACCAATCACAACAGACTGGGCCATCTGACCAATTAGAGCAGAGTAGACTAATCACAACAGACTGGGCCATCTGACTAATCAGAGCAGAGTAGACCAATCACAACAGACTGGGCCATCTGACCAATCAGAACAGAGTAGACTAATCATGACAGACTGGGCCATCTGACCAATCAGAGCAGAGTAGATCAATCACAACAGACTGGGCCATCTGACCAATCAGAGTAGAGTAGATCAATCACAACAGACTGGCCCATCTGACCAATTAGAGCAGAGTAGACTAATCATGACAGACTGGGCCATCTGACCAATCAGAGTAGAGTAGACTAATCATGACAGACTGGGCCATCTGACCAATCAGAGTAGAGTAGATCAATCACAACAGACTGGGCCGTCTGACCAATCAGAGCAGAGTAGACTAATTATGACAGACTGGGCCGTCTGACCAATCAGAGCAGAATAGACCAATCACGACAGACTGGGCCGTCTGACCAATCAGAGCAGAGTAGACCAATCACGACAGACTGGGCCGTCTGACCAATCAGAGCAGAGTAGACCAATCACGACAGACTGGGCCGTCTGACCAATCAGAGCAGAGTAGACCAATCACAACAGACTGGGCCGTCTGACCAATCAGAGCAGAGTAGACCAATCACAACAGACTGGGCCGTCTGACCAATCAGAGCAGAGTAGACCAATCACAACAGACTGGGCCGTCTGACCAATCAGAGCAGAGTAGACTAATTATGACAGACTGGGCCGTCTGACCAATCAGAACAGAGTAGACCAATCAGATGGGCTCAGATTTGTTAGCTGGCCCAGTGTGTTGTGATTCGCTAACCGCCTAGTGTACGTTTGTCGGAAACGTCCCGCCCCTTACCTTTACCGCTAGACTGTGCTTTGGGTACAATGGCGTCAATAAAACCATACCAATTTGAGCCCGAATCAGACCCAGACAATTTTAGTGAAGATGATCGAGCAGAACCTGTTCAGTCCTCAAGAGTAAAGACTGCGGATCTATAGTGATCGCTCCTGAATGGCACTGTTACTTTTGTTTTTTAGAACGATTATAGCCAAATATCTGTCGCAAGAACGAACACTAAACATTGGCTTTACTATAGTATCCAAATCAAACACAGAACCATGTTTAGCAGGCCTGTAGATAAACAATACATAAAAGCTCTAATCAAAGAATCATTTACACTAATGCCAAGTTCACTGTTGAGATTTTAAACAGTTTGTAACGTTCGGTGTTTGTCAGATAACGTTAAGTATGAATGAGCATTTATCAAACTGGTTTGCAGAACAGCGTTGTCATCTGTGTACTTCCTTTCTACAACGTACAATTAACAATACGAACTATTACAGGAAAACACATCGACGAAAAATAAATCACACTTACAGGTTGTGGCCCGTAAACAGCTTCTGTTTTTAAATTCATCTTTCAGGACAAGCCGTTGTGCGAATCCTGCATTGAGCTTGTGAAGATTGTGGAAGCTTTCCTCCGTGAGATGTGCCCGTCTCACACTGTGTGTTTGTCTTAAGTGCTATTCTTGATTGGTCAGGTGCTGCTGGAAAAGACGTGTCTTTAGCTATTTTTTGAAAATGGCTACAGAGTCGGCTGCACGAATTGAGATAGGCAGGTCATTCCACCAGGTGGGAACGGTCCAGGAAAAGGTCCGTGAGAGTGATTTCATGCCTCTTTGGGATGGCACCACAAGGCGTCGTTCACTGGCAGAACGTAAGCTCCTGGAGGGTGTGTAAGTCTGAACAAGCGAGTTTAGGTATATTGGTGCAGAGCCAGTGGTTGCTTTGAAGGCGAGCACCAGTGCCTTGAATTTGATGCGAGCGGCTATTGGCAGCCAGTGGAGACTGATGAAGAGAGGCGTGACGTGCGCTCTCTTCGGCTCGTTAAAGATCACCCTCGCCGCTGCATTCTGGATCAGTTGCAAGGGTTTGATAGTGCATGCTGGAAGACCCGATAGAAGAGCATTACAGTAGTCCAGTCTGGAGAGAACAAGAGCTTGGACCAGGAGTTGTGTGGCATGCTCTGATAGGAAGGGTCTAATCTTCCTAATGTTGTATAACGCAAATCTGCAGGACCGGGTTGTTGCAGTAATGTGGTCAGTGAATTTTAGCTGATCATCAATCACAACTCCAAGGTTCCTGGCTGTCCTGGACGGAGTTATGGTTGATGATCCTAGCTGAATGGAGAGATTGTGGTGAAGTGCTGGGTTGGCTGAGACCACAAGCAGTTCTGTCTTTGCAAGGTTGAGTTGCAGGTGATGTTCCTTCATCCAGGCAGAAATGTCTGTTAGGCAGGCAGCGATACGAACACCAACCGTGGGATCATCTGGTTGAAATGAGAAGTAGAGTTGAGTGTCGTCGGCATAGCAGTGATAGGAAAAGCCATGTTCTCCAAAGAGACCCTGGAGGAATGTCTGTAGTCCCTACTGCCCATTTGCTGTAGTCCTTAGAAATTGATTTCTTTAAAAGCAAATATCTCCCTTTGCTTTAAACTTTGAACGTTGTAACTTTGCAGATGTTGTTTATGCTCAAACAGCAACATTACACACTAGCTAAAGTTATAAAAGTGAAATCGTGGTTTACCACCCCTTTAAAATACTTTGTAGCATAATAGGGGCACTTTAGGAAAATGTACATAATCCCAAAAACAGTTTTGAACAAGGAAACAGGATAACAATTGTGGAACAGTAGAAAATATTATAAATGAGAACGCAAACCTGATTACACATTCAAATGCAGACAGTTAATAAGAGCCGAAACACTTTGTACCAAGGATACATTTCACTAGTTCAATGTTAAAGGTCCCGTTCTTCGTGATCCCACTGTTCAAACTTTAGTTAGTGTGTAATGTTGCTGTTAGAGCATAAATAATACCTGTAAAATTATAAAGCTCAAAGTTCAATGCCAAGCGAGATATTTTATTTAACAGAAGTTCCCTTTCAAAGCCTACAGCGAACGGCCGGCTTGGACTACATCCTGGTACTTCCTTCATTAATGACGTCAGTAGAACAGACTAACCTCCGCCCACAAGAATACGCGAAAAAGGGGCGTGGTCTTGTTGGAGAAAAGGAATTGTTGCGTTTGAGTGTGTTTGTCGCCATGTCGTCGTGACGCTGTTATTTTCATCCCGGAGTCAAATCACCTTTGTTTGGCTTTGCCAGGGACGCTGTAGAGATCATTAAGCGCATATTTCTCCCGTTAAGAGGCGTGACCTTTCCGTGCAAGTTACGTTCGCTAAGCTGCTGTCGAATCACAACACGGGAACCGTGCCACGTTCGCTAAGCTGCTGTCGAATCACAACACGGGAACCATGCCACGTTCGCTAAGCTGCTGTCGAATCACAACACAGGAACCGTGCCACGTTCGCTAAGCTGCTGTCGAATCACAACACGGGAACCATGCCACGTTCGCTAAGCTGCTGTCGAATCACAACACAGGAACCGTGCCACGTTCGCTAAGCTGCTGTCGAATCACAACACGGGAACCATGCCACGTTCGCTAAGCTGCTGTCGAATCACAACACAGGAACCGTGCCACGTTCGCTAAGCTGCTGTCGAATCACAACACGGGAACCGTGCCACGTTCGCTAAGCTGCTGTCGAATCACAACACGGGAACCGTGCCACGTTCGCTAAGCTGCTGTCGAATCACAACACGGGAACCGTGCCACGTTCGCTAAGCTGCTGTCGAATCACAACACAGGAACCGTGCCACGTTCGCTAAGCTGCGGTCAAATCACAACACGGGAACCGCTGGCACAATCAGAACTCGTTACGTATTTCTGAAGGAGGGACTTCATAGAACAAGGAACTCATCAGCCGTTTTTAGGACAGTGAAAACAGCGGTGTACAGATGAGTAAATTGTGTGAAAAATACTGTTTTTTTACACGCGAAACATGAACACATGTTATATTGCACACTGTAAACACAATCAAAGCTTCAAAAAACATGAAGAACGGGACCTTTAAGCTACAAAGTCTTGTGCCATTGTGTAATTTTTGGTAATTAGTCTATTTTTTGTTTAACTATTTTTGAAAGTCCAGTGGGATAGAGACAAAATTAGGTAACACTTTATTTTACAGTGTCATTGTTATATGTATTTGCTATAGTATTGACTATATATTATGCGTAATTACATGCAACTAACCCTCAACCTATAGCAAGTACACGTCGTTAATTAATACTCCTCAAATAACAATGTTACCTTAAAATAAAGTGTAACTAAAAGTGTCTTTTGGCTCCACACTGTTAGTTCATGGGTCCTGTCAACCTCATTTTTACATTCTCTTTCATTGTTAAATGCAGTTTGAAACATTTTAATTGTACATATCTGTATAGATTCACTCTTGATCTACAATAATGCCACCAAATGTTGATATTATTTGTGTTTTGTTTCAATAGGAACTAGAGACTCTTGACAATGGAAAACCATATGCGGTCTCCTACAGCGTGGACGTGCCCATGGTGGTCAAATGCTTAAGGTGAACTTTGTGTTTTCTAGTTGAAACTTAATAACTGCATCACATTAGCAACACATTGGATTTTATTCTAATGAAAGTCACTAATCAGGGTTACAAAATTAACCTCTTACCTTTGCAAGTTACTAATCACATCCATACATTTGGATTACACATTTTAACATAAACTAATAAACTTAGTTTCTGATTTCTGATTGATTTCTGTGATAATAATACTAATAAACTGAATGTGTTTTAAATGCACAATAACCAGGTTTTATATTTATCAGGTTCAATCTCATACATTTTAACTAACGGAGCATTGCTTTGCCCACAACTAGCCATATTTTCACTATTTTTAACTGAATAAATATATAGTTTTCCGATTTATGGTGATTCTAAGCAATTTGAATAAATGCATTTAAAAAAATGATTATTTAAATAAAATCAAATAGATGCAAATGGTTAATAATAAACTGATTTTATAAACTGAATAATGCCATGATTTTTTTGAGTGCAGAAATCATACCCGTTTCATTTATTAATTTATGTATGACTGACAAAGATTCAATTCAATTCAAGATTATTTTTATAGCACTTTTCAAATATTACATATGTGACCCTGGACCACAAAACCAGGCATAAGTCTCACGGTGGCAATACATTGTGGGTCAAAATTATCAATTTTTCTTTTATGCCAAAAATAATTAGGATATTAAAGAAAGATCATGTACCATAAAGATATTCTGTAAATTTCCTACCGAAAATATATAGAAAATGTATTATTAGTAATAATATGCAATGTTAAGGACTTCATTTGGAAAACTTTAAATGCAATTTTCTCAATATTTAGATTTTATTTTGCACCCTCAGATTCCAGATTTTCCCGTAGTTGTCCTATCAATATCCTAACAAACCATACATCAATGGAAAGCTTATTTATTCAGCTTTCAGATTATCTAAAAAAAAAATTGAATTACCCTTATGACTGGTTTTGTGGTCTAGGGTCGCATATTGTTTCAAAGTAGCTTTACAGAAAATATGCATCCACAAAGTTTATTTGTTTGTGTAATGGATGGAAATGCGATTTATATGCATTTCAAATACATACATCTTAAATGCAGGCCTAAATGTTTCTTGAGTGAGTTATTTCTTTGTTGTATTACATAATGAATCTCTTAAAGGTGGGGTAAGTGCTTTCTGGTAACCGATGTTGATATTTCAAATTACCAAAACAAACATGCCCCTATTTTGATAGCTCCGCCCCACACATACGTAACCCAGACCATGGCGGAATCTGTGTTACTCCAGGTCGAATGTTCAATGAAAAAGTCATCCCAAAAACACAAACAGTTCTCATGAACAACTCGATAGCATGAGCATGACAGTCCCAACTAACGAACATATTACAATTATGATAAGTTTAGAGGGATATCTATCACGGAAAGAGGAAACAAACATATATTAGGAGTTTATTATATTACTTTTCAGACACAATTTGGGAGCTGACGCTTGAAACGGAGAGTGAGGAGGTTTAGACGCTCCAGGCTTATCCGGTGTGGAAATGAATTGGTCTTTCTCATCACTGAAGTGAACGACAATACGATCGCAAATGGACAAACAAGCGAACATGACACACGAGCATATTCATAAGCCTTCTTTCGTTCCACACACATCTTCCACATGTGTTTTTTATCTGCCATCTCTCTCTTTCTGTCGTCACTCGGCTAATGTCCGTCCTCTGTCGTGTCTTTTGGATAATGACGTGCACCGAGCGCTCTCTTCTCCCCGTCATTATTAGACACGCCCCTTACTGCTGATTGCAGGGTTCCCGCGGGGTCTTAAAAAGTCTTAAAATGTCAAAAATTTTATTTTTTAAATTTAAGGCCTTAAAACGTCTTAAAAATGGCCAGATTTTCACCCGAGGTCTTAAATTGAATTTAGTTAGGTCTTAAAAAAAGTGTTATCCAGAAATTATTATTTCCAGAAATGCTGGCCGCAGAAAGTTATTAACGTTACACTGTAGCAAAAAAGTATCGAATCGCGAAAGCGGAGCTCAAAACGGAGCTCTAGAGTCTTTGCTGCGCCGCCCTCAGCACATTTGTTCGGTGTGTTGTAGTTCTTTCTGGGGGTGTTGGTACACGTACTCGGTGATAAAACTACAAATCTCGTGATAAATGCAATTACCTGCCCGCAAAATACGTCTACATTTAATAACATTGTATTTTTCTGGACAGAATGAGGCAGACATGCATTGTTTTATATTATTCTAAACAGTGATAAAGTCTGCACTCAATCAGCACTGCATACCTTATTATTATGACAACAGTGAAGGCTTTTAGCCTATTTTCATTTTGGGCCTAAGGTTTTGGGCATTTGGCTCGTTGTTGCCTGTGGAGGGTTACTAACGTCATTGCTTTATTGCTTTTTTTATTATTTCTTTGATTTAAATAATTTTGGTAATGCGTCGTATAGGTCTTAAATGTCAATCTTTATGGTCTTAAAATGTCTTAAAAAGGTCTTAAATTTGACTTTCTGAAACCTGCAAGAACCCTGTGATTGGCTATCAGTTTGTTATGGTACTCGGCCCGAGTCACATTTCTAAAGCATTTTTGAAATAACATTTACCCCACCATTAAATGGCTATTGTGTGTTTTTAGGCTATTTTCATTATTTTCAATACACAAAAAAACATTATTTAGACACTGCCGTCAGAAATGGCATGATCTGCATCATCTATTGCACTATTAAGATTTATAATCTGGCCATCGGGAGCACCGGAAGTTTTCCTGGTGGGCCGTCGGACAATGTGGGTCGGCCTGTTGCTACGTAAATATATATGAAGAATGAATAATAGTAAATTTACGTAGCCTAGTCTATATCCTTCAATCAGCCCAGACGACGAATGGCCCGCGCGGCCCACTTGAGGGAAAAACTGATCAGTCTCAGCTGTGTAAAAGCGCTCATCAATGTCAAAATGTTTGAGATATCCAATCAAATCGAAGGAGGAGGGATTTATTGTCCACAGAAACCGAGCAGCACTTGAATGCGAGCCGAGGTGAGATAAACAGCTGAACTTGAGGAGTCAATACAGCAATATTTCCCGACTGTTTACTAATAAAAACTGTCAAACAATACACATTAACTTCCAGGGATGCAAACTGCTGACCTTTTCGAATTTCTCAGATTGTAATGCCATTTACGTTATTCGACACACAATGCACAAAGACACATTAACGTAGCAGTTTTCAGCATCAGAGTGAATGTTTGTGTGTCTGTTTCCAGGCTTTCTTCAATAATATCAGTCATTTGAAAATGATTCGTAAAACTCAAAATATTATTTTCACTAAAACATGGTAAAACTGGCAACTTTCATATTCAAGTAGCCTATGTCCAGTGAAGGAACGTGTCATATAGCCTACTAAAATAAATATAGGCTATAATTTGCTAGTTAGTTCACATGCATTATTTTACACACTAGCGATCAACGTTTTGAAATAGTTAAGACTTTTAAAAATGTTTTTGAAAGGATAAGGCTGAATTTATTTGATTAAAAATACAGTAAAAACACAATATTAATACATATTAATACAATTTCTAATAGCTGTTGTGAATTTATTTTAAATGTAATTTATTCCTGTGATCAAAGCTGAATGTTCAGCATCATTACTCCAGTCGCAGTGTCACATGATCCAGCAGAAATCATTCTAATATGCAGTATTTTTCTTCTTCTTCTTCTTTTTTTTTTACTCTAGGACCAATATCATTTTTAAACTTAAATTTTTAACAACTGGAGCTCTATTCCATAAAATGGCAGATGTCAAGCTCATGAATGGACAAATAACCACTAGAAAGGCACCATAAAATAGTCCACATACTAAGTCTCTTAGACCATAACATTGCTTTATATGGACTGATTTTATGGTAGGTATTGAACTTTAGTGATATTAAACTTTAACATTAATTATTTATTAAGTCTTTCATTAGCCTAATGTAAATGATAAGCATTTCAATAAAAAATAGTATTTATATTTCTGTATAAATAGCATCTATATATTTATGTTAGTGGTGTTTAAAATGGCTCTGTGCATAAAGAGCTAATGACATTTACATGTATGCATTTATCCAAAGCGACTTACAGTGCCCTTATTACAGGGACAATCCCCCTGGAGCAACATGGAGTAAAGGGCCTTGCTCAAGGACACACTGGTGGTGACCACTGGGATCGAACCCACTGGACCACCATCTCACCATCTCACCTTTTGATGGGTGGTGAGATGTGTTGCGGACCGGTTGTTATGGGCCGCTTTGTGCCAGAAAGACCAGGGGCACTTTTTTGCCCCAGTCCGCCATTGGTTTCAAAGGTTCTTTATAGAGAGTATTTTACATTTACATTTATGCATTTGGCAGACGCTTTTATCCAAAGCGACTTACATTGCATTCAAGGCACACATTTTACATTTTTGTCAGTTCTTGCTTTCCCTGGGAATCGAACCCATGACCTTGGCATTGCTAGCACCATGCTCTATTGTTTGAGCTACAGGAGAGCTTATTTAAAGTATTTAAAACTGATGAAGCGGGTGAATTCAATCAAAAGCTCAGAACTCTTTTTGTGTTGGTTGTTTTTTAGGTATTATGCTGGCTGGGCAGACAAATGGGGAGGGAAGACCATTCCAATTGATGGCAATTACTTTTGCTACACAAGGCATGAGCCCGTTGGAGTGTGTGGCCAAATTATCCCTGTAAGTAGATGCTTTTGGAATTTGAGAATGCAGTGTGTACTTACCGAGTAATACGATATACTTCAGTGTTTCACGTGCTTTCTCACGCTGTCCTCCAGTGGAACTTCCCTCTGCTGATGCAGGCATGGAAGCTCGGCCCAGCGCTGGCTACAGGAAACACAGTGGTGATGAAGGTGGCAGAGCAGACGCCGCTCACTGCCCTCTATGTTGCCAGCCTGATCAAGGAGGTGACTGTCATACCTACTGTATATCTGCATATTTAACTCTTTTTGTTATGCATAGAGTGCAGCAAGGGTGGCATGTTTTTCTAGGCCAACTTGGAAGTTGCGGTTTCCTCGACAAAAACCCAGTATGATTTTTCCATTGCCATTTGGATTATTGCACAAAATAAGCTCTGCGACCGACAAAAGTTTATGATGTTATGTTTATCATGACACACCTTTAATGAATATTGAAGCCTAAATACACAATCACCAGGTGTAAAAAATTAAACATAGGCTATAAAGGAACTACACCGTGGTCACATGACTTCAACATCATGTCGTCATCATCTTTTAAAAACATTTTCCCTAAAAGTTCGAGTTAGAATAGTTCGTAAGAGCGTGATTTATAAACACAACGAGGCTGTAAAAGCGAATAGTTAGTTGATGAGTTTATCTGTTCTGTGTGATTATGTTTAATGTCCCCCATAACCTCTGAATATTTGCACTTATTTTACTCTTTTGGCATGTTTAGAGAGCTGTACGTTGTAGGGGGTTAGGATCATCCTGGTTCCCTTGACAAAAATCTAGTAGAATTTTTTTAATTATTGCAGAAAATAAGCTCTGTGACCAACAAAAGTTTTATTTGTTGTAATAATCTTCACAAAGTAACACAACTTTTATTTTGAAGCCTAAATACAATCGACGGATGTAAAAAGCTAAACGTGGCTACGAAATCGCTACCCTGGTCCTGCCAGACTCTCGTACGTTTCATTTGTACATAGAGTCTGGCCACTCTCCATTGACAATCGTTAACTTCCTTGAAGTTAAAAACTATTGGATCTGCCCAGAGCCACTCTGGATCTGCCATAACCAATCGCTAACGTTTGGTCGTGACGCATGTCATCTCAAACTAGCGCACGACATCAACGTCATCGTTCTCAGCCACTCCCTCTGTTCGCTGATTGGACCGGTTAAAATTTGACTGGAGAAACCCAGAAAATATACCAATATAAAGTACGTAGGAGGGCGGAGCCAGGCTAGGAAATCACCACCTATACCCTTAAATAGGGCACTATTTGAGGGAACGGCCATTTGTAGTGGTGTCCAAAACCATAGCAAACCTAATTGAGTGCACTCATTCAATCCCACAATGCACCGCAATAATGAGTGTACAACCGATGTGTGTTATGATGTTAAGAAGAGCAAGCATGTAAACAATGGATGATGGAACCAGAAGTGCTCAAATGCAACTCGTTTCCAGGTTTTGGCTAGTCTCAACCTTAAGGCCTGTGCACATTGGGACGATTTTCGGCGTGTCTTTGTGTTCACACCCAAGTGATTTTCACTGGCGATTTGCAGAGTGAGCGTGCAAATTCAGTAGATGCCGCTCCTGATACACAAGGTGGCGCTGCGCCACTTTACGCTTCTGACACTCGCTTGTCACGCAGAAGAAGAAGAGAGACAGTATGGCCAAAACCATTCACACACTTTTTGCTAACTGGCAAGCAGCATTAGCAGCTCATCTTCTTCTTTGTCTACTTAATTCCTCTTTGTTGTATCAATGTGTGCTTGGCAAGACCGTTTTGTGCTTGAGCGCCACCAAGTGGTGTTTTACTGTAACTTCAGCAGCTCCAGGCACGTGAACTAAAGTGCCGATCTCATTGGTCAGCCAGTTTTTAACGCGCCATACCGCGTCAAAACAAAAACACAAACCCAAGGCGTTTTTAAAAAAAATGACGCTTTTACACCTGCCGTATACACACTAGGGCTGTAACGATTTTACCAAAAATAAAAATCTCGGTTAATTGAACATTTTACCTCGATTACGATTAATGAGCGATTGGTTTTTTTTTTGCCTTCCATTTTTTGCCTTCCATTTTTTGCTCTCATAAGGTTTTTGGGGTTTGTGCGGGCCGTGTGTGTGTGTGTGTGTGTGTGTGTGTGTGTGTGTGTGTGTGTGTGTGTGTGTGTGTGTGTGTGTGTGTGTGTGTGTGTGTGTGTGTGTGTGTGTGTGTGTGTGTGTGTTAGAGTGCGGATCGGGCCACATTTTTCTGTCCGAGCCCGGCCCGCGTCCGACAGAGTAGTAACCGAACCCGAGCCCGACAGGCATTAAGATATTTATATCCGAGCCCAACCCGAATCTATTTTTTTTTTTTCTCATACTAATGACGCATGTACGTCATGTATGCTTTTATTAAGCAACTGTAGTGAGGCATTCTGAAATGATTTCAGATGAGCGCATCAGCGCGCAGACGGGGAAACAAATACACACGTTAACACAGGGTCCAATCAGATAGCCAATTGAAATTAAATGAACAAAGGTCTACCATAAATGGCCCAAGCTAACAGAACAAAACATTAACGTAACACAAATGCAGCTTATTGAAATGAAAATCACTCTTACCATTTTTCTCGAAAACTGCATGGCTACTAAACTGCAACATGGGATCTATTTACACAATCCATCCATCAAAGTTTAGGCTAATCCAGGATTTTATGCAGAAAAAGGATTGCATCAACTGTGGATGGCTTCAAGGCTGTCCTCCTCTGCTCGATGGTCCTGCCAGCAGCGCTGAAGTTGCGCTGCCAGCCACATGTACCCTAATATGCAATATGCACGCACATGTTGCGTGTTGTCAGAGCTACATAAACAAATTTCCGCACTCAGGAAGACGGATGTTAGGGTAATATTTTTAATTTATTTTAATCACAAAAACATACCTTTGCATCAAGTTAAACAGGCCCATTGGCCACCTACATAATAAGCTGTTTTAAATTTCAAATGTTCAATGCCTTATCGCGCTGACGTGACCGAGCCCGACCCGAACCCGAACATCATTTCTAAATATCTGTCCGAAACCGGCCCGGCCCGTCGGTTACCGACGGGTCCCTTCGGGCTCGGGTCGGGTATCCATCCTCTAGTGTGTGTGTGTGTGTGTGTGTGTGGCAGCGCGTAGGCTATAAGAACGGCATTTAACTGACCTGTGTAAAACATGCAGTTACTATAGTGATTCTGGGCATCTATATACAAAGATAACTGCTCCTGCATCTCTCTGTGTGCCTGCAAACTGCACTTGATGTGACTGACGGGGCGGAGTCACGTGACTAAAACCGACATAACCGGCATGGGAAAAATACGTTGGTTAGATGTTCTGAATTTCAGTTTCAATTATTTTTCGATTAATCGTACAGCCCTAGTGCACACTCACATTGGCGCCCTTTTTTTAGTCACGAAGCGTTAAATGTAGGCGATAAGCGCGTGTGAAAATCATCAGGCCTTTAGACGTCACACCCATGGACCGTGAGCGTCTGATGCTTGCGGCACACTTAACTGGAAACACTTCAGGATTTTCGAAGTCGTCCTCTGATTGGTTGAATTCTACAGGATGCCTGGGAGACATGTGTGTTGCGTTCTTTAACGGTCCGCCTGGAAGCAAAGCCATCGTGAAGCCAAACCCCCTCATGGAAGAAGAACGCTGCTGTGTTTAAAGCTGTGACAATGAGCGCTTACCAGGATCAACCAAACGCTGGATTTGTAATAGTATGTGAAGTTCGCGGCTCCGTTGTTGCAGCAAACATGCTTGAATTAATAATTTATAGATGCACGCCGGTCTGTTGTTGTAAGCAGTGTTAATTTTGACCGCATATTTTGATTTAGTTTTAGTCATAGTCTTTTGACTAAAATGCCATTTAGTTTTAGTCATATTTTAGTCACCTGAATTGTTTTTAGTTTTAGTCGACTAAATATCATACGATTTTAGGCTACAGTAGATTTACAGTAGATTTAATGAATGAGTTTAGTTCAGTTGTAATACATTAAGCATTTAAGCATCACATAACCGACTGTCACTTGAACTGACATTTTGACATCATTTTGTTTTTGACATTAAAAATACACGAAAGAGCTCAATTCACTTTTTTTTTGTTTTTAAAAACATCTATAGAGTTTTTATAACTTTGTATTTCTGTTTTAGTTAGTATATCATGTTAAGCTAAAGCTTCAAATAAGTTTGTTTATTTATGTTTTTTAATTTCAGTTAACATTTATTTAATTTCAAGTAACAAAGATTTTTTTTAAATGGTTTTAGTTAACTATTATAACCCTGATACTTTATTGAATATGTGTCAAATACTGGTCTTTCCTCCTGACTATGAATTAAATGGGAATGAAATTAAATACAGTTTATTGTGTAAGCAAAAACGAATATATAATGCGTGACTTTTAATTATAAACCAGCTGGAAATACACCGGGACTCTTATTTTGAAATCTCGCCTTACTATTGCAGTTGCAGGAGCTCGTTCAAGTTCAGAGATGAGGAGATAAAATATGCGTTGTTACAACTGTCTAAAACACATTACTATATAAATATTGTAAAGTAAACATTGTCTTTATTCATCAGCATTAGTTCATAAACAATTTCCTGGCATAAATGTGCGCTATTCATTGATTGTGAGCCGCTCTGGAGCGCTGGATTGGGGATGGATCGTGTTTTTCAGCGGTTAGATCAGTTCAAATCAAATGTGCGCATCTGTTACACAGGACATCAGTTCTGACTGGATCTCTTCCCTAATCGTCCCTCCCTAACATTTTCTTCTCGTTTTTATTTGTTGAAGAAAATGACAGTTGATTTTCGTCATAGTTTTTGTCATCTAACACTAGTTTTTATTTAGTTATCGTCTCATTTTCTTCAGTGAAAAAAGGTCGTTGACGAAAATTATTCGTCAACGAAATTAAGACTGGTTGTAAGGACATCGACTTTACATTTTCACGCCCCTAAACATGACACAAACTGTGATTGGTTGCGTTACATGTCAGTCAAACGTCCTCTCGGGCGGTCCTTGACCAATGAAAGCTGTGATAGAGTCCAGACCTTCTGCTGTCAGTCTGAAGGTCTGGCTACACGAGACTAGGTTTTGGCCTTCACAAATACCTCATCCCTGCCGCACTCATGGCTGACAGTGACACTGTATAATTAATATGTTAAGAAACGTATAATAGTGAAGGCATACCAAGTGCACGGTTGAAACCAGTATCAAGTGCATGATAATTGTTATTTTGCTCACACACCAAATCACCATCTTGAGTATTTCCATGATTTGTGTTAGGTGGGTTTCCCAGCTGGTGTTGTCAACATTATCCCGGGAATGGGTCCCACAGCTGGAGCAGCCATTGCATCTCACATGGACGTAGACAAAATAGCCTTCACTGGCTCCACGGACGTAAGAGCTTTTTCTTCAGTAATAGATATTTCTTGGAGACACTTTATCTCAATGTGGGCCGTATAAAATGTTGTAGGATTTCTTGTGCATAGTTAATATTTGGACATTTAAAATTAGCACACTAATGCAAAATATATAAATAACTGTCATAGAGCAAGTGTTTTTGTGAAGCATCTACTGTGTCGAATATTTAATGTATGCACTTTTTGGTGAGATGCCCATCTTGGAGAGGTATTTAAAGGTTTGTTCACCCAAAAATGTCAATTCTGTCATTATTTACTCACCGACATGTCGTTCCAAACCCAAAAAGCATTACATTTAGATTACCTAAAGTCCTAGACTAGCAATGGAGGGACAGAAATCTCTCTGGTTTCTTTAAAAATATCTTCATTTGTGTTTTAAAATAAACAAGTCTTGTGTTTGGAAATACATGAGGGTAATTAATGACAGAATTTTGGTAAAGTGACAACCAGTGTTGGGGGGTAACGCATTACAAGTAACTTGAGTTACGTAATCAGATTACTTTTCAAATTTTCAACAAAAGAATCGGAGTTACTTTTTGACAGCTCTCCTGTCCCCATGTTGAGAAGAATCGAGAGTAAGTGCAGAGGCGTTTTCAGAATCCTATGCAAA
>CM042242.1:4084781-4087281 GCA_023566225.1 Romanogobio albipinnatus
ATAAAAAATACTGTACTAAATTTTTTTATTTTATATAAAATATATATTTAACAAAAAAAAATTAATCTAAAATTACTATAAAATCCAAGCTATATGTCTAACCAAGTTGTATTCCAATATTAGTATATTTTATTTACCTGTTGATCTTTTGAGAATTTGAAAGCTAATAAAGACATTGTTTTGATAAGTGTGACCTCTGATTGTAGTTCTTGAAAACCCAAAAAGTTGTGCATTTTACAGTATCTGTATCTGAGCCCTGTTTCCAGATGTGCTTGCTTATAACATACTATTCCCTTTCTTTACTGTTAGATCTTCGGCCCTGTAATGCAGATTCTGAAGTTCAAATCTTTAGAAGAAGTGGTTGAGAGAGCCAACGACAGCAAATATGGCCTTGCAGCTGCTGTTTTCACCCAAAACATTGACAAGGCCCATTACATATCCAATGGCCTGCGTGCTGGTACTGTGTGGTAAGTGTGTGAGGTGCTTTATTACTTTAAAGGTGCAGTGTGTAGTATTTATGAGGATCTATTGACAGAAGTGCACTATAATATACATAACTATGTTTTCAGGGGAATATAAAGACCTTACATAATTAACCATAATGTTTTTATAACCTTAGAATGAGCCGTTTCTATCTACACACACCGCGGGTCCCCTTACAGTGAAGCCGCCATTTTGTGCCGCCATGTTTCTACAGTAGCCCTAAACGGACAAACTTCTCTACAGAGCGCTAGTCACTCTCTGCTCTCTCTCTCCGACGGCATCTAGGGATGGGCGATAAAACGATAACGATATGTATCGTGATAGACACGTCATCGATATCAATAAAAAATGTGTTCGATAAAACGTTCAATAATTTTTTTTCTTCGTCCGAAGAAACCAGAGGTTGCGAAGCAAGTTTGGTTGCATGAACAAAGGCACTCACTCTCTGGTAACCAAGCAATTTAGGGAGTGACAGGCTAACAGCCAATCACGTAACTGTATCAAGTCTACTTGCGCCATAACGTTGTCTCGTGTTGGATTCATTCTTCAGTAAACAGAACCGGCGTGGAGTGATAAGTGGAAAATGAGTTCCGCAGCGAGCGAGGAAATTGTTAAAGGTCCCGTTCTTCGTGATCCCATTGTTCAAACTTTAGTTAGTGTGTAATGTTGCTGTTAGAGCATAAATAATACCTGTAAAATTATAAAGCTCAAAGTTCAATGCCAAGCGAGATATTTTATTTAACAGAAGTTCCCTTTCAAAGCCTACAGCGAACGGCCGGCTTGGACTACATCCTGGTACTTCCTTCATTAATGACGTCAGTAGAACAGTAGAACAGACTAACCTCCGCCCACAAGAATACGCGGAAAAGGGGGCGTGGTCTTGTTGCTGTCCCACGTGGAGAAGAGGAAGTGTCGCGTGAAGAAAAGGAATTGTTGCGTTTGAGTGTGTTTGTCGCCATGTCGTCGAGACGCTGTTATTTTCATCCCGGAGTCAAATCACCTTTGTTTGGCTTTCCCAGGGACGCTGTAGAGATCATTGAGCGCATACATCTCCCGTTAAGAGGCGTGACCTTTCCACGTGCGCTAAGCTGCTGTCGAATCACAACACAGGAACCGTGCCACGTTCGCTAAGCTGCTGTCAAATCACAACACGGGAACCGCTGGCACAATCAGAACTCGTTACGTATTTCCATGGGCGTCGGAAGCAAATAAAATGTGGGTGGGTCCTTGCTAAGCGTATAGTTCGGAAAGACAAAATTACGGAAATCGCCATATCATTGAAAGCGGCAGTAGTGTAGGGGTAAGATGCACGGTGTTTAGTTTTGACACAAATTGACCCGCTGTTCGAGTCCGGCTTTCGCCGCAATCTTCTCCCTTTTCCCATCACATATCAGATCGGAAAGGCATTTATTTTCAATAAAAATTAAGACAATATTAGAAAAGTTGAAATAAAGCGTCTAACGTGTATTTAATAATAGGTGTTTATTGATTAGGGGTAGGTAAACAGACGTGTGCTGAATGTTAGAGACAATAAAAGTGAGTGGGTCCAATATCATTGATCGTAAAAAGTGGGTGGGTCTTGTCCCACAGCAGCCTGTCCACATACAATGGTTCCGACGCCCATGCGTATTTCTGAAGGAGGGACTTCATAGAACAAGGAACTCATCAGCCGTTTTTAGGACAGTGAAAACAGCGGTACACAGATAAGTAAATTATGTTAAAAATACTGTTTTATTTTACACGCGAAACATGAACACACGTTATATTGCACACTGTAAACACAATCAAAACTTCAAAAAAACACGAAGAATGGGACCTTTAATAAAACAAGTCAGCTCGCCAGTATGACAGTTTTTTGGATTGTATAAGTCTGACTGTAGTCAGACCAATGTCGTCTGCAAGACTGTCGTCCTCACCAAGACTGGTAATACCACAAACTTGTTAATACCAGCCTTGTTATACTTTTGTCTGGCTCCGCAGCGCGAGCCTCCGCTGACAGCGCGCACGCGCCTCGTTC
>CM042242.1:4092281-4132281 GCA_023566225.1 Romanogobio albipinnatus
ATTCATTTTTATTTTAATAACACAGAAGAAAATAAATGAATATCAAACATTAACGGTCTCTCTGATTTTTGCAGCATTTATTGTTAGATATGATCGACCTGAAAAAGAAACTTAAAAAGAATATTGGTGATAATGCACATGCATATTTCTCAGTTTCGTCTGTTTTTTATTTCCATAGTGGCATACAGAAAGTAGCAATTGTGTATATTTTGCGAAACATAAATATCAGCCTATTTGTATCAGCAATTGGTCGACATACAATACACACATTTTGTATTTTGTTTGGTTTCACAGTGTTTAAACTTTTATTTATGCTTTATATTCGCTTATTTTAGAAATACTCAACAATTTGTATTCTCTCCTTCATCACTAACACCATACTCTGGTAAATATGGTCAGATAGTGCATTCTTAGAAGTGCCTTGGTTTTTATGTTAATAGATGAATATGCTAATCATTTAATACCATGATATTACTAAAGGCATTTGTTAATTTAATTCATTTTTGTGAAATTCCTAACATAATATTTGTGGATATCATATTATTTATTTGTGGGGTTTTTTTGTGAATCTTTCATTGCGGATCAGAATCTGTTTATCTGGAAATATGGAACAGTTCTAACCTCATATATTACTGTAGTAAAAGCACTACACAACACAACCACTCACATTATATGAGGAAAATAAGTATTTGAACACCCTGCTATTTTGCAAGTTCTCCCACTTGGAAATCATGGAGGGGTCTGAAATTGTCATCGTAGGTGCATGTCCACTGTGAGAGACATAATCTAAAAACAAAAATCCAGAAATCACAATATTTGATTTTTTTTACTATTTATTTGTATGATACAGCTGCAAATAAGTATTTGAACACCTGTCTATCAGCTAGAATTCTGACCCTCAAAGACCTGTTAGTCTGCCTTTAAAATGTCCACCTCCACTCCATTTATTATCCTAAATTAGATGCACCTGTTTGAGGTCGTTAGCTGCATAAAGACACCTGTCCACCCCATACAATCAGTAAGAATCCAACTACTAACATGGCCAAGACCAAAGAGCTGTCCAAAGACACTAGAGACAAAAGTGTACACCTCCACAAGGCTGGAAAGGGCTACGGGGAAATTGCCAAGCAGCTTGGTGAAAAAAGGTCCACTGTTGGAGCAATCATTAGAAAATGGAAGAAGCTAAACATGACTGTCAATCTCCCTCGGACTGGGGCTCCATACAAGATCTCACCTCGTGGGGTCTCAATGATCCTAAGAAAGGTGAGAAATCAGCCCAGAACTACACGGGAGGAGCTGGTCAATGACCTGAAAAGAGCTGGGGCCAGCGTTTCCAAGGTTACTGTTGGTAATACACTAAGACGTCATGGTTTGAAATCATGCATGGCACGGAAGGTTCCCCTGCTTAAACCAGCACATGTCAAGGCTCGTCTTAAGTTTGCCAATGACCATTTGGATGATCCAGAGGAGTCATGGGAGAAAGTCATGTGGTCAGATGAGACCAAAATAAAACTTTTTGGTCATAATTCCACTAAACGTGTTTGGAGGAAGAAGAATGATGAGTACCATCCCAAGAACACCATCCCTACTGTGAAGCATGGGGGTGGTAGCATCATGCTTTGGGGGTGTTTTTCTGCACATGGGACAGGGCGACTGCACTGTATTAAGGAGAGGATGACCGGGGCCATGTATTGCGAGATTTTGGGGAACAACCTCCTTCCCTCAGTTAGAGCACTGAAGATGGGTCGAGGCTGGGTCTTCCAACATGACAATGACCCGAAGCACACAGCCAGGATAACCAAGGAGTGGCTCTGTAAGAAGCCAATCAAGGTTCTGGCGTGGCCTAGCCAGTCTCCAGACCTAAACCCAATAGAGAATCTTTGGAGGAGCTCAAACTCTGTGTTTCTCAGCGACAGGCCAGAAACCTGACTGATCTAGAGAAGATCTGTGTGGAGGAGTGGGCCAAAATCCCTCCTGCAGTGCAAACCTGCTGAAAAACTACAGGAAACGTTTGACCTCTGTAATTGCAAACAAAGGATACTGTACCAAATATTAACATTGATTTTCTCAGGTGTTCAAATACTTATTTGCAGCTGTATCATACAAATAAATAGTTAAAAAATCATACATTGTGATTTCTGGATATTTTCTTTTAGATTATGTCTCTCACAGTGGACTCCTACGATGACAATTTCAGACCCTCCATGATTTCTAAGTGGGAGAACTTGCAAAATAGCAGGGTGTTCAAAGACTTATTTTCCTCACTGTAATTAATGAATTTATAAACAAAAATCGTACAAATCAACCACTGTATAAAAAGGTCTTATTTTAGTATCCTTGAAATACTAACGGTATCATAGTTTTTATTGATATATGGATTTGTTTAAAAATGCTTTTTGTGGTTTAAGTTTTAGTTAGTTTCACACATTACAATGGCAATACTGTTGATATATTCATATTCAATGTGTTGATGTAATTTCCACTGAAATTGGAAGACAGGGCTGGGCATATCGAACAGCTCCTCCCCCTTTTTTTAAACCGTAAATAGCGTTTAGTTTATATCACCGCTTATGATCCGCTCTGTGCTGTCGTGTCTCTGGACCGACTCGATCACATGATCCGCTCTGTGCTGTCGTGTCTCTGGACCGACTCGATCACATGATCCGCTCTGTGCTGTCGTGTCTCTGGACCGACTCGATCACATGATCCGCTCTGTGCTGTCGTGTCTCTGGACCGACTCGATCACATGATCCGCTCTGTGCTGTCGTGTCTCTGGACCGACTCGATCACATGATCCGCTCTGTGCTGTCGTGTCTCTGGACCGACTCGATCACATGATCCGCTCTGTGCTGTCGTGTCTCTGGACCGACTCGATCACATGATCCGCTCTGTGCTGTCGTGTCTCTGGAACGACTCGATCACATGATCCGCTCTGTGCTGTCTGTCTCTGGACCGACTCGATCACATGATCCGCTCTGTGCTGTCGTGTCTCTGGACCGACTCGATCACATGATCCGCTCTGTGCTGTCGTGTCTCTGGACCGACTCGATCACATGATCCGCTCTGTGCTGTCTGTCTCTGGACCGACTCGATCACATGATCCACTCTCTGCTGTCGTGTCTCTGGACCGACTCGATCACATGATCCGCTCTGTGCTGTCGTGTCTCTGGACCGACTCGATCACATGATCCGCTCTGTGCTGTCGTCACTCTGGACCGACTCGATCACATGATCCGCTCTGTGCTGTCTGTCTCTGGACCGACTCGATCACATGATCCGCTCTGTGCTGTCGTGTCTCTGGACCGACTCGATCACATGATCCGCTCTGTGCTGTCGTCACTCTGGAACGGAGTTGCGGTGGTTCAATGAAACTAACGTGAAACCAGACTTCATTCGCTCCAATGGAAAGCTTATTTAGGCCCCAATCACACAGAACGCATTTTTGCAGCGAGAGACGCCTAATCTTTGAATAGATTTCTGTTGGCAGAGAGCATTATGCGTGCCGGGCGCCTCGCGTTTAATTCGTGCGAAGGTGGACGCTTGAACATTTTGAGTTTACTCGCTTCATTCGCGCGTGAAATTCGCGTGTGACAACTACACAACAGACGCAAATTCCCGTCATGGGAGGGGCTTCTATATGAGCCTAGATGAGCCAGCTCGTCTCGGTCACTTGACGTCTTTTTTTTGTAAAAAATACTACTATTAATGTGTGACAAAAGGTAGTTTAAAGACTTTTTCAGGCGATAATATAGTTGTTTAAAGCTCAAATCTGTGGTTAATTTATAAAAAGAGTGCCTATTTGAGTATTTTATCTGGCGTTTTCGGAGTTGTGAGATCCAGGTGATCAGTGACATTTCGCGCTCGTTTACCCGGCGAGACCCGCCTTTCCTCGGCTAGTCCTTCTCACATTTGCCGCTGGCTCTGGCTCTTTTTTTCTGCTCCTGTCTCGTTGTGAAATGGCTCACTTGGCTCACAGTGGCTCACAATAACTCACTTTCTTCCAAGCAAGATCATTTTTATTCCTTTTATTCCTGTTCCTGTAGTGATAGGATGATGTATCATACAGCTCCGGGTATCCACATATGGCCACGATTATCTTGTCCTCCATTGTTGTTCGGATTTCTGCCTCCGCTTGTAAATGCGTCACTACTACAGCAAGCTCGTGATTGGTTAACGCGGCGCGAAATATCCGCCAAAGTTCAGATTTTTCAACTTGAGCGATTCGCGCGTTCAAAACCCTCAATTTGCGTCATTCGCGCGAATCGCGCCGCAGAATGCCATTTCGCGTCTCTGCATTGACTTAACATATAAATCACTCGCGCGAATCGCGTCCGGTGTGAACGCTCCATATAAATGTGCGAACAAGTGACGGAGTTTAGCCGCAGCTCCAGCGTTTATTTATAATGTAGGGGGCGGGGCTTCAGATTCTAGAGTGCATTTGATTGGGCAGAAAATCTGATGAGAAGCTGAAGTCGAGAGTGGAGAGAGTGTAAGTTTTGAATGCTTATATCTTCTAAATGCGAATTTTGTCATTGTTTTGGAGCACTCCCTAATTTATAGATATCAGTAAGACTAACATTCATACTAAAAGCCAAAAAACTTCCATTTTTATATCATGGGGACTTTTGTAATTGGATGCAAAGGCAATATAACACAAAGTATAGTGTTATAAATGTACATAGATTTGTAAAAAAATATATATATATATTTAAAAAATTGCAGGATTTGCGATGCTGATGACCGTTAAAACGCGTCATCGCCGTCTGTTAAAAAAAGGGTCCGTTTACGCGCTCCTCTCCTTTAGGTGGCGGATTGCGCCCGAATCGCCGCTTGCAGAATGTGGCGTGTAACAAAGAAGAAAAACACTCCTCAGCTTTGGATCAACGGTAGCACCTTAGCAAACAAACCTAAGATAGTATTTGGTCTCCATGGTGCTTCCCAAAACACTGTTAAGCGCTGAACCCTGGACAGGCCGGAGACGATAGCAGAGATAGCACGCGCACGTAACGCGATGAGCGCGAGAATTAGCATCAGCTGTGAACGCAAGCTACATAGCTAGCGGCTTCTAATAGGCATTACCTCTTTTTTGTTTGTCCTTTTATCAGTTTAGTGGCTCAGTTGTCAACAACAGTGTAGCTAATACTGGTTGTTGTTGCTACGTTGGCTAGTCTGCGCTTCGTGTGTCTGTGAATGTGTAAGATGTTAGCCGGACACGCATAGCCTTTCCTTCTGTCCTGTGGAGTTTGACAGTGTCTTAGATTTAATGCCAGTTCCGACAAAGAAAAGTTCATCGGACAGAATGGAAATTGTACTTGAGACGGCATCGTAGCGCTTAGTGGACTTCGTTCAACATCAATATTTGGGTAAGATCGCACCTGTACGAGCCTGTTGAAGCCAGAAATAGAAGATCACGACCAGCATCATGTCCGAGGACACCGGCGTGGACAGGTTCATTAAGGTAAGCTCATTAATCAACCGAAGTAAACAGTTCAGCTTTTACATTTCTGTAGTATATCCATGAATTAACTGCTGTCTGTACATTGTCTTGCATGTCACACGGCTACTAACCAAAATGAATAAATCAAAACTTTTATCGATTTGAGTTTATTTATCTGTATATTGTCAATATCAGGAAAACATTAAATGAGCAAAACAATCGGCCAAGATGAGCACTGTGCTTGTATTATTACAGTATTTTGATGTCATCTGAGGTCATTTTCACTGCAATGCATCAGTGAGACGCGCGATGGCGCTATTTGAGTTTATTTTATTGAACAAGTATAAAAGCAAATACAGTTACAATGCAAAACAGAATTTAACAACAAAAGTAGAATTATAAACAGTAGACAGAAAGGCAGTTAAATAAACAAAACAAACCAAACATTGAGCCAGGGGTAACATAACATTGAAAATAAATGTAAAAACATAACCTTTTTTATTATTATTATTATAAATAGGCATAACTTATACATTGTGCTAAGCGTAAAGGACTTTAAATCGTTGATATTGCATGAAGAAGAGATATTACCCAAATAACATTTCAAGTCTTTACAAAAAAAGACAAATTTGCACTTGAGTATTAACTTGGCTGGTAAAATAAATAGATTTATAAGAAAACACTTGTCATTTAGATTCTTGTCAGAGTTATAAAATCCAAAAAAGACGTCCTTAAACTCCAAAGAAAATTGTCTAAGAAAGAAACGTGAAAGGTTTGTTAATGTTTGTATAATAATCAACTACTGTATATATATATATATATATATATATATATATATATATATATATATATATATATATATATATATATATATATATATATATATATATATATATAGTCGTTGTTGTGTGATTATACAATTAAAGGTAAGGTAGGCAATTTGTCTTAAAGGTGCAATATGTAACTTTTCCGGCGTAGTTTAATGACGCCACGTTTGAGCGCAGAATCTTATGACATGTGATAGGGATGCACCGATACCACTATTTTTCAGACCAAGTACTTACATTTGGGGACTTGCCGATACCGAGTACTGATACGAGTACTTAATAATACCATTACAGTTCTTCTAACAATGTTTTATTTTCATCAGATGTTTTTCACTTTCTGACTGTAACAAAGTAAATACACAAATTGATGCGGTTGCTGACATTTTAACTTTCAACTTCCTAAACAAATATGGCACTGCTGCCCATTTCACATAAATGTAACCTGTAACATTCAGTGGATTCCAGTACCACACAACATAGCAGAACCACTGAATTAAATTATTATATGTTATCATAGCCATACAGCCCTTTTCGGAAAAGTGAGAGGCTGGTTCTTTTTGATGAAAAGAAGCTTCTCTGCATTATCAGCTATGAGCCGGTTTCTGTTTTCATCAACAATGTGTGACACTGAGCTAACTTAGGGATGTGCGAGACTAGTCGATTAAACGTTAGTGCTGCTGCAAGACGACTTGGGAAATACTAGTCGTTTACATTTTTTTGTCATATATATATATATACAGGTCCTTCTCAAAAAATTAGCATATTGTGATAAAGTTCATTATTTTCCATAATGTAATGATAAAAATTAAACTTTCATATATTTTAGATTCATTGCACACCAACTGATATATTTCAGGTCTTTTATTGTTTTAATACTGATGATTTTGGCATACAGCTCATGAAAACCCAAAATTCCTATCTCAATAAATTAGCATATTTCATCCGACCAATAAAAGAAAAGTGTTTTTAATACAAAAAAAGTCAACCTTCAAATAATTATGTTCAGTTATGCACTCAATACTTGGTCGGGAATCCTTTTGCAGAAATGACTGCTTCAATGCGGCGTGGCATGGAGGCGATCAGCCTGTGGCACTGCTGAGGTGTTATGGAGGCCCAGGATACTTCGATAGCGGCCTTAAGCTCATCCAGAGTGTTGGGTCTTGCGTCTCTCAACTTTCTCTTCACAATATCCCACAGATTCTCTATGGGGTTCAGGTCAGGAGAGTTGGCAGGCCAATTGAGCACAGTAATACCATGGTCAGTAAACCATTTACCAGTGGTTTTGGCACTGTGAGCAGGTGCCAGGTCGTGCTGAAAAATGAAATCATCTCCATAAAGCTTTTCAGCAGATGGAAGCATGAAGTGCTCCAAAATCTCCTGATAGCTAGCTGCATTGACCCTGCCCTTGATAAAACACAGTGGACCAACACCAGCAGCTGACATGGCACCCCAGACCATCACTGACTGTGGGTACTTGACACTGGACTTCAGGCATTTTGGCATTTCCTTCTCCCCAGTCTTCCTCCAGACTCTGACCCCTTGATTTCCGAATGACATGCAAAATTTGCTTTCATCCGAAAAAAGTACTTTGGACCACTGAGCAACAGTCCACTGCTGCTTCTCTGTAGCCCAGGTCAGGCGCTTCTGCCGCTGTTTCTGGGTCAAAAGTGGCTTGACCTGGGGAATGCGGCACCTGTAGCCCATTTCCTTCACACGCCTGTGCACGGTGGCTCTGGATGTTTCTACTCCAGACTCAGTCCACTGCTTCCGCAGGTTCCCCAAGGTCTGGAATCGGTCCTTCTCCACAATCTTCCTCAGGGTCCGGTCACCTCTCCTCGTTGTGCAGCATTTTTTGCCACACTTTTTCCTTCCCACAGACTTCCCACTGAGGTGCCTTGATACAGCACTCTGGGAACAGCCTATTCGTTCAGAAATTTCTTTCTGTGTCTTACCCTCTTGCTTGAGGGTGTCAATGATGGCCTTCTGGACAGCAGTCAGGTCGGCAGTCTTACCCATGATTGCGGTTTTGAGTAATGAACCAGGCTGGGAGTTTTTAAAAGCCTCAGGAATCTTTTGCAGGTGTAATTAGTTGATTCAGATGAGGTTAATAGCTCGTTTAGAGAACCTTTTCATGATATGCTAATTTATTGAGATAGGAATTTGGGGTTTTCATGAGCTGTATGCCAAAATCATCAGTATTAAAACAATAAAAGACCTGAAATATTTCAGTTGGTGTGCAATGAATCTAAAATACATGAAAGTTACATTTTTATCATTACATTATGGAAAATAATGAACTTTATCACAATATGCTAATTTTTTGAGAAGGACCTGTATATATATATATATATATATATATATATATATATATATATATATATATATATATATATATATATTTACAAAGGCTATGTTTAAATTACTGTCGTGTAAATGTTATATCTTGAAATTAATATATTATTTTGAAAAGTGTATATTTGCAGCAAAACAAAATCATTTAATTTTACCTCAGGTTTTGCATGCGTTGGTTTTCTCTGGCGCTCGCGGAGGCTTCAGATAAATCTCCACTCAGGTGAAGGAGGATTTTGAAAGCTTACACAAAACTTTTCCATTTTCTTCCATGTCATGTCAAACTAGTATAACAATTAAGCTTGCTTAGGCTTGTTATACTACCGGGGTTAGGCTAGTCATTGCGCACATCCCTACTAAACAGCCCTTCACTTTCAGCACTCACTACCGAGAGGTATCACGAGCGGTTAAGCTCGGTTTATACTCGCTGCGTCCGCACTAGCGCTCGGGTGCGCGTGGCAAAAATGAAGCCATATTATGGCTGTCGTGCTCTTTGAGAGCGCGAGACCCCTTTGCACTTGGCGCGGCGGTGTGTGGGTGTGCGCGGCGAATTATGTTACTTTCCGCGCGGCTCCGCATCCGAAGATGCGTTGCCATAAAGTGGTATCGGGTGCGGTTGTATCGGGGTAGTTTTACGAGTAAGAGTACTTCACAACAGTATCGGACCGACACCCGAGTACTGGTATCGGTATCGGTGCATCCCTAACATGTGGTCTTCACCTCACAGCCGGTGGGAAAGACTCGGGCAGAAATCATGTTGATGGATGTGATTATTAACGTTACTGTAGTAAGAAGCAGAGCAGGAGTGAGTGTTCTGGAGCTGAGGAACCGCTGGAGGGATTGTTAATAAGATGAACGCAACACAAGCCTCGTGAGCAGCGGGACTTTTATGCCACAGTTGCCGGCACCATTTCCTCTTTTCCGGTCATGAGTATCATAGATAAACACTCACCTAAAGGATTATTAGGAACACCAGTTCAATTTCTCATTAATGCAATTATCTAATCAACCAATCACATGGCAGTTGCTTCAATGCATTTAGGGGTGTGGTCCTGGTCAAGACAATCTCCTGAACTCCAAACTGAATGTCAGAATGGGAAAGAAAGGGGATTTTGAGCGTGGCATGGTTGTTGGTGCCAGACGGGCCGGTCTGAGTATTTCACAATCTGCTCAGTTACTGGGATTTTCACACACAACCATTTCTAGGGTTTACAAAGAATGGTGTGAAAAGGGAAAAACATCCAGTATGTGGCAGTCCTGTGGGCCAAAATGCCTTGTTGATGCTAGAGGTCAGAGGAGAATGGGCCGACTGATTCAAGCTGATAGAAGAGCAACTTTGACTGAAATAACCACTCGTTACAACCGAGGTATGCAGCAAAGCATTTGTGAAGCCACAACACGCACAATCTTGAGGCGGATGGGCTACAACAGCAGAAGACCCCACCGGGTACCACTCATCTCAACTACAAATAGGAAAAAGAGGCTACAATTTGCACCAGATCACCAAAATTGGACAGTTGAAAACTGGAAAAATGTTGCCTGGTCTGATGAGTCTGGATTTCTGTTGAGACATTCAGATGGTAGAGTCAGAATTTGGCGTAAACAGAATGAGAACATGGATCCATCATGCCTTGTTACCACTGTGCAGGCTGGTGGTGGTGGTGTAATGGTGTGGGGGATGTTTTCTTGGCACACTTTAGGCCCCTTAGTGCCAATTGGGCATCTTTTAAATGCCACGGCCTACCTGAGCATTGTTTCTGACCATGTCCATCCCTTTATGACCACCATGTACCCATCCTCTTATGGCTACTTCCAGCAGGATAATGCTCCAAGTCACAAAGCTCGAATCATTTCAAATTGGTTTCTTGAACATGACAATGAGTTCACTGGACTAAAATGGCCCCCACAGTCACCAGATCTCAACCCAATAGAGCATCTTTGGGATGTGGTGGAACAGGAGCTTTGTGCCCTGGATGTGCATCCCACAAATCTCCATCAACTGCAAGATGCTATCCTATCAATATGGGCCAACATTTCTAAAGAATGCTTTCAGCACCTTGTTGAATCAATGCCACGTAGAATTAAGGCAGTTCTGAAGGCGAAAGGGGTTCAAACACAGTATTAGTATGCTGTTCCTAATAATCCTTTAGGGTAGTGTACATAATAAAGACTAGATGTCTCGTCCGCGCAGATGGCCAATGGAGGTCGATGTCCGCACCTGGCGGCCATCTTGTCACAGTCAGCTCGCTCACTCGTAACATTGTTTGTTTAATGGTGCATGTACTTTTTAAATAACCATAACTTGCTAAAAATGTTTTATCTATTTTCAAACTGTTTGGTTTGTTATAAACGTCATAAATGTAGTTATGACACTGCATTAGATCTGCAACTAATTATTATTTTTTCTGTCGACTAATCTAGCGATTATTTTTCCGATTAGTCAACTAATCTAACACTTATTTTTTCCAGATTCATCTGATGGTTCTTTTTTTCCGATTATTGTATTTCAAAGAGGGTAGTGAATGTATACATTATTTTAACATGAAATCAATGAATGATGACAATATTAATTGTATTTCAGGAAGGGTAGTTTATAGGGGTGTAACGATTCATCTACTACATCGATGTATCGATTTATTTTCCTACGATCTAACTACATTGATCTGTGCTCGGCAAGTTGGCCTTCCGGACGACATATATCGATCTAACATCGTTTTAAAAGGTAATCAATCGATTGTATCGATCATAGGAAATAACGCATTGGATTTAAGCACGTCAGACTTTAAATGGATGTTTTTTCTTAGCACTTTTAATGAAAACGGCGTTAAACGTTACTCGATTCATTCTGCCTATCTGTGACATCATCGCAACGCACGCACCAGCAGCAGCGCTAAGAAAACAAAACATAGCATGGCGGATGGCAGAGGAGAAGCCAACCAGCGAGAAATTATCAAGCCACCAGGAGAAACAGCTACCTGTACTTTCAACCCTGGCTAAATGTTACCTGTGCATTCCTGACACCAGTGTGCCAGCAGAGCGAGTTTGTAGTACTGCTGGCGACATAGTGAACGTACAGAGAAGTGTTCTGCAGCCAGATCATGTTGATCAGTTGATATTTTTGAAAAATAAATATGTAGAGTCATTGAAGAGTAGTTGGTTACATTTTATCTTTTGTTAAATATTGTTTGTTTATTAAACTGAGAGTAGTAGCAGGTTTCGCCAGTTTATTCAACCTGAAGAAATGTTGGTTGCACTTTATTTTTGATATTAATATTGTATTTGTATTATTTTAATGTTGAAAAACAACAGCAAAAGTAACAGGTACACCTACTATTAATTAAACCTGAAGAGAAGTTAGTTGCACTTTATTTTTGATATTAATATTGTAATATTAATATGTTGGGTAACAAAAGCAGAAGTAGCAGGTTAACCTACTGTTGAAATGTTGGTTGCACTTACTGTGCTTTTATTGAAAATGTATTGAATATTGAAAATGAGAGCAGAAAAGGTTAACTTCCTGTTAATTCAACCTAAACTGTTGGTTGCACTTTATTCAAATAAAATTTGAATTCATTTGCCATTAATTGTTGTTTACTTGTTTGTTTATATCCATAATTAATTGATACCTGATTCCCTTACAAGAAACAACAGGAATCTAGGAAACTTCACATGCACTGACCAGTATCCAGATATTTATTTCAGTCACACAATTTTTGGCTAAAAAGTTACTGAATCGATTTCAAGTCACTGAATCGTTTCGGATCGTATCGTTCTATGAACCAAAATCGTCCTTGAATCGTATCGACAACCTCAAATCGTGATACGAATCGAATCGTTGTTAAAACGAATCGTTACACCCCTAGTAGTGTATTTAAGCCATTTTATAATGAAATATATGAACACAAGAAGCATTTTAAACATTATGTATAACTAATGATACTATTCATCATAAAATGTATACAGAGTAGGCCTAATAAGGAAATGTTGTTTACTATAATAGTTGAGTATGATTTACTTATTGATTTGTGTCAATAGTAAACAAAAATGCACTTGTATTTATCTGCAAAAGGTTCACAATACAGGAGCTTTCAGAATAGTGTTAATGTATAACTAACTAGTCGTCTATTTTGAAGATATACATAGGTAATGTAATCTGATTACTTTTTAAGCCTTTTTGCTTTTGAGCATCTCATTGTAGAATATTAGCTCAAAGGGGAAATATCATAACTTTGTTATAATTAGTTATAAATATTTGGATCAGTTAATCAAATTAAGTTGATGTAGCTGAATTAATATAACAATAAATGAATCTGTTCGTCCAGCAAACTCTCAGTATTGATCGTCTATCAACTCTCAGAAAGGATTTTTTTGTGGCCACAGAGGCTACATGCTCTTTCTTGATCGCGTTGTTAAAGTGACGTTGATTTACAAGCAGTGACCATAACCAAAACTCACATGATCACGCGCACATAACTAATCTAAACAAACACACAATCATGCATACAGGGGTAATATGGAAAGGGAATGAATCTGAAACTAGAAATGAAGCTATGGGAAAGAATCATTTAACCATCTGGACAGAACCATCAGTTTCTTATTTCAAAGCACCTGGGTAACAAGCGTATATAGTCTCTGTTTAGTTAGTTAAATGTATGATTCTTGAAATGCCCAACGGTCGGACTGGATGTCTCCAGTCTTTTCATACGAACAGCAACCAGGAGAAGGAGGAAGAAGAGAAGGGTCACTGGGACAGTGGCTTTTAACGTCTGTGGAGGTCACTCCTTCAGGGGGTCAGTGAGCCAATGGTAACTTAAACTTTCGGAGGGAAAGTTTAGGACCCTTTGTCTTTGAGCATGGTGTGCATATTAGAGTGTCTGGCAGTTTGTCCCTTCATACTCTGAATTAATATAACAAGAATACAATGCTTGTTATGAGGAGGTGATGTACACCAATGTGTAGGACATTAAATGAGGATTATTTTGGGAGGAAGTATAGTAGAGCTGCACGATTAATCGCTAAAAGATTGCGATCTCGAATTCAAACACCCACACAATCTCATTCCTAAATGACAACGGTTCCGCTGCGTCTATTACTGTGCCTGTCCACGCAACGCCTGTTACACATCGCACGCATCAGAGGAGCGTGAACAGCGGCGCGAAATATCCACCAAATTTTCTGAGAAAAAATGCGCTGGCGATTTAGGGTAAATTGATCAAGTGACAGTATACATTTATAATGTAGCAAAAGCTTTATATTTAAGATAAATAAAAATATAAAGCTTTTGCAACATTATAAATGTGCTGTCACTTCATCAATTTAATGTGTCCTTGCTGAATAATTGTATAAATTTTCTTCTTTCCCCCCAAAATAAATTCTGTTCTTTTTAGGGCTGTCACTTTTGTGAAAAAACTCTTTTCGATTTGAGACATAAGTGTTCTTTGAATCGATTGTAAAATAGATTTTAAATGACGTTTTCATTTTCAACGCCAAATAGGCCAATCCACGGACAACTAACGGTATTAATCATTAGGATGAAGAGGGCCCGGCTTGAGAGACACAGTCAATATTTATTTTGATATATTGGCATGAAGTTTCGTGCACAATGACAAACAAGAGTGCAACATTCTCGAAAAACATTAAGCAGAGTAGACTAAAAATTAACGCAAAAAAAACCTTCCCAGAGTATGGGAGCGAAGCGGAGCACGAACTGCTCACCGGTGCTCAAATCCTGCTCTGACATGATATTTCTCTGTACTGTTAGCCTACTATACTTGTTGTAGCCATTAAAACATGTATTGTTTTATAGTTGTATATGTTTAAATATGATAATGTTATTTTTAACATTAGAACAGGACACATAAGATAGCCCATGTCAGAAGTCATGGGGGTCAGAAATGACCACTTTTTGACCACTTAATTTGTTCAAAGCCTTTCTTTAAAGTGAATTTCGTTTTATATAAATTGTATCTTAATTTTAATCAATTGTTTTATCAACCAATTGCCTTGATTTGATAAATAATAAGCAAATATAGCAGACAATGACACGAGCCGCCGGCGCCGCATGAACAACTGCTTAAATAAACAAATAGCCTACTTGAGAAAAACTTTAGTTGGGGGCAGCCCTATAGTCATTTTATAGGCCTATATTCGAACCAGCATACCGGTATGTCACAAAGGGCATTCTGGGTTGAGCTTGTGGTGCTGAGTGGATGAGCTTAAGAAATGAACGGAATCTTCAGAAAGGCCACCGCACTTTTAATAAAACCGTAAATTCGTCCCCCGCACTTTTAATAAAACGTACATTCGTCCCCCTCACTTTTAATAAAACGTACATTCGTCCCCCGCACTTTTAATAAAACGTACATTCGTCCCCCGCACTTTTAATAAAACGTACATTCGTCCCCTGCACTTTTAATAAAACGTACATTCGTCCCCTGCACTTTTAATAAAACATACATTCGTCCCCCGCACTTTTAATAAAACGTACATTCGTCCCCCGCACTTTTAATAAAACGTACATTCGTCCCCCGCACTTTTAATAAAACGTAAATTCGTCCCCCGCACTTTTAATAAAACGTACATTCGTCCACCGCACTTTTAATAAAACGTACATTCGTCCCCCGCACTTTTAATAAAACGTACATTCGTCCCCCGCACTTTTAATAAAACGTACATTCGTCCCCCGCACTTTTAATAAAACGTACATTCGTCCACCGCACTTTTAATAAAACGTACATTCGTCCCCCGCACTTTTACCGGGTCGCACCGGTCCTAGTCGACCCGCTCCGTGCGGGATTCGAACCGGCGTCTAGTCGCACCGCTCTTACTGGCCTACGTCTGTTACACAAGCAAGTTTGTTTCCGTAGAAGCCAACGTAAATAAATCTAGATTTAAATTCAAAGACAAATAATCTATACATGACCGGTCATTTTATTCGTATCCAAAAATGAGGCGATCTGAACACTATGGAGTCTCGTGCAACACTCCCATTCATACTCGAAGCCATAGGGCGCGCTCTCAAAGAAAAAGCAAAACTGATTCGTAGAAGTAAAACCCTGTCACGTTCCCAAGGTATTCAGCGCTGTAGCAGCAGCTGAATAAAAATAATCGCTATGACTGATGAAACGTGACAAACACGATTGAGACAATATATGGTTTGTGTTTTTCCAGCCATCTCAAGGTATTTATTAACAATAAAGAATATGAATAATGCAGTGCTAACTGACAGCCTTTTTAATGTTTAGTATCTTCTGCTTGCCAAGGCTGCATTTATTTAATGAAAAATACAGTTAAAACATTAATATTGCGAAATATATTCACATATATATTCAGAGATGTTTTAATTTGTAATGATATAGTAAAGTGTAATTTATTCCTGTGATCAAAGTTGAATGTTCAGCATCATTACTCCAGTCTTCAGTATCACATGATCCTTCAGAAATCATTCTAATATGATCATTTAATGAAAAAGAAACATTTATGATTATAACCATTGTTGAAAACAGCTGTGGAAACTGATGCATTTTATTTTTCAGGATTCTTTAATGAATAGAAAGTTAAATGAACAGCATTTATTTGCATTGAATAAAGCATGTATACATATTTTGTTATATTATAAATGCCACTTGATCAATTTAATACATGTTTGATGAATAAAAGTATTAATTTCTCTCTTTTTTTTATCTTACCACAAATGTTTGAATAGTTACATGATTTCCACAAAAATGAAGCAGCACAACTGTTTTCAACATTGATACTAATCATAAATGTTTCTTGAGCATCAAATTAACATATTAGAATGATTTCTGAAGGATCATGTGACACTGTAGACTGGAGCAATGATGATAAATTCAGCTTTGATCACAGGAATAAATTACAAAGATTTATTTTATTTTATTTTTTGTGTTTGTAGTAGCCTACATAAAGCAATCATAAAATTGGCATAACATATAGGGAAAACGTTATAGATATTAGTGGTTATTGTTCAGCAGTGTATTTGATATCTTACTGAATTAAAAGCAAGAGATGAGATCAATTAAATCTGTCAATTAGACAAAGGTCAGAAAAAAAAATTGTATTACACCTGACATTTCTGTCCCCCTCACTTCTGAAAAGATGTCTATGCCCCTGTGTACATATTTGGTTAAAATCGATTCCCTATTTTCGAAACTTGTGTTGGTCCGATCCAATGTGCAATCGATTTTCGAACGTAAAGTGACAGCCCTAGTTCTTTTTAACTTTCATTAATCCTGATTTCTTTTTTTTAATTATTTAATGAAAACAGTTTTCAACATTGATAATAATAACGTTTCTTGAGCAGCAAATCATCACATTATAATGATTTCTGAAGGATCATGATGTGACACTGAAGACTGGAGTAACAATGATAAATTCATCTTTGAACACTGGACATAAAATATTCAAATAGAAAAAAGATTTTAAATTGTAAAAATATTTCACAATATTGCTATTTTTTTGCTGTAGGATCAAATAAATGCAGCCTTGGTGTGCAGAAGAGACTTCTTACAAAAACGGTCAAAATAGTAGGCCTACAGTTTCCAAACTTTTGACTGGTAGTGTACATATCCACGCGTACGTTATCTACACGTTTATCCACGCGTACGTTATCCACACGTTTATCCACGCGTACGTTATCTACACGTTTATCCACGCGTACGTTATCCACACGTTTATCCACGCATACGTTATCCACACGTTTATCCACGCATACGTTATCCACACGTTTATCCACGCATACGTTATCCACACGTTTATCCACACGTTTATCCACGCGTACGTTATCCACACGTTTATCCACGCGTACGTTATCCACACGTTTATCCACACGTTTATCCACACGTTTATCCACACGTTTATCCACACGTTTATCCACGCATACGTTATCCACACGTTTATCCACGCGTACGTTATCCACGCGTACGTTATCCACACGTTTATCCACGCGTACGTTATCCACGCGTACGTTATCCACACGTTTATCCACGCGTACGTTATCCACGCGTACGTTATCCACGCGTACGTTATCCACGCGTACGTTATCCACGCGTACGTTATCCACGCGTACGTTATCCACACGTTTATCCACACGTTTATCCACACGTTTATCCACACGTTTATCCACACGTTTATCCACACGTTTATCCACGCATACGTTATCCACACGTTTATCCACACGTTTATCCACGCGTACGTTATCCACACGTTTATCCACGCGTACGTTATCCACACGTTTATCCACGCGTACGTTATCCACACGTTTATCCACGCGTACGTTATCCACGCGTATATGGCGCTCGGAATGTACCATTCGGCGACGAGACTGACAAGCACGACAGACAACACACGTGTATACGTGCGTGTACGTCTCCATTTGTTTTATATGGAGACGTACACGCAAATATTACGTCACGTACACACGTCAGCAACGTGTAGCTGTTGATCTATGCAGACGTCACGGCGGCGTCACGTTAGAAGTATATGGATTACGTCTGAACGTCACAACGATCTAAATTGACAAATGTGACTACGTGCGTGTGACATGCGTGTGGAGAACGTCTGCACGTCTGCCCGTCTGCACGTCTGCCCGTCTGAACGTCTAATGCAAAATAAATTGTACGGGCCCCCCTAACCCCGCCCCACCAAGTCGGCTACATCGAGGCATTTATAGACGTTCACTGTAGTGTATCAAGAAAATACCAAACCAAACAATACCATAAAAACACACTCTACTCAGCATTTTTTTCTCTTAAAGGTCCCATGGCATGAAATTTTCATTTTATGAGGTTTTTCAACATTAATATGAGTTCCCCTAGCCTGAATATTGTCCCCAAGTGGATAGAAATGTTGATCGGTGTAAACCCGAGTTCTGGCTGTCTCTCTCTGCCTTTGAGAAAATGACAGGCCAGACGAGCCAATCCTGAAGCCTCCTGTTTTGACGTCCAAGCAGGAACGGTTACCTCCCTTTCCTCCGCCCAGAGAATCTGGCACTCCCATGCAAACACTCGAGATCATTAACGTTACTTGTGAACGAGTGAATGCAGGCAGTTTCTCAGTGTTTGGATGTACAAATGAAAACAGAAGTCTTTCTTCAGTTCCTTCTGATCTGTGATCAGTGATCTCTTATGTGTAGCTAATTATTTATTATTCGTGCACACACTGCAGCTTCTCTCTCTCCCGACAGAACAGTGTTTTCGTGTTTTCTATCTTGTGAGTCAGTGTTTTTGTACGTCCTCGTCGCGTCTACCGGTTCTAAAATGTGCATACAGTCTTTTCTGTTTAACATCAGCAGTCACATCTTTAGAGATAAACTTCACACACGCCGAAGCTCGGCCTCCAACATCCCCGACCCCCAGTACTGCATCTGGCCCACAGCGGAGGCACCAAACGCGGCGTGAGATTAAGCAGAAGGAGGGTAAGCGTGAGAATATCTGGGCTAGGCTAGCCAGCTTTCCCCACAATAAACTGGATTACATTCGATTACTGTTGTTGTGTCTTTGTTTGTGCTGTGTAACGTTACTCAATGCGCGTCACTGATGCTATTCATATGATTGGAACATATCTAGAAATAATGCTATATTCAACACTTACTAACTCGTTCATCTCGCTGTAATGGTACATTGCATGTGTTACAAAGTTGGTAATAATGATGAGACGGACTCGGTGTGACTGGGACTCGTGTTTATTCAGAACTCTCAGATACAAACACAATAAACTCGCGTTGACTGACAGCGCTCTCATAACTCAGTAGGTACTATAAATAACTTTGTTAGCGATCGCTTCGTCTCCATGATGTCCGGTGCGCGAACGAATCATTCTTTTGAATCGGTTCTTTTTAGTGAACCGAACCAGTTCACCAAATCGGACTGAATCGTTCTAAACGGTTCGCGTCTCGAGTCAGCGCTGATCCATCATTTACTAAAGTTACTAACTTTCTGACATGAGTGACAGTCCCTCCGACTAGAAATAAACTAATAACCTGAAGTATATGCTAGTAACTACAACAGTTCACCCTGAACTGAGACATGCTGAGAACTGATGAGAAGTGAACACAGGTCCATCCGTCTCTGGCGGCAGACTCGTGCCTCGTTAAACCACGCCCCCTCCGCTCATTTAAAATGCAAAGATGTCAGCCAATCACAACAGTGGGCGTTTTTACTGAAGTCTCACAGCAGACACGCCTCTTGAAGCAGGACATTCAGCCACAGGGCAAACAGCAGTATTGAAAAAATGCCTTTTATTTCTAAATTATGACATTTTATGATGTAAAAATCATACTAACAATATAAGTACACCTCAGGAAACATTATAAAATAATAGAAAAATGCAATGCCATGGGACCTTTAAACAAGCTCAGTCACAGCCGCGTTTCCATTACAGATTTGCGAAAAACTTTTGAGATATTTTCTAAATGTCAATAAAACCTATTGCGAAATGACAGCGTTTCGATTAACAGATGTTATGCGACTAAAACATTTTTTTCTCTCGTGAAAAGTTATTCCGAAAATGATGTCATGTATGTTGGGATTATGTGTATCCCAGCCACCGCCTAGCCATGATGTTTAATGGAAGGAGACGTGTTATTCAAACACTGATAACAATTAAAAGAGCAAAATGTTTGCATTGGCATGGTAGCTCAAAGTTGTTGTTTTTTTACCATTTCGTTATTTTGGCTCGGAATTTCGTTTGTTAGAAATATGAGCTGAATTTAGAAATGCTTTTGAAATTAAAAACGTTGCATTTAATAAACAATTTTTTTTTTTTAATGAAGACGTTTGGAGTGGAGTAAATTAATCCGTTCCCTAGCTGTGTTCGCGTTGGTATTGTTTATAGTTTATAGTTCATAATCATGTCTTGAACTTATACCTAATGCCTGTACCTATATTTAATAAATAAGAAGTAATCGAAGAACGTGGGGAATTGATTGAAGTGCGTAACGAACACTGTTTCCGCGGCCTTTGAGTAAGACTGGAACCATAGAGTCTTTGTGTTTAACACATTTCTTGAATATATGTCTTAATTACAGTAGGGTAATTATATATGGGAGTCTAGAGTAATTATAAATGGGAGTTTTGGCGAAATTGATGGCAGCTGCAAAAATTAGTCTAATAAACGCGAACACAAGAAATGACAGAGAAATTAGTCATTATGGAGAAACAAGAAATTACTAGGCTATACATGGCATGCATACAAATATATTTATTGTGGCCACTAATAAAACATTAATTCCCTCGTTTTAATTAAAAGTTCCCCATGGCCCGGGCCCATATGCACGTGCATACCCTGCATGCCCAGACATACGTCACTGACACCCACACAACTACTCCTCTTAGACAAGTGCAAGTGTTTTCTGCTGTGGTGCTGTTTGGAACTATATTCTCATTGACTATTGTGTGAAATTAACAGTCATTAACAGTTCATCTGCAGGCATTCTGGTTTTTTAATGATTTCTTTTTATAAGATAGAACTGCTTATTACGGAAACATTAAAAAAAAAATATTTACAAATTTGTGTTTTACTTTTAACTTTTTGTCTCAATTGGCAGTTAATTTTCATTATATTTCTATATATATATATTCTATTACCCAGAAGTGAAATATTATGTGAATTTAAAGTGGCTGCGTTAAATAGAAATATAGCCTAAAATGTATGTGAAGTTGTTGGTTCCCACGCCATGCTATATTTTAATGTTTTAATGATAGCAAGATTTTCTCGGCTATACATTTTGAATTTCACTAATGAAGGGCATTGCAAAGCATTAAATCAACCAATGATCAGCCAGTTCTCTGAAGTAGATCAGAGTGCATCTCGTGAAGCTTCATTTGGCAAGCATAAATAGACAGAGCAAAACACAGTGTTACACATGCAAATAATGGAAGAACAACAAATGAAACAAACAGGCCAACAGCTGGGAAGAGGAAGAGTAAGGATGTGTGGTGGAAGGGGAGAACAGTGGAAGAGGTGGAGATTGTGGACATGTTTCTAATGAAATAAGGGCCACTATTCCAGATTATGTTCTCAATCATGACCTTAAAACGACTGAGGTGGGTCAAAAGGTATACAGCCGAATGTTGGGAGAACAACAGTGTCTTTAATCATTCAAACGTTTGCAGACAGAACAGGTATAATCAGACATTGTTTTCTGTACTGTACTGTACTATATACTTACTGTATTGCAGTAGTCCACGTGTGTGTGTCATTGTGATATAAAGAAAAAGACAAGACTGTATAAATCGTAGCCATAGTTTAAATCTGAAAATACTGCCCGAGTATTTTGACTATTATTGTTTGTGAACAATGACACAAGGACTTTTCATTCTGATGGCACTAGTGGCTATGTTCATTGACATCAATACTGACTTTTGAGAAGGATTTTGAAGATGTTACAGGCTTTTGCAGGTACCGGTAATCCATTTATGCTGCTGCTTGTATAAATTATTTAAAAAAATGCATTTACTGGTTTGCAAATCTTAAGGATGATTCAAGAAATGTACCAAAATGACTGAGAAAAACTAAAAGGACATTCAGGGCTAACAGTATGTGCAAAGGGATTTAGTAAATGTGTCAACGTGATTTCATCAAGTACAATGTTCCTGAATCAACATCCTTTTTGATCATGGAGTAATGTATAAGTTTACAGTTACAGTAGTATCAATTTCAGGCTATAACCAATACAAGGCCTATAAGCTCTAAGTAA
Source organism: Romanogobio albipinnatus (assembly GCA_023566225.1). Classification (NCBI taxonomy): domain Eukaryota; kingdom Metazoa; phylum Chordata; class Actinopteri; order Cypriniformes; family Gobionidae; genus Romanogobio; species Romanogobio albipinnatus. The sequence goes on from CM042242.1 coordinate 4,114,609, forward strand.
ATTAGCAAACCACAGACAACAGCGATTCTTTGTTCTTTTTTTAACACAACCTATAGAATTTCTGTTTTGTTTTGAGTGTCTTTCAGTGTGACAGTTTGAGTATAATGACAGATATACAGGTCCTTCTAAAAAAATTAGCATATTGTGATAAAAGTTCATTATTTTTCCATAATGTAATGAAAAAAATTAAACTTTCATATTTTAGATTCATTGCACACCAACTGAAATATTTCAATCAACTAATTAACTCTAAACACCTGCAAAAGATTCCTGAGGCTTTTAAAAACTCCCAGCCTGGTTCATTACTCAAAACCGCAATCATGGGTAAGACTGCCGACCTGACTGCTGTCCAGAAGGCCATCATTGACACCCTCAAGCGAGAGGGTAAGACACAGAAAGAAATTTCTGAACGAATAGGCTGTTCCCAGAGTGCTGTATCAAGCCACCTCAGTGGGAAGTCTGTGGGAAGGAAAAAGTGTGGCAAAAAACGCTGCACAACGAGAAGAGGTGACCGGACCCTGAGGAAGATTGTGGAGAAGGACCGATTCCAGACCTTGGGGGACCTGCGGAAGCAGTGGACTGAGTCTGGAGTAGAAACATCCAGAGCCACCGTGCACAGGCGTGTGAAGGAAATGGGCTACAGGTGCCGCATTCCCCAGGTCAAGCCACTTTTGACCCAGAAACAGCGGCAGAAGCGCCTGACCTGGGCTACAGAGAAGCAGCACTGGACTGTCGCTCAAATTTTGCATGTCATTGGGAAATCAAGGTGCCAGAGTCTGGAGGAAGACTGGGGAGAAGGAAATGCCAAAATGCCTGAAGTCCAGTGTCAAGTACCCACAGTCAGTGATGATCTGGGGTGCCATGTCAGCTGCTGGTGTTGGTCCACTGTGTTTTATCAAGGGCAGGGTCAATGCAGCTAGCTATCAAGAGATTTTGGAGCACTTCATGCTTCCATCTGCTGAAAAGCTTTATGGAGATGAAGATTTCGTTTTTCAGCACGACCTGGCACCTGCTCACAGTGCCAAAACCACTGGTAAATGGTTTACTGACCATGGTATTACTGTGCTCAATTGGCCTGCCAACTCTCCTGACCTGAACCCCATACAGAATCTGTGGGATATTGTGAAGAGAAAGTTGAGAGACGCAAGACCCAACACGCTGGATGAGCTTAAGGCCGCTATCGAAGCATCCTGGGCCTCCATAACACCTCAGCAGTGCCACAGGCTGATCGCCTCCATGCCACGCCGCATTGAAGCAGTCATTTCTGCAAAAGGATTCCCCACCAAGGATTGAGTGCATAACTGAACATAATTATTTGAAGGTTGACTTTTTTTGTATTAAAAACACTTTTCTTTTATTGGTCGGATGAAATATGCTAATTTATTGAGATAGGAATTTTGAGACAAAAGTTGAGGAAAAATACCAAGTAAAACACAAATTTGGAAATATTTATTTAATATGTGCAGTTTTTTGCTTATAAAAAATTAATCATTAGAAAACCAGAATGCCTGCAGATAAACTTTTAATGACTGTTAATTTCACACAATAGTCAATGAAAATATAGTTCCAAACAGCACCACAGCAGAAAACACTTGCACTTGTCTAAGAGGTGTAGTTGTGTGGGTGTTATTAAATATATATTTGTGTTTTTGAAAGAATAGGTTGAACATTTTCCAGTAATCTTAATAGAACAGTTCATTGCTGCCATCTACTGGCGGTTTTAAATGTATTTTTCAAATGAGCTTTAAAGACGTTCATAAAACGATATCCACTATAGAGAGACTCTTTTTTACCCATTATTGTATATTTCATAACCCCTAGTTCACACATAATTGATAATGTAAAATAATTTAAAGCTTTTTACTGTTGTGAGATTAGTTTTATATTTTTTTTTAATCACAAACCTAAACAGTATTTTCTTGATATTCTTCAAGAATGTTAAATATATGGCTATGCACTATAATGTTATAGCTATGAATGTGCTTTTACTTAATCTAAATTACTACTTCATCTAAATTACTTAATAAAATTTTTTTTTAATTCTCCAAAAAATATAATTTTAACATTTCAAAACATACAAATGTTTCACATAAAATTCTTTGAAAAATTCCATAACATCATGAAACAGTTATAAAATGTTTAATATCAGGTAAGATAACATTCAAATCAAGGATTTTGAACATTGAAGAAGGGGTAAAAATAATAAAATAAAATAAGAATACCAACAACAACAACAAACAACAAAAAGAAGGGTATATTAGTGTACTCAAATTAAAGAAGAGGAGTTTAATTCTTTGTAAATCTCCATAGTTCTATTGCTTTGCGGTTTCAGAGTCCTTGTAACGTTTCAAAGTAATTCTTCAGATCAGCCTTGAAATGGGTAATATTGGGAATCCTACCAGACCATTTACATTTATGTATGTAGAACTTACCAAGTAATATTTAATCTATTTTAATAATAGCTTAATTATCGGGCATTTGACGTTCAGACGGGCAGCCGTACAGACGTGCAGACGTGTAGACGTACAGACGGGCAGACGTTCAGACGTGTAGACGTTCTCCACACGCATGTCACACGCACGTTAACACGTCTTTAAGCGTGGTTAGGAAAGAAATGACACAAAGCGAGCGCCATACGCGTACGTTATCCACACGTTTATCCACGCGTACGTTATCCACACGTTTATCCACGCGTACGTTATCCACGCGTACGTTATCCACACGTTTATCCACGCATACGTTATCCACACGTTTATCCACACGTTTATCCACGCGTACGTTATCCACACGTTTATCCACGCGTACGTTATCCACACGTTTATCCACACGTTTATCCACACGTTTATCCACACGTTTATCCACGCATACGTTATCCACACGTTTATCCACGCGTACGTTATCCACGCGTACGTTATCCACACGTTTATCCACGCGTACGTTATCCACGCGTACGTTATCCACACGTTTATCCACGCGTACGTTATCCACGCGTACGTTATCCACACGTTTATCCACACGTTTATCCACACGTTTATCCACACGTTTATCCACACGTTTATCCACACGTTTATCCACGCGTACGTTATCCACACGTTTATCCACGCGTACGTCATCCACACGTTTATCCACACGTTTATCCACGCGTACGTTATCCACACGTTTATCCACGCGTACGTTATCCACACGTTTATCCACGCGTACGTTATCCACACGTTTATCCACGCGTACGTTATCCACACGTTTATCCACGCGTACGTTATCCACACGTTTATCCACGCGTACGTTATCCACACGTTTATCCACGCGTACGTTATCCACACGTTTATCCACGCGTACGTTATCCACACGTTTATCCACACGTTTATCCACGCGTACGTTATCCACACGTTTATCCACGCGTACGTTATCCACACGTTCATCCACGCGTACGTTATCCACACGTTTATCCACGCGTACGTTATCCACACGTTTATCCACGCGTACGTTATCCACACGTTTATCCACGCGTACGTTATCCACACGTTTATCCACGCGTACGTTATCCACGCGTACGTTATCCACGCGTACGTTATCCACGCGTACGTTATCCACGCGTACGTTATCCACGCGTACGTTATCCACGCGTACGTTATCCACGCGTACGTTTATCCACGCGTACGTTATCCACGCGTACGTTATCCACGCGTACGTTATCCGCGCGTACGTTTATCCGCGCGTACGTTTATCCGCGCGTACGTTTATCCGCGCGTACGTTTATCCGCGCGTACGTTTATCCACGCGTACGTTATCCGCGCGTACGTTATCCACGCGTACGTTTATCCGCGCGTACGTTTATCCGCGCGTACGTTTATCCGCGCGTACGTTATCCACACGTTTATCCACGCGTACGTTATCCACACGTTTATCCACGCGTACGTTATCCGCGCGTACGTTATCCACACGTTTATCCACGCGTACGTTATCCACACGTTTATCCGCGCGTACGTTATCCGCGCGTACGTTTATCCGCGCGTACGTTTATTCGCGCGTACGTTATCCACACGTTTATCCACGCGTACGTTATCCACGCGTACGTTATTCAGACGCAAAGTAAAAAATATACTTTCTCACATACATCGCCGCAGAGCACTTTGATCGCAGCTCCGACACGTGACCGTGACGTCTAACGTCTCATTTCTTACGTCTGACGGCTGAATACTATGGGATTTTGGCCAGACGGCTGGCGAGCGTATACACGTTAGTTCTCCTCTCAGTTTGCTTAGCAATCATCTCATTTTGTATATTCCACCCCTCATAGTGGCTGCGTCTCATGTCAGCTAATCCAGGGACACACACACACACACACACACTCGACGCACAGACAGACTCGCGTCAGTCTCCTGCTCACATCAAGTTCTCTTTTGCTCATGAACAAACAATAACAACAACACAGAGAATTTTGAGTATTCTCATATTAGGAGTCTTAAATGAACTTAAAGAGTTGTGAGGAAATGAGATGAGTGGGACAGCGCGTGAGATCCACGGCCATTCTTAAAGTGACAGGAGCACTGATGATGCCTGTCTTTAATGTTCATCATAGAACAACGGGAACAGAGAAAATTGTAGATTATTATTTATGCAGTTAAGAAAGGTGTTTGATAACTATTACATTTCTGTATATGTCTAACAGGGAAGGCCACGGGTAAATATAATATTTATTATAATGGGGTTATGTAAAGATTGTTTTAAGTTCACTTAAATTAAAAGTTTGTTTTTTTTAAAGCCTAATAAATTTTGAAATTGGGAGCTATATTGTAATGTAACGTCATTAATGTTTCATAGAGACATCAGTGATACTGGCCTTCATTCATAAAAACATGACAATACAACACATATTTAAAATACGCTGTCAATAAATTGTTTCTACATTAATTTGGAGAGTAACTGAAATTATTACAATATCAAAACATTAAAAACGTATTAATCGTGATTAATTAAAGAAGAAAATGTAATTAATTAGTTAATTTTTTTAATCGATTCCCAGCACTACCTAAAACACACTCATCCATTGCAGTTTTCCAGCTGTTTATTCAAGTGCATTTGTTTGTTAACAGACTGAGAGTCCATTGCTTTTTTTGTTTTGGTTGTTCTGTTCATTTATTGTGGATATTTAAAATGCTTTCCGTTTTCACTGTTAAGTAGTCTTTAGAAATAAAAGTTTATTGATCTTTGAAAAGGTGTACCGGCATTATTATGCCATTATCATTATTTTAGATGAAAATGAAAATACTATCGTTTATCGCAATAATTTATTGGCCAATTTATCATCCAGCAAAAATTGTTATAGTGACAGGCCTAGTTAAAAATGATCCAAAAATCATAAGTACATAACCAGCCAGTTTTCAAATCTCCTTACCTTAGCCCGATTTATAATGTGTTATAATTTTAGTGGCCACGTCTGTAAAGAAGTCCGGCTAGTAACAGGCTAACACATGTGAGGATGCTGCAGGTGGTGGATCATTTACAGACTTTTCTCACAGCAGCTGGAGTAATTAAACATTTTGGTGGCGGATTGTAATCCAGAAAGGACCGAACGACAATCATCAGTGACAACTGGAGATTCAGCCGTTGTCAAAAGCAAAAGATTAGACTGTACGGAAATTAAAATCTACAGTTAACGCTAATACACACTAAATAATTTGCACGGTTTGATGTGATATGAGCTAAGTGATCATTAGATCGGTAGTGAGATTTATTGTAATGCTTTTTTTTTTTTTTCTCAGTCGATCAGAACAAAAGTGGCAGACATGTTAATTGTTCAGATGACATTTTCCGGTGAAATATTATTTTGGTTGTACTTCCAAGACGTAGAATCTGTGATTCTGAAGTACAGTATCCACACACACTCCTCGTGTGTCATTGAATCGTTCATTTAAAAGATTCACAGACGCTTCATCCAAAAAGATGCATGTCTTTTATGAATTATTATTTTTTAATTATTTTGTTCAAATTAATATATCTTTTAAATTGACAAAAGCAAAGAACATTTTGTCAGAACCTCTAGTTTGCATGTTATTTTGTTTAGTTGGAAGAATCGCAATCTCCATTTTACACACACAAATTGTGATTCTCAATTGATCTAGAATCGTGCAGCTCTAAAGCGTAGTATAGATGAGTTAACATTAACTAGTGGCTCCATCATAACGCATGCATAAAACAGTGAACAATACAAAAGACACTATACAAGACAGTAATAATCATACACACAATGTCCTGGAGATATGCATGTTCATTCATAGAAGGTTTGCCTATGAATTAATGGTAAGAAGTCCTTTTTTATGGGCATTGTGTCTTTTGGCCTGTGCTTTTGCATGTGGACACCTTCCCTTACCTGGAATGTCTCTGAGGTCCACTATTTGATGAGCCAGGGGGAATAAAGACTGATAATGGTCAGTGGAAGAGCAGACATCTCGGCGCCTGCTTGGGCATTTGCTTTTTACAGTCGTGACTCGTGAGGCGTCTGTTGGATTATTCATTAAATATAATGAATAATTGTGTATCCGATTGGTCCGGACGCTACATCATGATTCTCAGTGCAGAAACCAACCGTCTCAAAGCAACTACTATTTGAGGCAAAATAATAAATTATAAGTAATGCATAATATATAATCATTTATATACCGTTGATGGAGTGAATTTAATGAGCTGTTCCCAAATGCTCTTTGTGTTCTTGACTGTTATAGGAAACATCCATCCTGGAAGAGTATAACATCAATTGGACACAGAAGCTGGGAGCTGGGATCAGTGGTCCTGTGAGGTATGTGCTTGTGTCTAATTCGAAGGGTATATTGTAAGGTCATATTATTATAAAATAACTCTGGAGAGTAGTTGCATGGGGGAAACTTTGGATTAATCTATTCAACATGTTCAGAGGTCTTCAGCTTCTGCCACTTAAAATGGGTCAACACTGATATAAAAAATGTTTATAATTTATTATAAATATAGACAAACCTAGCATTACATCATGAATGAGTAAATTAAAATATAGCCCTTTTCGGACCGTAATTGGTTCTCTTTTTCAACATTTACAGGGGATAGTCTGTGATTTTTATTGCCATCTGAATCCAGAATATCAGTGTTGTTCTCCCACCACCCGTGTAATAAAAAATTAAAAAAATTAAACACCAAGGTCATGTGGTAATTTAATTGCCGTCCGAATTCATATATCTGAGTTTACAAGAGATGATCACTACAAAAGTCACTTTTTAAATCCTTTTTGACCGCTGCGGAGCACCGTACCATAACTGCTGCGTGTCACTGTAATCTGCAAGCATTTTTAAAATGTACGCTTTTATTACTGAAATGCTGAAAAATAAGTAGGCTATTTAAAAGAACAGCGTTAAATCACCTCAGTGAGCGAGAACTGTTAAGAATTAAACGGAGAAAGAGAAAAAAAAAGCACGTAAACTTTTGTAATGGGATGTTATCATGGCAGTAATTTATGCAATACAATTAAAATATGTATTATATACAATTATATACATTAAAAATATAAACCAAGCAGCTTCGTTTACCTCAAGTAAATAAGGTTGCATTACCTTAAAGCTGCAGAACTGCGTGCGTGTTGCGGAAGAACATTGCAGCCGGAGCTACTTCTCTCTGTTTATGACGAGTCACGCAGGGACTGTGCTCCTCCGCAGCGCTTCCTACCAGACTGGTCTGAAATAGTTCCAATATAAACACTTATTATAAGTGTACCATAATGATTCAGGGTAAGACAAAAACACGGTTTGGAAAATTGATACATTATATAATTAGTGTAAATCTTGAACACAGAGCTTTAATTACGCTAATTTCCAATTTTTTTAAATTACATAATTTTGAAATAAAATGCAAGAGAAAACCATTTCAAATATAGTGTGTCTAGCTTGACATGAGAAACTGTTACCATCCAAATAGGGCTTATGATAGATTTTATGCTCATACTTTTAAAATTGTGATTACTTTCAGGCAGAAAATGGATGGTGCTGATGAAATAAGGGCAGTTTGCATATCGTATGTGTATTAAATGTAATGGTGACACTGAAATTTCCGCAACTGCATGGAATTTTCGACTAAAACAGCAATTTTCTAAATTTTTGGGGGACTGAAATAATTGTCTGATAGTGTGGTTTAATAATGGTTTAATAATTGTTAATTGAACATTTTTTTAGTGCCACTCTAAGAAAAAGCATTTAGCTAAATATAAAAAACATCCACTTTCAGCTCATGGTTCACATGTCTTTTGCTGTGAAATCTTTACTGAGTTTTATGAAGTAAACGTAAGAATAACTTTTATATTGTTAGTAATATTTCAAGATGAATACTAACTGAAATGAAGACACTCAGGTTCACTTGATTATCCATACATCTGTTTTTAGAAGTATAAAATATGATCATTATGCTTTTGAGGGAGGTTTATTTGTTCATCTCTCAAACATTGTTGTATTGCATTGCTGTGCTCCGTCCGTTCAGGCGGATCTGTTTTTTTTCTCTCTCGTTTTGTGAAGAGTGAAATTACAAGGTAATAAAAATAAATAAATAAATCGCCCCCTAAACCCTCAATCACTATTCCCTAGGACTACGTTATCCACTAATACAGTTCACTTGAAGGAGTGAATGGAAACGAGTGAGTGAAGTCGGACAGCCGTTGAGTGTACATGCAGTCAATAACGTCCACTATGGTTTCGGACACAACTACAAATGGCTGTCCCCTCAAATAATGCCGGTATACCGCCCAGCACTAGCTTGGATGCCAGCCGAACTTAGCCCTGCCCACAACATTTGAAGTCGGCTGTTCGGTCTGGACTCGATCCGTAGAGGAGTAATTATGCCCGAACAGAAACTGTTCGGACCAATGAAATTGTCAGGGCGGGCTTTAGACGATGATGGACAGATGATAAACAGTAACGTAATCATCCACGTCATCAAAGGCGTTTGGGTTGAATTTGTTCTAATCCTAAACGGAGAACTTGTTCGTATATGCATTCACCTTTACTATTTCTCTCAGAAATGATGATGGTGTTGGTAAGTACTCTGTGTATCCTTAAATTCTTTTTTACAACACTGGTAAACATTGTTTATACTTAGTACTTCCAGTGCGCATGCAGACAGGGTTGCCACGTTTTCTCAACAAAATCCTCCCAATTGCTACTCAAAACTAGCCCAAAACAAACCCAATAGCTTTCCGGGGGGGTTCTCCGGGAAAAAAAGGCGTGTGGGGGGTAAAATATGTTTTTTTTGGCTGGGTTCCTGGGTCTAAATATCACATAATTGGGGTCGCTTCAACCCGTGGACATGGAAAAACAGCCTGCGGCAAAACCGCGGACTTGGCAACACAGTGCAGTTGAGTTCTGTTGACAACTAACGTTATGCGTCGCTCTGTTGCTCTGATTGGTTGTAGGTCTATCCAATTGAGGTCTTTCCTGGTTCGGTTGAAACACACCCCATAATCACAGCCCAACGGAGCAGAATCAGACTCATATTCTGACTAGAATTGAGTATGACAACGTCAGACTAGCCCAGCACTATTGCATTGCATTGCATTATATGTTTTAAAACTACAGAGATTTGATCATAAAACTCAGCATTTAAATATCATTGGTAACACTTTAGTTTAGGGTCCAATTCTCACTATTAACAAGTTGCTTATTAGCATGTATATTACTAGGATATTGGCTGATTATTAGCACTTATAAAGCACATATTAATGCCTTATTCTGCATGATCATATTCTACATCTACCCAATACCTAAACTTAATAACTAGCTTTCTAACTATTAATAAGCAGTAAATAGGTGTTTATTGAGGCAAAATAGTCAATAGTGAGAATTGGACCCTAATCTAAAGTGTGACCAAATCATCTTACGAAGACATATTATTAGTAGATATAGTGACGACTGATATTTATATGCATTTCATGTAAGTAGCTGCTGTATTGTGTGATTTACATTACAAAATTTCAGCTTACTTTTTGGCCAAATAAACATGAGCAGCTGCACCAAATCACTGTTTGTTTCCTCATTGAGTTTGAGCTCCAAATAATCACTATATGAGCCTGGTGTATCAAATATGATAAAAGAAAAAATACAAATGCAATTGTTTTTTAGTAATGTTTGACATTTTTTTTATTTTTTTTATTTCATATGTCAGGCATTAACTGATGTATTGTTGTTTTTTTCAGGGTATGCGTGAAGAAGTCATCACAAGAACGGTTTGCCCTAAAGATCTTGATTGACAGACCCAAAGCACGCAATGAGGTAGTGAGCAACATGTGCATGATTTGATTTCATTTATTTGAAGAACTTATCTGTCTTTTCTTGTTAGAGTTTAAAGGGATAGTTCACCCTAAAATGAAAATGGCCATATTTTACTCACCCTGGTGTTGTTCTAATGCACCTGTCTCCAGCAGAGGCTGTGAAGTTCAAATTTCAGACTTCACAGAACATCTTTACATTCCCTGCTGTGATTTTATTTGCAGGTTCGGCTTCACATGATGTGTGCCTCTCACACCAACATTGTTAAAATAATGGAGGTGTATGCCAACAGTGTACAGTTTCCTCATGAGTCCAGTCCAAGGTAGTGGAGTCCAACGTGTGCAGTTTTAAGAAAGTGTTTGCAATGATATAACTACCTAGAGATATAAATAATCTGTTTTCTGTACCTCTTTCTGATAGGGCAAGATTATTGATTGTCATGGAAATGATGGAAGGCGGTGAGTTGTTCCACAGAATCAGCCAGCACAAGCACTTTACAGAGAAGATGGCCAGCCAGGTCACAAAACAGGTACAGCACTGACAGTCCCTTCGGCTGCGTTCACACTGCAAGCCTTACACCTAGTGTTAATTTCGTCAGACGAGACGAGACTAAATATGTTCGTCAACGACCTTTTTTTCCATGACGAAGACTGCAACAATGTCCAAAAACGCTGACTGAGACTAAATTAACATGCATTATTGTTGACGAAAAAGGACGAGACTAAAATGTTTTGCATAAAATAAAAACTAAGATACAATTAAATTCCTTAATTTTCGTCTACAGGGAGTGCAGAATTATTAGGCAAATGAGTATTTTGACCACATCATCCTCGTTATGCATGTTGTCTTACTCCAAGCTGTATAGGCTGGAAAGCCTACTACCAATTAAGCATATTAGGTGATGTGCATCTCTGTAATGAGAAGGGGTGTGGTCTAATGACATCAACACCCTATATCAGGTGTGCATAATTATTAGGCAACTTCCTTTCCTTTGGCAAAATGGGTCAAAAGAAGGACTTGACAGGCTCAGAAAAGTCAAAAATAGTGAGATATATTGCAGAGGGATGCAGCAGTCTTAAAATAGCCAAGCTTCTGAAGCGTGATCATTGAACAATCAAGCGTTTCATTCAAAATAGTCAACAGGGTCGCAAGAAGCGTGTGGAAAAACCAAGGAAATAACTGCCCGTGAACTGAGAAAAGTCAAGCGTGCAGCTGCCAAGATGCCACTTGCCACCAGTTTGGCCATATTTCAGAGCTGCAACATCACTGGAGTGCCCAAAAGCACAAGGTGTGCAATACTCAGAGACATGGCCAAGGTAAGAAAGGCAGAAAGTCGACCACCACTGAACAAGACCAACAAGCTGAAACGTCAAGACTGGGCCAAGAAATATCTCAAGACTGATTTTTCTAAGGTTTTATGGACTGATGAAATGAGAGTGAGTCTTGATGGGCCTGATGGATGGGCCCGTGGCTGGATTGGTAAAGGGCAGAGAGCTCCAGTCCGACTCAGACGCCAGCAAGGTGGAGGTGGAGTACTGGTTTGGGCTGGTATCATCAAAGATGAGCTTGTGGGGCCTTTTCGGGTTGAGGATGGAGTCAAGCTCAACTCCCAGTCCTACTGCCAGTTTCTGGAAGACACCTTCTTCAAGCAGTGGTACAGGAAGAAGTCTGCATCCTTCAAGAAAAACATGATTTTCATGCAGGACAATGCTCCAAGTACTCCACAGCGTGGCTGGCAAGAAAGGGTATAAAAGAAGAAAATCTAATGATATGGCCTCCTTGTTCACCTGATCTGAACCCCATTGAGAACCTGTGGTCCATCATCAAATGTGCGATTTACAAGGAGGGAAAACAGTACACCTCTCTGAACAGTGTCTGGGAGGCTGTGGTTGCTGCTGCACGCAATGTTGATGGTGAACAGATCAAAACACTGACAGAATCCATGGATGGCAGGCTTTTGAGTGTCCTTGCAAAGAAAGGTGGCTATATTGGTCACTGATTTGTTTTTGAATGTCAGAAATGTATATTTGTGAATGTTGAGATGTTATATTGGTTTCACTGGTAAAAATAAATAATTGAAATGGGTATAAATTTGTTTTTTGTTAAGTTGCCTAATAATTATGCACAGTAATAGTCACCTGCACACACAGATATCCCCCTAAAATAGCTAAAACTAAAAACCACTTCCAAAAATATTCAGCTTTGATATTAATGAGTTTTTTGTGTTCATTGACAACATGGTTGTTGTTTAATTATTAATGTTGTAAAATTAATCCTCAAAAATACAACTTGCCTAATAATTCTGCACTCCCTGTACAATCGTCTCTACTTTTTCATCATGAGATGAATATTCAGCTGTTCAAAATATACCGAAAGAGTTTGCGCTGTTGCTCGAGTAGGCTACAGGTCTCTCTCATACTCCCCCTGTTGCTGCCAGCCTGTCATCTCGCGGCGGCGAGTGCAGTCACGTGGTTCCCGGAGCGCTCAATACTTCTAGCGCTGTGTCAATACATTTGAATGTCTTAAGCCGCGTAAGTTACACAACAGCTTCACTATACAGTCGTTTGCAGCAAACGTAGTAAACAGTAGCCTACAGCATAGTGTGCATTGATTATTACGTCAGCCACATTTACAGTATCATTTTATTATGGAGAGTGGTAGAGATGCAACATTGTTAACATTAATGTTAATGTTTTTTTTGTATTTAGCCTTCAGGTATTCCCTACTAATTAGTCACACTTATACTCATTGGTTGTCAAATGTGACCATACACCTTAACTATTTTTTAAATAAATAGCCTATATTTTAGTTCAATAATATTTATTGAATATTTCGAGGAGATCTTTTGGTACTAAATACTATTTGTGCAATACTTATCGTCCATTAATGACCACTTAAAACATTTTTCTTCTAATATTTGTATTATTTATATTACAATTAGTGTAGTAATTAAGGTTAAAATGGAGAATTCCAATGCAAAGAGGCAAATTAGAGTCATTTTGTGGCTGGAAAAATAAAAATGTTTACTTGTAATGCCATTACCCACTGGGTGCCTGTATGGCTCTTTAATAAATATACATGTAGTCTAGTTGTTCAAAAAAGTATTGCAGATCACAACTGCTTACTTATTTGTGAAATTTTGAAATGTTAATAATAGTGAATAGTAAAGAATGCAAGCAAATATAATTTAACCCCAAAAAAGTTTAAAATAGTGCTAAAAGGCTAACTTATATGTACAGTAGGCTATATACATATGAATTCATACTGAATCAAGATCGAAATCAATATTTGTGCCCATCATCTCATAAGCTAATGCTGATTTTAGGCATCTACGCTGTAAATCAACCAGTTAGCTATGGTGTTGTGGCACATGCATTATGCCGGTTATATATATATTTTATGTAACTTATTTTGCCACAAAATATATTGAGTTTTCCTTCGACTAAAACTAGACTAAAATGACGAGACTTTTAGTCGACTAAAACTTGACTAACAAAAATAGATATGTGAATGGCTAAATATGACTAAAACTAACAAGGACATTTGGCACAAGACCAAGACTAAGTTAAAAATAGGTGACAAAATGAACACTACTTACACCGTGTCCTAACTACGCGCACTGTGACACGCGTTAAGGCCCTTTCACACTGGATGCGTAACGAAAAAGCAAAGTGGAAAGACGAATATTTTGTGTGCTAATAGTTCGTGTCAAAACAATTCACATCAGCCATGATGCGAGTTTGCGACGTCTGTGACATTTCAGAGCTCCAACATTACAAAACATTTGCGGCAACAGCTGATAAAACATGGACACTTCATCATCCAGTGAAGACGAGCTTTTCATTTTATTTAAAAGAACGAAGAGAAGGTTTTGGGTGCACCCAGTCTTATAGAACAGAGAGTCTGAAGGGCAGTATGCTAATCTGGTACAGGAGTTAACTTTATCATGGCCGGTTCCGCACTTACTTTCAAATGTCCATGGGATAATTTTGAGGAGCTCCTCCAGAGACAGTAGCACCGCATCTGACGAGGCACACACACACACTTCAGGAACCAATCGATCCGGAGCAGCTGTTTCCAGCTGAGTCACAATGTAAACATTTAATTGCCACAGTCATATACTGATGGAAACGCATTCACTTTCTATTAGGGATGCTCCGATCGATCGGGAGGGCGTACATGACGCGTGGGGTAGGTAGTAGCAAATATTCAAACGAGAGCTTTGAAGGCAGAAGTGGAGAAGGGTTCCATGTGAACAGCAGTTGAACATGGGTCAGTCGGTCCTAAGGGATGGGCGAACGCCGTTCGGAAGTACCGATATACAGTACTTTGATACAAACACATCTGAAAAATAGCGGAGTAAGCAGAGTGAGCTGATGCAGGGAAAGTGCATGACACAATTTGTCCTAAACATGACACATGCTTTATATTAAGGGCTTTAAAATAACTGGTAAGATACAGTTAACACGTATAGTTTAAAGCAGCTTGCCCTGTCAGATGCTCTGAGAGATACTTGTGCTGACAGACAGATAAATACCTGCGGTGTTTAATGCGTTTGAAATGTGGTGCTTTCCTCAGTGCATAACTTACATTTCACAGGGATATTTTCCATCTGTAAACGTTAGAAAGTAATGCAAATATGTCATTTTGCAGTTAGGAGACGACGAGCCTTCTGCATGTGAATCTCCGCTAAAGTTCAGACTTCGGCGAGCACATCCACGCCAAATAGAATGCAATAATTCTGACTAAAATATACATATTTCTAAAATATTTGTTGTTGGACAATAAATGTGCCATATGTAGAATTTTAAACCTACAAGTATGTATATTTTTATGAAAGTGACCATTATAATTGGATAATCAAATATAGGCTAATATACTTTTGTTTTTATTTTCATTTTTAGTTCAGTGATTTTACATGCCTACAATACATTCACTGTATTTGTTTATAGCCTTCAATATCAACATTGTTTTAAGGACATCATTGGGCAGGATGTGAAATAAAATTATTATTAAAATAATACAGATTTTTTTTAAAAATCCAAATAGAAAAGCATAGAAAATACAGCCCAATTAAGTATCCTGATATGCATAGTGTTATGCAGAAACTCCATTTTAAAGGCATATTAAAATGTATATCACAGTATAATGAATATTTTTTGTGATTATTTAGTACCCTGTTAAAACAATAGTTACATTACATTATGCAACAAAAATATAATAAAGGCAACATCTATAGTTTTTTTTTCTATCTGAAACAAGGTTAACAGTGATCAGAGAGCTTACAAATCAGTGAAGCATTGGAATCGGGATTGGTATCGGCCGATCACCATGTCAAGAAACCGGTACTCGTATCGGCTGCAAAAATCCTGATCGGAGCATCCCTACTTTCTAAACGAGTTTTAACTCAAAAGGTGATGTTATCGTTGTCTGTAGCCTACAGTGGGCAAACACAGCTGCATCTGTACACCTGTAACTACAACTACAGCTGTAATCTCGGGAGAAATGCGATGCCTGGCAAAGGTTAATGTTGATTGAATAGCTAGTGACATCAACTGGACATTTCGTGACTTTTGTTTCCTTGCATGTGATTGGTTTAAGCCTTTTCTGTCGCTGCAAGTGTTAAAAAAAATCGCATTGAAACGAAAAAAAAAAAAATAGCACAGAATTGTGACGAATGTCGTTCTAGAGGGGCTTAAAAAAAAAGTAACATGGATTACAATTTGACTGTTCAGACTGAGGTCGCATTGCAAAGCATCGGACCTGTATCTGATTTACGACCACATATGAAAGTACGAAAAGATCAGATTCCATTTGGGACTAGGGCTGCACAATAAATATATATACACACTCACCTAAAGGATTATTAGGAACACCTGTTCAGTTTCTCATTAATGCAATTATCTAATCAACCAATCACATGGCAGTTGCTTCAATGCATTTAGGGGTGTGGTCCTGGTCAAGACAATCTCCTGAACTCCAAACTGAATGTCGGAATGGGAAAGAAAGGTGATTTAAGCAATTTTGAGCGTGGCATGGTTGTTGGTGCCAGACGGGCCGGTCTGAGTATTTCACAATCTGCTGAGTTACTGGGATTTTCACACACAACCATTTCTAGGGTTTACAAAGAATGGTGTGAAAAGGGAAACACATCCAGTATGCGGCAGTCCTGTGGGCCAAAATGCCTTGTTGATGCTAGAGGTCAGAGGAGAATGGGCCGACTGATTCAAGCTGATAGAAGAGCAACTTTGACTGAAATAACCACTCGTTACAACCGAGGTATGCAGCAAAGCATTTGTGAAGCCACAACACGCACAACCTTGAGGCGGATGGGCTACAACAGCAGAAGACCCCACCGGGTACCACTCATCTCCACTACAAATAGGAAAAAGAGGCTACAGTTTGCACGAGCTCACCAAAATTGGACAGTTGAAGACTGGAAAAATGTTGCCTGGTCTGATGAGTCTCGATTTCTGTTGAGACATTCAGATGGTAGAGTCAGAATTTGGCGTAAACAGAATGAGAACATGGATCCATCATGCCTTGTTACCACTGTGCAGGCTGGTGGTGGTGGTGTAATGGTGTGGGGGATGTTTTCTTGGCACACTTTAGGCCCCTTAGTGCCAATTGGGCATCGTTTAAATGCCACGGCCTACCTGAGCATTGTTTCTGACCATGTCCATCCCTTTATGACCACCATGTACCCATCCTCTGATGGCTACTTCCAGCAGGATAATGCCCCATGTCACAAAGCTCGAATCATTTCAAATTGGTTTCTTGAACATGACAATGAGTTCACTGGACTAAAATGGCCCCCACAGTCACCAGATCTCAACCCAATAGAGCATCTTTGGGATGTGGTGGAACGGGAGCTTCGTGCCCTGGATGTGCATCCCACAAATCTCCATCAACTGCAAGATGCTATCCTATCAATATGGGCCAACATTTCTAAAGAATGCTTTCAGCACCTTGTTGAATCAATGCCATGTAGAATTAAGGCAGTTCTGAAGACGAAAGGGGGTCAAACACAGTATTAGTCTGGTGTTCCTAATAATCCTTTAGGTGAGTGTATATTAGTTTTAATGTTGGTATCGTGAGGTGCATCTGCGATAGTCACATTGCAGCATGTGTGATGTCATGTAAGGTTCATAGTTGATATGTGATCCAAACAGACCAGACACCACGGTTCGAAATGGACATGTTTCTTGGATTAATTGCAAAGTTTAACCATCATAGAAGAAAAGTTTGTCATTTGCATGTGTTTTAGGTCCTGTCAGTTTAAACACTAAAGCGATTTTAAACCATTTGACCACACAAAGACGCGAAATTCGGAACTCACAGCTGTTTTCCGTGCACACACAGAGCAGCACAGGTTCACACCGAGGACGATAACTAACGA
>CM042242.1:4137281-4379781 GCA_023566225.1 Romanogobio albipinnatus
TTCTTACGAAAACATTTCAAACCGCCACGCGAGGAGCACAAGAGGGTTGAACTTACTGAAAATGTAATCTAAAATTCATCCATTTTATTTTCTATTTTTAATTAGACAACTGACTTGATGGTCACTGGTCATTTTTCTTGCTCACTATATCTTATTCTTACTCTACAGTTTTTGAACCCTTCAAAAATATCTGGATTTCAGTGTTTCTTTCTCACAAATTATGGTCTGGTCATCATCTACAGTTACTCACAACTATAAACATTTAGTCTCCTCCCACAAAAATTATGGAGGCAGAAACTTTATATAAATAGAGATGCACATAGAAACATTTGGGAGCACAGAAAGTGTTTTTAGTCAGTGGCCTGTGAATTCATACATTATGTTTCTCAGCCATGAGGTTATAAATGTTTTTGAAGTAATTATACTTACAGCTTTTCTATTTTGTAGAGTCGCTGCACATATACGCAGGTATTTCACACACAGTCTTTCTCTCACTAATTCATTTGAAGTCATTGCAATACATGTAATATTTCCACACTTTAGAATTCTAGATCTAATGACACAGAGATAAAATAACTAATGACGATTACCATTATTTTCATTTGTTCAAACATCAATGACGGCTTTAACTTGTCCATGCTGGCAAGTGATCATGATATAAACAAGATAATCTGGGTGTGCAAAAAAACGCCTGATATGAATTTATATAAATATTTTTTTATCAGTTTTAAAATAGCTTGACCGTGTCAAACTCAAGGCTCAATCGTGTTGCCCATATTTCCCCATGTTGACACAGTTTCCTATGGCCTAGTTAGACTGCATAAAATAGTTGATGTCAAATTAAAACGCACTAAATCACTCTGCATAACAGATTTTACAAGGATGGTTTTGGATACACTTTATTTTACAGTGTCCTTGTTATGTTACATGTACTTACCATAGTAATAACAGTAAATTATGCATAATTGCCAACTAACCCTAAACCAATAGTAAATACTTAATTAATATTACGGAGTACTTAAATGTATAGTTGCTCTGTAACAATAGCCGCGTTTCCATTACCCTTCAAATTGCGCAAATTGCGAATTGAAAATACGCCCAATGGAAACGCGTCAATTTCGCAAAAACTCCCATATATCGCAAAAAGGTTTTTACGCTCACATGAGGTGGTTTTTCAGGCAATTCGAAAAAGGAAATTTTCGCAAAACTGCAATGGAAACAGTTTTTATGCATTTACAGCTCACCTGATACGGTCATGCATTGCTCCCACATAGGGCCTACATATTATTTTTTTCCACTCAAGTATGTCTAATAATGAGATCTTATGTCTTTAAAACGACATATATTTTCTCCAAATAAGGAAAGCGGCGTAACTTTATAATGACGGACCCCGGTGCATCCACACATATCATAACTATCTATAGGCCTACTGTAATTAAGACATATATTCAAGACATGCATTAAAACAGAAAGACGCTATAGTTTCAGCCTTGCTCAAAGACTGAGAAAACAGGCCAGCACGTCAATCCATTCCCGACGATCTTGGTTTGCTTCTTATTTATTAAATATACAGCCAAATAGTTGATTAAACATCGATCAAAATTAAAATACAATTTATACAAAACAAAATTAATTTTATTAAACGAAAAGTTTTTCATTTCAAAATTCAGTTTATATTTACAACAAACGAAATTCCGAGCCAAAATAACGAAGAGGTAAAAATCCCCTTTGAGTTACACCATCAAATTCAAACTTTTCGCTCGTCTCTGTGGCAATGCGTCACAATAACCTGGCGTATGTAAAAGTCTCATTCTTTACAGATGATGGTATGTTTGGGCAGAAGATGAGTTCTTTATTAAACTTATAAAAAACAATAGAATATAAAATGCCACAATTTATCATAACACCTCATGTGTGCCGCTCAAGTATAAGGTGCTTTCCTTGCCATCAGTGCTTGGATAACACACACGTCTCATTAATAATAATGGCGTGCGGTGGCTGGGATACACATAAACCTAAGAACATGCGTAGCATGATTTTTGGAATGATTTATCACGAGAGGGAAAAAAACATCAGTTAATGGAAACGCCGTCATTTCGCAATATTTTTTAATCGACTTTTAGAAAATATCGCAAAATTTTTGCGCAAATCTGTAATGGAAACGCGGCTAATGACACCTTAAAATAAAGTGTAACCCATTATTTTAAGGTGTCCTTCCTTGTACAGTGTAACTATACATTTAAGTTTTAAATAATATTAATTGTACGTACTTTATAATTTGGGTTAGTTGCATGTAATTATGCATAATTTACTGTTATTTCTAGAGTAAGTACATGTAATAAGGACACTGTAAAATAGTATTAGCAGGTTTTTTATGGCCTTAAGTTGCTATTGCTTAATGAAGAGCTTTAATACGGTTTAGTTTGCATGTTTACTCTGTGTACAGTGCACTGTTTAATCCTATCCACCTTATTCCTACGCCCCATGACGCTTTGCATGAATTATGGGTGTAACTTCCGTTAAGCTGTAAACAATCAGTGAAATTTTAGTTTTTTTTTAACAATGAAATGACATTAATTCTACTCGTGCCTTCAACCATTGAACATTAAAAGGACATTTAAAAGTGTAAAAGCGTCAACAAGATACTTACAACAGTCCATGAATAACCCCAACAGCACGATTCTTTCCACAGCAATAACGGACGGGTTAAATATCACTGTATTAATATATATTTGTATTATGTAAAGTACGTTGCCTTAAGCAAAAATGTGAATTATCTTCAGCATTGCGTGATACTATTTTAAAGTGTTTTCTGTCATGTTGACAGATAATATATTGTATTTAACTGTGAAAACAAACCTGGAAAGAGACGTGAGATTCTTCATGCATTTTAGAATTATTAATGGGATATATTGTAAATTAAGTCGGGAGAACAGACCACAAATGTGCAGTATATATTGTCATTTTTCATACTATTACAGCAGAATGCAAAGGGAGAAAAGAAAATAATCAAGAGGAAAAGAATGCAGCGACTACAGAGTTCTTATAACATATCATACTCATAACTGAAAGGTGATTCTGAAATCCACTGCCACTTCAATATCATTTCACTACTGGTCCTGGGTCCTAAACTGTTACCCCAACATAACGTACTTTCAACATGTAATAAGCTTTATTTGTTGTGCACCCTTATGATTTGAAATGATTAGTTTCAGTCTTTTTGAATGGAAGTTCCCCAAACCGGAAGTGCCACCCATATTTCAAAACGCAGTAGGCTTGTCAGGAATAAAGTGGATTTACTAATCAAACTGATCTTTAATTTAACTGCTCAATGGGTTAGTGAATAACAACTTTGGGTGTGTTCCTCAAACAAAGCTATTATATGTGACCCTGGACCACAAAACCAGTCATGAAATTGGGATTTATACATCATATGAAAGCTGAATAAATAAGCTTTCCATTGATGAGTGGTTTGTCAGGACAATATTTGGCTGATATACAACTTTGAAAATCTAAGGGTGCAAAAAAATGGCCTTTAAAGTTGTCCAAATGAAGTCCTTAGCAACCATATTACTAATAATAATATATTTTTTATATTTTTATGGTAGGAAATTTACAAATATCTTCATGGAACATGATCTTTACTTATTATGCTAATGATTATTGGCATAAAAGAAAAATGTATCATTTTGACCCATACAATGTATTGTTTCCTATTGCCACAAATATACCCGTGAGACTTATGCCTGGTTTTGTTCTCCAGGGTCATATACGTTTTTTTTGTTTGTTTTTTTTTGGTGTTTTGAGGGATATTCAGATTGATTATCTAATACCCCTTTTCCACCAGCTCGTCAGTTGAACCAACTCAGAACTGGCACTAGCACTAGCTCTGAACTAGCACCTGGTTCATTCTGTTGGAAAAGGAGTATAAAAGATCCATTTTCAAGAACCCCCAGTAAACCAAGGATATTCTCTCCTTAATATGCAGAGTCTGTTTGTTGCCACAGATCACAAGTTCATGCTTGAAATTTTGAATGCGATGGCCTACTCATGCAGTCTTTGTTGTTTTTCATTTTCCTCCTAATCACAAGATTTATAGGCTGAAGGTGTTTAGCTTGCAAGCTGTGAAGACTGCTCACTTCATTTTCATTTCCGCTCTTAGAGCTGTGACCTCTGGTCCTTGGGGGTGATCGTCTACGTAATGCTCTGTGGATATCCTCCGTTTTACTCCAAACACCATAGCCGCACCATCCCAAAAGACATGCGCAAAAAAATCATGACTGGCACCTTTGACTTCCCAGAGGAGGAGTGGAGTCAAATATCCGAAATGGCTAAGGACATTGTCCGCAAGTGAGTGTCTTTTCGTTTTATTGAAACACATTTTCTTCCTTATTTAGTGCCAAGCACAGAATGTGCATAAACGTGTATTAAATCTTTTACTTTTCTGGCTGGGAGTCAATGGCAGCAAATAGATAATGTTCTGAAATTTGGCACAATTATCAGGGTGGGGGTTTTTTTTGTTGCCATTTTTAATGTCATTTTTATTTTAGTGCCACTAACAGTTCAGATTTTCACATACATTTGCAGTAAATAACTTGAATTTTTCCCTCTAATGATTCCTTGTCACACTGAGGCGAGTTCAAGTCTTTAGCATACTGACAAAATCCTTCATTCAGTGTCACAACCTCGTCATTGGCAGAACACCCTAGTTGATTGTACCACTTGTTGGTTAAAAGTTGTAAGTAATCGTTATGCTGCTTGCAGCTTTCTCACTTGAGATTGTGGAGAAATATTCTGGCCTCAACTGAATGAAAAGGAATGAGATCAAGTGCATTCACTCATATACACCAATCAGGCATAACATTATGACCTAATATTGTGTTAGTCCCCCTTTTGCTGCCAAAACGAGGCATGGACTCCACTAGACCCCTGAAGGTGTGCTGTGGTATCTGGCACCAAGATGTTAGTAGCAGATCCTTTAAGTCTTATAAGTTGTGAGGTGGGGTCTCCATGGATCGGACTTTTGTTCAGCACATCCCACAGATGCTCGATTGGATTGAGATCTGGGGAATTTGGAGGTCAAGTCAACACCTCAAACTCATTGTTGTGCTCCTCAAACCGTTCCTGAAGCATTTTTGCTTTGTGATGGCGCATTATCTGCTGAAAGAGCCACAGCCACCAGGGAATACCGTTTCCATGAAAGGCTGGACATGGTCTGCAACAATGCTTAGGTAGGTGGGACGTGTCAAAGTAACATCCACATGGATGGCAGGATCCAAGGTTTCCCAGCAGAACATTGCCCAAAGCATCACTGTCTCCGCCGGCTTGCGTACTTCCCATAGTGCACCTGGTGCCATGTGTTCCCCCTCCCCACGTGCATCAATGAGCTTTGGCCGCCCATGACCCTATCGCCGGTTCACCACTGTTCCTTCCTTGGAGCACTTTTGATAGAGACTGACCACTGCAGACCGGGAACACCCCACAAGAGCTGCAGTTTTGGAGATGCTCTGACCCAGTCGTCTAGCCATCACAATCTGGCTCTTGTCCAACTCAAATCCTTACGCTTGTCCATTTTTCCTGCTTCTAACTCATCAACTTTGAGGACAAAATGTTCACTTGCTGCCTAATATATCCCACCCTCTAACAGGTGCCGTGATGAAGAGATCATCAGTGTTATTTACTTCACCTGTCATAATGTTATGCCTAATCGGTGTATGATTGGCTAGGCTTGTAAATAACTGTGTAAAATGAGATAAACTTACTCCGTATTAGTGGTGTAAGCCAATGCTTTTTGTAGAAACAAGAAGATCTAACATATTGTGTTGCATTAAGGCTACTTAAAGTAAAGCCGGAGGAGAGACTAACCATAGAGGGAGTATTAGCCCATCCCTGGCTCAACTGCACTGAGGCTCTGGACAATGTGCTTCCCTCTGCTCAAATGATGATGGACAAGGTGAGCTCCAAAGAAAGATAAGATTTAATGCGTGTTCACACTTGTCATGTTTGGTTTGATTAAAACTAATCCTGGTGTGTGAGTGTGAAAGCTGCCATCTGAACCCTGGTGCACAGCAAACAAGCGGACGAGTCTCGCTCCACTTCCAACTGAACTCTGGTGTGGTTTGACTGAAATATGAACACAACACAGATCAAAGACAGGATGCGACCCTATAAAGGACAGAATGCTCAAGCATAGCTGTTTCCTCATTATAGGAGCTACATTGCCCATTACAGCTCGGTATAGGCATCACAAACAGCAGATCTTCGTTTGAGTGCGACCAGACGAATTCCTGCCACTGTTTTGACTTTTTTACAAATTTTATAACCTCTACATGAGTTCTCCGCTAGTCAAAATACCATGTGCACACAACATACAATGAGTGCATTTAGCCCAGCGCACAGCATTGTTTTGGATGCAAGTTCCATCGCAAAATATATGCCATAAAAGCCACACGAAAAATGTCAGTGTTAATGCTAAGTGAAGTTTCTTTTTTAGTCCAGAGAGAACAGAACTGCAAGTGTGAACACACCTTAAAAGCCAGAAATGTAGTTGCTTTTTAGTTGAGTAGTATCTGCCGTTGTTTAATACACTTATTGCAGACATGGCAACCTTTTAACCTCTTCACTGTCACCGTCCCACAGGTGGGACGCCTGGTGCTCTTTTTTTGATCGCCTATTTGTCATATCATATATTTAAGTAATTACCATAAATTAGGTATCATTTGAAAGCTTACAAACTTAAATTTCATCCTGTGAAAACCGTTTTGAAATCAGACGTTGTGTTACCATGGAAACGTTACTCTAAATTATTCTAGCGTGCTCCTCCCCTAGTGGGCGGTGTCATGTTTCATATTACAACAATTATTTTAACTACTTTATAATCAAAATCTTTTCCAATCTTGACAAAACACATATTGTCGGAAAGGTCTGAGTCTCAAGGGTCCATATTTGGTGACTGTTTTGTGATGGAAGTGATATTTGGACAGAAATTTACAGGAAAATGCATCAAAAAAACAATCAATGGAATTTGAATGACACCCGGTGGCTATTTTTGGTACAGCGCCTAAACAAAATCTCATGGGAACTTCAATTTTTTTTTTATCAACTTCAAATTTGGAACACAAATTGGTTAGACATATGGCTTTGATTTTATAGTAATTTTATAGTAAATTATTTTTTGTAAAATATATATTTTATATGAAATAAAAAATATTTAGTACAGTATTTTTCATTTACAGTAAATTTAAACTTCCATAACTCTTTCGTACTTTCACATTTTGAATTGCTTTCACTTTAGCAATAATCTGCAGAGTGTCGTCTTTAAAACAAGACCAAACTTTGGTCTATATTCCAAAGCATTCTTGAATTACAGCCCTTTAAGTTTGGATAGTGCAAACCTTACATCTACTTAATTTTCAGTACATTTAAATGTGTGAGGGGTGATGAATCATTTGAACTTCAGCACCTTAACTTTAGCTTTATGTTGACGTTACAGTATGTAATGTTTGGTGAGTATCTACCTCTGAAAGACAAAGGAAAAGCAACATATACAAAATGCCCATCCTTTGTCTTGTAAAGACGTGCTGCTGCTGCCATTTGTGTTTAATAAGCTAAATGAAACGTGCTTACTGGTGTCTATTTCTATTGTAGTTCTGTTTACTACATCTTTGACAACTTTGTGAAAGCAATGTCCCATTGGTCCCACTTTATATGAAGTCTCTTTAACTACTATGTATGCACATTCAAAATAATAATTTGATACAATGCACTTATTGTGTGCATACATGGTTTTATATTGTACTTGTATTTAAAAAAAAATACCTGCATGTAAGTAAGTCAAGTCAACTTTATTTTTATGGCGCTTTTAACAATGTAGATCGTTTCAAAGCAGCTTTACAGTGTTAAACAGGAAAATAATGCAGCATAATTTTATTAAGCTGTATAGCCATTTGATGTCATCAGTTCATTTCAATTTCCATACGGTGTCAGTGTGGGCTTTAAATCAATAATTAGATCAGTAATTTAGTTTATATGGTTAATTTAGTTTATTAATTAGATTTATTTTGATGTTTAGTTGAAAAATATAGTGTCCCCAACTGAGCGTCTATAATTACCCTTCACTTACACCTTGACCCACCCTTAAAGGTGCACTATGTAAAAAAAAAAATCTGTAAAATATCCAAAAACCACTAGGTCAGTGTTATATATTTTGTTCAGTTGAGTACTTACAATATCCCAAATGTTTCCAACTATTTGTAAATCGTGAGAAATTGCTATTTTAACCAAGGAACCGGGATGTGTGAGGGAGTCGCCTGTCGATGACATCATATCTGCGTTCCCCTCGGTTTTTGGTTTTATTTTGCAGAAACGCTTTACTCTCACTGCAGTGTGAACAAGTGTCATAGCAGACGCCGAGAGAACGCTCAGAGTAACGTCATAACATAATTTTCAACACACTCAGATGTGTCTAATATGATCAACAGAGCTGCGTTACCTCATACTCATGACCGGGAAAGAGGAAATGGCTCCGGCGATAATAAAGGTCCCGCTGCTCGCGAGGCGTGTGTTGCGTTCATCTTATTAACAATCGCTCCTGCTTCTTCATACTACAGCAACGTTAATAATCACATCCATGAACATGATTTCTGCCGGAGTCCTATCCCGATTCTTTCCCACCGGCTGTGAGGTGAAGACCACATGTCCCAAGATTCTGCGCTCAAACTTGGCGTCATCAAACTACGCCTTTGTTTTGAACAGGCGACCTCTAGCGGATGGAAAAGTTACATAGTGCAGCTTTAAACCTACCCATACCACATACCTACCCGTATCCCACCTCAATAGCAGTGTTTTGCAAGTACATAGTTGTTATAGACCCCTAGATATATAAAGTCTGACCCGACCCATGATTTTGCCACCAAGTGGATGTGGCGGTCACTGCAAACAATTTCAGGCACGTGCGCAGACGAAGCACGCAAGTCTGTGTGTCAAAAGTTTGACTGCAATCAGACTGTTGACAACAACATTTGCATCATACACACTGTGCATGAGATGCATTGTCAGTCACCTACACTAAATCTTGGGTTTTGTTTGGCTACATTGCAGTAGCTCAGCAACATTTGCACTTCTATGTGTGTCACAGTGTGCACTTGTATATATGATTTTGTTGCACTGGACGTCCATGTAATTGCCACCCTTTCCACTTTTAGTGATTCTAAGACTGTTTTTGCTGTGGAGCGTGGGAATTGTTGTCTCACTGAAATAGTGGTTAATAGTAATGCATGAAATGCATTCCAGTGAAGCAAATGATTGTCCTGGTAATTTGCCATTTCTGATTTTTGCGGAAGCTTTGATATTTGACTTTTTTTTTCTGTTCGGGAATCAGAACTGAATATGGTTTCTTTCCTCCAGCTCTGAGTGGACTTGTGTGCATTAGTGCCCACCCACACTTTCAGCAAAAGTATTTTTCCATTATTTTCTCACATTGGGATTTCAAAAAAGTCTTCGTTAAAGGGATAGTTCACCCAAAAATGATAATTGTCATCATTTACTCACCCTCAAGTTGTTCCAAACCTGTATGAGTTTCTTTGTTCTGCTCAACACAAAAGATATTTAGAAGAATGTTTGTGACCAAGCAGATAGAGCAACCATAGTAGGAGAAAAAATACTATAGTAGTCAATAGTTGCTCTATCTGCTTTGAAACAAACATTCTTCTAAATATCTTTTGTGTTGAGCAGAACAAAGAAACTCATACAGGTTTGGAACAACTTGAGGGTGAGTATGGAACGAACAATTCACTAAAAACGCAATGCGAGTCTCTATTCTCTCTGATGTGATCAGCCTGGCCTTCTTTACATTAGCGCTGTTTTGGACTGTTTGAATGAATTCGATTGCTGGATCACTGAACACTTTCCCAGAGTTTAACGGCTTAACTGATCACAACCAGAAGCAGAATCGAGTTAGAGTTAGAATGGAAATTTCCTCCTCACAGGGTTACAGGTGCTGTAGATGCTCAGTGTGATTGTGATAAACTCATAAGATCATCATCTGCGTGACGAAAATTGTTAATGACGCAGCTTCACGTACCTCTGTAATTATTTGCGTTAAATTATTTTAACGCGTTAAGGACTTTAAATTAATCTCATGCGTTAATGCATTAACGTTGACAGTCCCAATATAAACATTATAGTTTAAGTTGGTTGCAAAATATGCATAAATATTTAAGTATTTTGAGTGTAGGGAGACTGACTCGATTACGTCATTCGCAGTGCTTCATGGGAGTGGGCGGAGCTAAAGATAAATTTTTGTACGTTTTAGCTCGTTTCGGCTCCGATTAGTGTAATTTCCTGTGCAGCATCATGGGTAATATAGTTTTTCACCATGAATTCTACTATTAAACATGATTTTACAATTAAGTTGAAATAATGCGGGCTGACGTCTTCAACAGCAGCAAATACCACCAATTAACAACCTTGCAGCTCACAGTAGGGTCTTTAAAGGTTTAAGTTATCGTTAAACATCCTTCATTTTCTCCATAGGGAAATTGGAGTTTTTCCTTCCGGAACCCGACTGTTGTGCTTTATAGTGTAATGTGTGTTTACGCATGTTACTGGTATTCCCAAACTTTGCTTTTTCATTTGTGACATTTACATTAATTTATATAGTTATGAATATATTACATATACAGTGAGGAAAATAAGTATTTGAACACCCTGCTATTTTGCAAGTTCTCCCACTTAGAAATCATGGAGGGTCTGAAATTGTCATCGTATTGTCATCGTAGGTGCATGTCCACTGAGAGAGACATAATCTAAAAAAAAAAAATCCAGAAATCACAATGTATGATTTTTTAACTATTTATTTGTATGATACAGCTGCAAATAAGTATTTGAACACCTGAGAAAATCAATGTTAATATTTGGTACAGTAGCATTTGTTTGCAATTACAGAGGTCAAACGTTTCCTGTAGTTTTTCAGCAGGTTTGCACTGCAGGAGGGATTTTGGCCCACTCCTCCACACAGATCTTCTCTAGATCAGTCAGGTTTCTGGCCTGTCGCTGAGAAACACAGAGTTTGAGCTCCTCCAAAGATTCTCTATTGGGTTTAGGTCTGGAGACTGGCTAGGCCACGCCAGAACCTTGATATGCTTCTTACAGAGCCACTCCTTGGTTATCCTGGCTGTGTGCTTCGGGTCATTGTCATGTTGGAAGACCCAGCCTCGACCCATCTTCAATGCTCTAACTGAGGGAAGGAGGTTGTTCCCCAAAATCTTGCAATACATGGCCCCGGTCATCCTCTCCTTAATACAGTGCAGTCACCCTGTCCCATGTGCAGAAAAACACCCCCAAAGCATGATGCTACCCCCCCATGCTTCACAGTAGGGATGGTGTTCTTGGGATGGTACTCATCATTCTTCTTCCTCCAAACACGTTTAGTGGAATTGTGACCAAAAAGTTATATTTTGGTCTCATCTGACCACATGACTTTCTCCCATGACTCCTCTGGATCATCCAAATGGAAACGGTGGTCCCAGCTCTTCTGAATTCTCAGAATTCTAGCTGATAGACAGGTGTTCAAATACTTATTTGCAGCTGTATCATACAAATAAATAGTTCAAAAATCATATATTGTGATTTCTGGATTTGGATTTTTTTTTATTTAGATTATGTCTCTCACAGTGGACATGCACCTGCGATGACAATTTCAGACCCTCCATGATTTCTAAGTGGGAGAACTTGCAAAATAGCAGGGTGTTCAAATACTTATTTTCCTCACTGTATATGCAACACAGATTCTTTCAAAGCAGCTTCCCAGAAATAAAAAGGAAAATTCATCAGTTCTTCAGTTATAAAACAAATTCAATTTCAGCTCTACAGTAGACAATCGTGCAACATTGGCACTGTTATTGAACTGAACATGAATCAACACTAACTTGAGCACAGTTCATCAATTATGAAACAATTCAATTCAGCAATAAAGCAGCGCTACAGAGGACAATAGGGTTACAATGGTTTGCACTCAGTACGGCTCTTCTCGGGGTTATTTAAAAAAATCGATATGCCTCACTGTGCAGCAGAGCAGAGATAAAAATTTTAACTCATTGAATCATTGAACAAAGCAGTGCAATGCATCATATGGCATGTGCACTGCTGCACTACTTGTATGCATGCTGTTGCTGTATGTGCATAGTAAATATATTAGTTGTTTTTTGTTCATTCAGGCAGTTGTGGCTGGAATCCAACAGGCACATGCTGAGCAACTGGCCAACATGAGGATACAAGACCTCAATCTCAGTCTAAAGCCACTCAACTCTGTCAACAACCCCATTTTGAGAAAGAGAAAACTGCTTGGGTGAGTCTCTTCTGTTCAATTAATCGTGACAGTGGTTTTCATTTACCTGCTAACCCTTAAAGGGATAGTTCACCCAAAAATGCTAATTCCGTCATTTAATTACTCAACCTCATGTCGTTCCAAACCTATAAGACTTTAAAAATATTTGTGTTCCGAAGATGAATTAATGAAACTTGAGAGATTTTTGTCCCCTCCATTGAAAGTCCACGCAACCGAAACACTGGCACTTCATAAAGTTCATAAAGAGATTGTAAAATAAATCCATACGAATCGTCTTCTGAAGAGACGCCATCACTTTATATGATGAGCAGATTTAATTTAGGCTTTTATTCACATATAAACATTGAACAGCGAACAATATTTACAACGTTCATATTTGGTCACGGAAGCTGAAGCGTGAGAAGGTTTGTTCTTGTGCGGTTGAACTTCGCTGTTAAAATTACACTTCCAATGGAGGGACACATCTCTCGGATTTCATTAAAAATATCTTAATTTGTGTTCTGAAGATGAACCCTTACGGGTTTGGAGCGATATGAAGGTGAGTGATGAGAGAGTGTTCATTTTTGTGTGAATTAACCCTTTAACAGCATTCACTTATAGATACATGCTTAATTTCTGCCTCATGCAGCACCAAACCTAGTGATGAACTTTTCATCAATGATCCAGAGAATGAGGCAGAGGACACCAACGTGGCTCTGGAAAAACTAAGGGATGTAATCGCACAGTGCATCTTACCACAGGCTGGTACGTTTGAACACACTCCATACACACTCACATCTGCGGCTGGACACTGTTTTCATTTTTTCCCTCCAATTCGTTCTTGAAATATAATCATTTATACACAGTGGCTGTCATTTTCATGACAGATTTATTTAGACATACATTAAAGCTACACTGTGTGATATTTTCCCCCATCTAGCGGTGAAAAGGTATATGACCATCCATTAAATATTAGTTTCTGTTCCTCCCAATTCCGATTTCGTTTTAACTCCTACGGTGACCGATTTAGTCCAAGATTAACATGGCTTCCAGTTCGACCTCGTCCATTAGTGTTGATTTGCCTGTTGTGTTGCCGTCTTAATTCTCTTTTTCGCTTCCTTGGCGACTCTGTGACATATCCTCGAGAATAAGAGTGATCCTCCATCAGCAACAGACTTTCAAAAAGCCTTTCAGGTTTTCATATAGCAGTCTCAAGCAATCCCCCTCTTCACATTCGACACGGTGCCATCGAGTGTTAAAACGCGAAAGGCGAAGCTTGAATTTACGGGTATGTCCCTCTTTGGCTAATGTACTTTCAAGATGGAGGGGCAACATGGCGACCCCCATTCGAACCCCTTATCCGTATGTATTTTCAATGGCATATTATAAACTTACGAGAATACTTTATTACTTGAAAGAAGTAAATATACATTAATGAGCACATATATTTTTGAAAGAACCAAGTGTTTTTAGCTAAGAATAAACTAAAAAAGTTACACGCTTTAAATAAACAAGACCTCTCTAACAGGTTAAGAAGAATATAATGAATATATAGGCTAATATAGTGCATATATTTAGCGAAAGAGTTCATCTCTCTAGTGAACTAACAGCTGTGGACACTGAATGACTGCCTGAGGTAAATGTGATGCTACATGACATTACAAGCTGGTTTATTTCTTTCTGTGATTACACAACATATGATACGTTTCAGTAAATTGTAATGTATCCTCAACATACCTTAAGATATTAATTCATGTTTATTCTTTAGAAAGAGATGATCGCGTTCACACACGCGCGCGCTGGCCACACGGCCGCTTAAACTGACGAGCCTATACCGTGATCAGTCACATTAAAGAGCGTCAAAACGGCATTTATCATTTGAATTTCGTCATCAAATGGACAGAATACTTAATATTAGGGGTGTAACGGTACACATATTCGTACCGAACTGTTTCGGTACAGGGCTCTCGGTTGGGTTTGCGTGTGGACCGAACGGTTACGAATCACTGTACAGGCGCTGATCACTGTATAGGCGCGTCAATTCAAGCGGCCGCGGCGCAAGCGTGTGCGAGTGAACGCGATCATCTCTTCCAGAAGAATAAACATGAATTACTATCTTAAGGTATGTAGAGGATTACACTTACTGAAACGTATCATATGTCGTGTAATCGCTCAATCAGTGTTTCAATCACGGAAAGACGTCAAACAGATTGTAAACAATGTCACGCAGCATCATTTACCTCTGGCAGTCATTCAGTGTTCACAGCTGTTAATTCACTAGACAAATCAACTCTTTCACTAAATATATGCACTATATTAGCCTCTATATATATATATATATATATATATATATATATATATATATATATATATATATATATATATATATATATATATATATATATATATATATATATATATATATATATATATATATATATATATATATATATATATAGCGATTAAATTCTACTTAACCTGTTAGTGATGTCTTGATTATTTAATGCTATTTTAGATAAATCTGTCTTGAAAATGACAGTCACTAAGATTATATTTCAACAACGAATTGGAGAAAAAATATAATTTTATAATTAGATTTAGGAGTTAATGCAAAAACTAGCCTTATGTGAAGTTTACTTGTTTGCACACAATGTGTTATTTGAGTGTTGCTTATTATATCTAAACATGAATATCAGCTGAATATCGGCTCATAGTTTGGGCTCTGTAGTTAACCTTTAATATTATAGTAATAATGTGCAAGTAAGGGCTCCCTATATAGTTTACAGCATCTTTAAGAAACTTTTAGTTATAATTTAATTCATTTAAGGACAGACACAATTTTTTCAGTAAACCAGTGTTTAATAAAAATAAATAAAAAGCAATTTTTTAAAACTGCTGAACCGAACCTGTACTGAACCGTGACTTCAAAACCGAGGTACGTACCGAACCGTCAGTTTTGTGTACCGTTACACCCCTACTTAATATGTTTGTGTGGGAACTCTGATTGAAGTGTGTTCCGCGCTTAAATCAAGCCGACTGTTAACTGTTAAATATTGTACACGTGCACCGAACCGAAAGCCCTGTACTGAAACGGTTCGGGACAAATACGTGTACCGTTACACCCCTATTGTTAATAAAGAAAGACGCTGAACAGACGCAGGTACAAATCTCTCTCTATATATAATTCAAATAAGGCTACATCTACATTAATCCGGATAGATTTGAAAACTGAGTTTTCGTTTCAAACGGTCTCCGTCCACACTAACGTTTTCCAAAAGTTTCTCATCCACACTAAAACGTCAGTAAACGGCAAATTCAACTTACCGCGCATGCGTTAAACCTCATAAAAGCTCTCTGAGATGATCATAAAGTTATCACACAATTCTTATGGCAGGATCATTTTATTTAGCAAAATATCTCACCATTCACTGATGACTTTAAACTCCGTCTCATTGTGGACGGAAGGTGCGAGGGGGGAAAAAGGTGCTTTTTCAAACGAAAACGTATTAGTGTGGACATGGCCTAAATGCTATAATTCATTAATTCAAATAAAAGTAACCTTACTCACTACTGAGTACTTACATCTGTTTGATTCAAAGTTGGTAGAATGCTAGATCTAATCAGCCATAACAGGCACAAATAACCGTCAATTTTACCATTCTGGTCAAATGTGACCCTGGACCACAAAACCAGTCATAAGTCTCACGGGTATATTTCTGACAATAGGCAACAATACATGTATATCAAAATTATAAATTTTTCTTTTATGCCAAAAATCATTAGGATATTAAGTATAGATCATGTTCCATGAAGATATTTTGTAAGTGTCCTACCATAAATATATCAAAAATATATTATTATTAGTAATATGCATTGCTAAGGACTTCATTTGGACAACTTTAAAGACGATTTTCTCAATATTTAGATTTTTTTTGCACCCTCAGATTCCAGATTTTCACATAGTTGTATGTCGGCCAAATACTATCCTATCCTAACAAATTATCCTAGCTTATTTATTCAGCTTTCAGATGATGTATAAATCTCAATTGCAAAACAATTGACCCTTATGACTGGTTTTGTGGTCCAGGGTCACAAATATTGCGCTGCAAATATCAATGACAGATTTAAGTTGTCACTGCTGGCAAATGACAGTGGTATAGGCGGAATAATCCACTGCTTGTTGTGCATTAAACAATTTGAATGCGTCGGGCGGTTCTTTGCCCTTCACGTCGTGTATTATTGACTTTAAGCTGCCGTGTTAAGATGGTCTAGTCGACTAGGTCGTTCCAAACAACCAACCATGAAGTATTATTTTAAAGGGTTTTAAAAAGAACCATTATTTTGTGTATTTGGTTTAATGCAATGTGTTTACGTGGTTAAAAAAAGTAATTATCCCCTCTATGCCCCTCCTTTCTGAAACACAAAGATTTTTACAAAGCTCATATTTCTGAAAAGCGTGGTGTGCTCTGATTTGCCCGCGATCCGGTGCATCGTGATTGGCCCGAATACCTTTGTCTGATGGAAATGTCACGCTTCTTACCATATTTGGAACATCGGCTTCAAAGCAATCACAGATGATAATGTCGGTTCTACCTTATCAATTCGAGCCCGAATCTGATACGGATGATGCCAGGGTTTCCACGGGGTCTTAAAAAGTCTAAAAATGTCTTACATTTCAAAATCAAAATTTTAGGCCTTAAAAAGTCTTAAATTCGCTTTAGTATTTAGTTCTAGGTCTTAAATAATTTTAAACAGGTCTTAATTTTCCATGTAACACTACCTCTATTGCTCATTGAAATGCCCCCGCATCGCTTTAGTGTGTGTGTGTGTGTGTGTGTGTGTGTGTGTGTGTTTATTCCGGTGTTGTAGTTCTTTCTAGTTCTAGGTCTCAAATCATTTTAAACAGGTCTTAATTTTCCATGTAACGCTTGTTTTAATTTTCCATGTAATTTTCCTCTATTGCTCATTGAAATGCTCCCGCAGCACTTTAGTGTGTGTGTGTGTGTGTGTGTTTATTCCGGTGTTGTAGTTCTTTCTTTCTCTAGTCCAAGTGTAATTCGCTGTATTACGACTACA
The DNA here is from genome assembly GCA_023566225.1 of Romanogobio albipinnatus. Classification (NCBI taxonomy): domain Eukaryota; kingdom Metazoa; phylum Chordata; class Actinopteri; order Cypriniformes; family Gobionidae; genus Romanogobio; species Romanogobio albipinnatus. The sequence goes on from CM042242.1 coordinate 4,154,683, forward strand.
AGTGAGACCAACATGCATCTTTATATTGAAGCCAATCAGCTTTTGTGTTATTGGCGCCAAGTCTCTTTCGGATTGTACCACAGACACATAAAACTGATTTTATACTTCAGCAAACAACGAAAGCGAATCTTTCTCACCTGCTGTCTCGCATAAGTGACAAGGACCAGGCGAAGCGATTGCGCAAGGTGGATGAATGACCAAATAAAAAATATGATATGCCTGATAGCACTAAAAAAGAGTAAATAAAAGCGATGTAAACCACAAACTCAATTTGGTACTGACACACGGACCAACGTCAGACTGGCTGCAGATTCTGTGCATGCGTTTGCCGTCTGTCAGCGCTCGCACGAGTGTACAGAAATGTCCTATTTCTAGGCTTATTGCCTAGAATACACCCATAATTATGACTGTCTATGTCCATATTGGCGGTTATGTCTTGAGTAAACAAGTTTGGGACATTACTGCACATTACTGTAGGTCTTAAAGTGAAAGTAACATAATATATCCCATACCCGCTCCTTTCTGTGTCGTTAATGTTAAAAAAACAAACAAACAACAGCAGGGGGGGAAAACAGTACTTAAACTATTTAAAGTTTTTTATTTTATTACTGACTGTTTACTTGATTACTTAATTACTTGAGAACGTAAGCAGTTGCTTATTGCTGTGGTTTAGGCCTACTTGTAAGATTTTTGGTCATATTTCCCACCCTATAAGCGATCGTGTTATTAAAGCTAGATAGCACACCACTGGCCTAGCCTTTTTTTCTTTTCTTTTTTTTGTAAGATACCAAACAATATTTATGCATTTTGTTTGTTTTATTGTTGTGTATAACTATTGTGCATCTAACATATGGTAAATGTTGGATCCTAATTATGAAAAAAAACAACAACAAAAACATGTACATTTCTGGAAATTACCACCACAAAATTTTACCAGCAAAGTCATTTTTCTCAAACAAATCACCCAAAAAATATATTTATATATATATATTGTGAAATTCTGGTGGGATCAAGCTGTGGGGAAGTACAAGTTTACTGATACTTTGTTCATTTTGAATAAATTAATTTGCCTTTTGAGTAATTTTGTGATTCTGCATTTCCTTTGTAAAAAATTCTTATTGCGTGATATAGGTCTTAAATTGAATTCATAATGGTCTTAAAAAGGTCTTAAAAAGTCAAGCTGATCGATCGACTGGACCAGAAAGTATCAGATTGGTAAACTTACATTTGTTATTGTTGAATCGACAAAGACGTAGATCCGGTCTGTGCTCTCCCAGGTGCTAGAAACAGTCGGAAAATGCACAGCACACAGTCGAATATTTGGGTTGTACTGTTCTGGAGCAGTGTTGTAACTAAAGCTTAGCCACTGTTTTCTAATTGCCCCCTCTTTTGAAAGGCCAAACAAAGTCTCCACAACATTACGGCCCCGGCAACAACAATACTACAGCGAAAGTTACAAAAGTTATAATAGTTACGCCTCCTTTCTTTGCATATACATTTGGGCGGTGTTATGAAACTGCCCCCCACATGACGTGGGGGTGTGTTTGACCGAAGTGTTTTAGGAAGGTGTGGCTGAGCCTCAACTTTTACAAAGAATATCTCTTTGGGTTTGAGACTTTGAGCTTTGTAATTCTGCAGATCGTATGAATGCACAGCTACATAACACACTAAAGATAAAGAAAAGCAAGAAATCGCATCATATGACCCCTTTAAATTGTAGTACTTACGATATCTTTGTTGTTTTTACAGGTGACAATGAGGATGAAAAGTTAAATGAAGTTATGCATGAAGCGTGGCGCTTCAATCGAGACTGCAAGCTTCTCAGAGATGGATTGCAAGGGTTAAGCTGGGATGGTAGGTGTACTAGAACACCACCAGTGATTTTTACAATAAACTTAAAGGATTAGTTCACTTTTAAATAAACTTTTCCTGTTATTTTACTCACCCCCATGTCATCCAAGATGTCCGTGTCTTTCTTTCTGCAGTCGAAAAGAAATTAAGGTTTTGGATGAAAACAGTCCAGGGTATTTCTCCATATAATGGACGTCAGTGGACTCCAAACGGTTCAAGGTCCAAATGACAGTTTCAGTGCAGCTTTAAACGTTACCAGACGATGAATAAGGGTCTTATCTAGCGAAACGATCAGTTTCTGTGAGAAACCGAGCAGTATTTATGCTATTATTTTACCTCTTATCAGACGAACGTGATCATCTCTGAGCTCAGCCATAACTTCCGCTAAGTGAGGTCAAAATACGAGCGTGGTCATAGATGTATACGTAGATGCCTCATTAGCGCTTGTACGGATCAATAGAATTAGGCATCTACGATCAATTTATCTATGACCGCACTCGTATTTTGACCTCACTTAGCGGAAGTTATGGCGGAGCAAAGAGATTATCACGTTCGTCTGAAAGGAGGTAAGGTAAAATAATAACATAAATACTGCTCGGTTTCTCGCAGAAACTGATCGTTTCGTTAGACAAGACCCTTATTCATCGTCTGGTGTCATTTAAAGCCCTTTGAAGCTGCACTGAAACTGTCATTTGGACCTTGAACCGTTTGGAGTCCATTGAAGTCCATTATATGGAGAAAACCCCTGGACTGTTTTCATCCAAAACCTTAATTTCTTTTCGACCGCAGAAAGAAAGACACGGACATCTTGGATGACATGGTGGTGAGTAAATTATCAGCAAAAGTTTATTTAAAAGTGAACTAATTCTTTAAATTGTGTGAATTTGAGGTGAGCACCTCGTATCAAGAGGTTTCATTTGAATTACTAATATTTTAAATATTTTTTTAGTAGATTCAGGTTAGAGGTCATAGGAATTTGAAATAAATGTGTTAAAGTGAACTAAGATGAAAACAGGACAAATGCCTAACCAATATTTGGCAATGAGGAAATCAATGATTTTATTCCATTTTATTTCCATCCAGTGCTCGAAGTGGAAAAAAAGTGCCGGTACTCACCAGAGGGGGCGGGGCTTTGTTGGGGGCGTGGTTATGGGGGGGATTGTTTAGTCAATAATTCAAGAAGGTCCATATTTTAAAGCTCTTTCTAACTTGTACTCAGCCTTAAAACTAACATATAGTTCTTGTAATTGTTTAACTATAGCATTTGTTACAATAAGATTTTTATTTTAATCAAATAGCAACACAGTTAGAAACTATAGCTAGAACATGCCACAGGTGTAATATACACCTTTAGTGACAAATCTATTCCCTTAACTAATTATCTGTTATAAATTCTACAACTAGTCAAAATTTACCACAATAAATACAATAGAACGTGATAAATCAGGAGTTTAAAAAGCTTGCAGGATGATGCTTCCCCTCTTTTCATCAGTCACTTTAGTGGCTGTTTTAGCTCATGTTGGACTTTCTCTGTAGTGTTTTACTACATTCTCAATAGAATTCAAATGGGACAACACATTTTATCATCAGCGTCGCATAGGAACGGCTCATGCAAATCTTTGTTTATAGCCTACTCAACGCGTCCGCACAAGCGTAATGGTGCGTGCGGCAAAAATTACGTCATCGTGGAGTGGGCGGTCGTGCGCATTGAGAGCGCGAGACCCCATTTCGCTTGCCGTTGTGCCACGCGGACGAGGCACGTCCGCACTCAGCGGACGCTCACTGCGGAGCCAGGCGAAAGCCCCCTGAAATTAAAATGGAAGTTTTTTTAGCTTTTAGTACGACTATGTTATTAGCCTTAAAGTTATGAATAAGCTGGTGTGTTCCAAAACAATTACAAAATTTGCATTTAGGAGATATAAGCTTTCAAAACTTCAGTCTCTCACTTCCGTTAAAATGGATCACAGATTTTGATCATCGCAGACTTCACCTTGTCATCAAATCTTCTGTCCAATCAAATGGTCTCTAGAATCTGAAGCGCCCGCCCTCTACACTATAAATAGACGCTGAAGCTGCGTCTGAAATCGGTCAGTTGTTCACACATTTACTATTTTCTACATGGTGAATGGCACACAGCGCACTATACATGCGATAGGAAACGATTCAGACAGTGTAAATATTAGTGGTGGGCATAGATAAATTTTTTAAATCTAGATTAATTCCAAAATTAACCTAGATTAAAATGGCTCATTTGAATTCTGCCGAAGGCATTCTGAATATGTGTGCTCGTAAGTGATCGTTTGTCTTTTTGTAATTTGAATAATAAATAACTTCTGTCCCTTTAAGACCTGACGCACGCATATCCAAACACTGCTCCTGTGAGCTGGTTACGACTGTGTTTACGTTAAAACTCACCAAGATGGGCATTGAGACATTTTTGAGTGTATTTGACCATTAATAAGCTGGAAAAAGGAGCTCATTTTTGCACTTGTATGTCAGAGGCGGCTTTATTACCGTATGTGTGTGTGCGCTTCAGATGCGAGCGCGAAATCTGCGGGAATTAGTAGAATTAACGTTATGTGCAACCCCGCGCGAAATTCAGACCGGTCACACCAATACTAACACGCAGTCATGAGGAAAAGTTCAGCAGAACACACATTCGCAATGTTCAGAGGATTAACCGACTGAATGAGAGGAGGCGGGTGCGTGTCACTCGCTGTCGGTCGGAGAGGAGAGGAGAGGAGAGGAGAGGAGAGGAGAGGAGAGCGCGGCTGATATCGATACTGTAGAAAATGAGTATCGTATCGTTTCAGATATTTCAGTATCGATACATAGTGAAATATGGATATTTTTGACAACACTAGTAGGCATACAGACAGGTTCGAAGACTCGTTCTCTCGCCCCCTACAGTGCAATTCGGCTAGGTGTACATCCGCGCTAAAATATCAAGGTGAAAGTCATCATAGCTTGTGTAGTATAGACCCAGCTCCCAACCCAACTTTGAGAATAGATTAACGGCAATATTTCTTTTATCGCCCGATAAGAGTCTCACGATAACGCAGCACGATAACGCCGATAACGGCCCACCACTAGTAAATATGCTTTCAGATGAGGAGAATGAAGTCTGGTTTCACGTTAGTTTCACGCGCACCGCACACGCATAGTCTAGACCAGAGCCGTTGACTAGACCAGTGTTTCCCAACCGGGGTGCCAACTAAAGAGAGCAGGGGTGCCATGTAAAAGTCCTTCAAATAAATAAATATATATATATAATTATTATTATTATTATTATTATTTTTTTTTTTTCAAATAATACTCTCTTTGTAAACTTTGTTCAATGCATGCGAGTGCTGCCGTATGTTCGAATATGACCAGTCATTTTCGCCGTCATCACCCGGGTGTAGTGTCAGAAGACGCGAATGAGAAAATGTGTCTCTGTGCACTCATCCGAAAGCGCACGCACGTCTCACAGCGCGCAAATATTGAGTTCTCTTTCAAGTCTTGCTCTTGAACAGACAAACTCACACAAAAAGTATGTCAACATGTCCATCTTGATGAGTATTCTAGCAGACATAGTCTGTATATGCCTTAAGTGAACTTTATACAGTCGAGAAAGACGACGCATATCCGAGCATTAGGTCTTAAAGGGGCAGTGGCCTTTACTGCTGTCTGTTTAATGTCGAACAACAAAAGACAAGGACATCACTCACTGCTCTTGATTGAATAGCTTTTGTAAGTTTAATAGGTAAATAATAGGTTTTAAATAGTTTAATAATTTATACAGTCAAATATGCAATGTTATTTTACATTTGATCAATTTCTGTACCTGTAAACTAATGTTAGACGTACCTGAAAAACCTGAAAAGCATAGTTTATTTTATTAGTAGGCCTATCTTTGCTCAATAGTATTTATTTGTGCTGCTGCTTGTATTTAAATGATTTGTTCTTATTATTTCCTTTATTTTTATTTGATGGTACTCCTTTTTTCCCTGAACATAGCAAATACTGAACCGTACCGAAACCGTGATACAAACCGAACCGTGAGCAATCTGTACCGTTACACCCCTAGCGTAACGTATGCGAGGGGTTGCCACAAAATGGATAACATTTTAAAAAGGGTGCCATGACCGAAAAAAGGTTGGGAGACACGAGAGTGAGCGGATCATATGCGCGAGTCGGCGCATACAACAAAACATATCGGACCCATTTAAATTCTGCACAGAAGGCTGTATTTCAAAGCGATATGGAGGAGATTATGATTATAAACGGTTAGAGATTAGGAGGAAACTCTGGCTTTACCAAACAGAAAGGCTCTAGTCAAACTGATATTAACGAAACGCTATTGGCTGTTTCAAAAAAGGGGAGGAGCTGCTTTCGGCTGGAGCCGTTTCAGGGGAAATTACGAAGCACTTCAGTGGGCCTTTAAACATTTGGGCGTCCGTTAGGAGAGCTAAGGCGAGAAGTAGCGGTACGCTAGAAAAGGTGCAGGTACGCTTAAGAGTAAAATGTAGAGGTGCCGCATACCGGTGAGTACCGCCCCACTTCGAGCACTGTTTCCATCCTTCACTAATTAAATTCATAATTCATCTCAAAGGCCATAATTTCTGTATGAATTGACCGGTCCAATCTGTAATCCGTTTTTCCTTCTTCACAGGTAGATCATTTTCAGACAAAGTCGACCGCTTAAAGCTGGCTGAAATTGTCAAACAGGCCATTGAAGAAAAGACAAATTTACAAGACTCCCAATAGCAAGTGCTGAAATTTTACTCTCTTTTGTACCGTTCATTATAATTGTCATTAGGCATATGATTGCAAAACATCTTTTTGTATTAAATTGCAGACCTTTTTCCATGGTCATGCTGTAGTCTGTTGTATATCTCTAGCTGAAACCAAGTTGTTGTTGGTATGATTTGTTTTCACTACAGACTGCAGTAAAGAAATGTGTTTTAAAAATTGCAGCGTTTTCATTTCTGGGGAAATAGAAATGGCAGGGATCGCACATAATGCTGTCTATATTAGATGACATTTTGTCATTCTTCTTAATAAGTATGTAAATAAGATAATAGTATGATTTTAAAATGTAATATGCTAAATTGATGTAATGCACAGTTTGGGAAACAATTACATAATGTTATTAAATATATTTTGTATATTGCATATCTGAAAAACACCTTTTTTGTTACAAAATCACAAAAAAACATAATTTGCAGCATTGATGGGGCCAAATAAAATGTTGCAAAATGATTAAAAATGGATTTCCGATGATGTTTAATGGATTATGTCTTGTACTGAATGCTATGGTAAATATAACTTCAAGCAGCAATTATCAGGGCCATGCCCAAAAAGGAACAGTGCATGTCTGGGAGCTTCAGGAAAACGGCAATAGCTGCATTTTTGGACATTTCATTATAACTTTTCACCACAAAGTGGTGCTGTCTCAACTTTGAGTACCTTCATGGCGCCGAAGACACTGAGTTTTGTAACGATATGCCAATGTGTTTATAAAATATAGCAATATGCGAAACCATTTTCAGTTACAGCTTTGGATCTTTTTTGTCATTTTTGTAATTAAAATGACGACCATGTTTTACAAGGTACACTAATGTCATAATAGACTGAGACAAAGATACCGCATGTCAATCAGATCAACGGTACTGTAGTTACAGCCAATTTCATGTTTTGTTCAATTTCAGCGCCACCAAGAGGTGCAGTCCCACCGCTTTTTTTAGGGTGTCCTCAGAGTGCCCCCATACATAAGCGTGTCAAATTTGGTGAAAATAACTCATTTCATTTAGGAGTTATAAACGTTTATATTTTTGATATATTTATGTTGTAAAAAATGACCCACACCCGACTGCATTTTTTTTTGCCACTTACTATCAAAATTTTGACATTTGGCCATTTACCTTTAATCAACTGCGATTCCGATTTTCCTACGGTAGCTATACCTACTATATAGTAGTGTGTGACAAAAGAAGTATAGCCGCGTTTCCACCACAGGAACTTTCCTTAGGAACTTTGGGGTTGTACTCTGTGTTTCGACCGCAGGAACCAGGGTCTAAATGAAGTTCCGGGTAAAAATCTTCCCCTCCGAAAGTCCCTGTTTAGCTGGGTTTCCACCACAGGAACTTTCCTTAGGAACTTTGGGGTGGTACTTTGTGTTTCGACCGCAGGAACCAGGGTCTAAATGAAGTTCCGGGTAAAAATCTCCCCCTCCTAAAGTCCCTGTTTAGCTGGGTTTCCACCACAGGAACTTTCCTTAGGAACTTTGGGGTGGTACTCTGTGTTTCGACTGCAAGAACCAGGGTCTAAATGAAGTTCCGGTTAAAAATCTCCCCCTCCGAAAGTCCCTGTTTAGCTGGGTTTCCACCACAGGAACTTTCCTTAGGAACTTTGGGGTGGTACTCTGTGTTTCGACCGCAGGAACCAGGGTCTAAATGAAGTTCCCTTTAAAAATCTCCCCTTCCAAAAGTCCCTGTTTAGCTGGGTTTCCACCACAGGAACTTTGGGTGGTACTCTGTGTTTCGACTGCAGGAACCAGGGTCTAAATGAAGTTCCAGGTAAAAATCTCCCCCTCCGAAAGTCCCTGTTTAGCTGGGTTTCCACCACAGGAACTTTCCTTAGGAACTTTGGGGTGGTACTCTGTGTTTCGACTGCATGGAACCAGGGTCTAAATGAAGCTCCGGGTAAAAATCTCCCCCTCCGAAAGTCCCTGTTTAGCCGCGTTTCCACCGGAGGAACTTTCCTTAGGAACTTTGGGGTGGTACTCTGTGTTTCGACTGCAGGAACCAGGGTCTAAATGAAGTTCCGGGTAAAAAATCTCCCCCTCCGAAAGTCCCTGTTTAGCTGGGTTTCCACCGGAGGAACTTTCCTTAGGAACTTTGGGGTGGTACTCTGTGTTTCGACCGCAGGAACCAGGGTCTAAATGAAGTTCCGGGTAAAAATCTCCCCCTCCGAAAGTCCCTGTTTAGCTGGGTTTCCACCACAGGAACTTTCCTTAGGAACTTTAGGGTGGTACTCTGTGTTTCGACTGCAGGAACCAGGGTCTAAATGAAGTTCCGGGTAAAAATCTCCCCCTCCGAAAGTCCCTGTTTAGCTGGGTTTCCACCACAGGAACTTTCCTTAGGAACTTTGGGGTGGTACTCTGTGTTTCGACCGCAGGAACCAGGGTCTAAATGAAGTTCCGGGTAAAAATCTCCCCCTCCGAAAGTCCCTGTTTAGCTGGGTTTCCACCACAGGAACTTTCCTTAGGAACTTTGGGGTGGTACTCTGTGTTTCGACTGCAGGAACCAGGGTCTAAGTGAAGTTCCGGGTAAAAATCTCCCCCTCCGAAAGTCCCTGTTTAGCTGGGTTTCCACCAGAGGAACTTTCCTTGGGAACTTTGGGGTGGTACTCTGTGTTTCGACCGCAGGAACCAGGGTCTAAATGAAGCTCCGGGTAAAAATCTCCCCCTCCGAAAGTCCCTGTTTAGCCGCGTTTCCACCGGAGGAACTTTCCTTAGGAACTTTGGGGTGGTACTCTGTGTTTCGACCGCAGGAACCAGGGTCTAAATGAAGTTCCCTTTAAAAATCTCCCCCTCCGAAAGTCCCTGTTTAGCCGCGTTTCCACCGGAGGAACTTTCCTTAGGAACTTTGGGGTGGTACTCTGTGTTTTCGACCGCAGGAACCAGGGTCTAAATGAAGTTCCAGGTAAAAATCTCCCCCTCCAAAAGTCCCTGTTTAGCCGCGTTTCCACCACAGGAACTTTCCTTAGGAACTAGGAACTTTGGGGTGGTACTCTGTGTTTCGACTGCAGGAACCAGGGTCTAAATGAAGCTCCGGGTAAAAATCTCCCCCTCCGAAAGTCCCTGTTTAGCCGCGTTTCCACCGGAGGAACTTTCCTTAGGAACTTTGGGGTGGTACTCTGTGTTTTCGACCGCAGGAACCAGGGTCTAAATGAAGCTCCGGGTAAAAATCTCCCCCTCCGAAAGTCCCTGTTTAGCTGGGTTTCCACCACAGGAACTTTCCTTAGGAACTTTGGGGTGGTACTCTGTGTTTCGACCGCAGGAACCAGGGTCTAAATGAAGTTCCCTTTAAAAATCTCCCTCTCCTAAAGTCCCTGTTTAGCCGCGTTTCCACCGGAGGAACTTTCCTTAGGAACTTTGGGTGGTACTCTGTGTTTCGACTGCAGGAACCAGGGTCTAAATGAAGTTCCAGGTAAAAATCTCCCCCTCCGAAAGTCCCTGTTTAGCTGGGTTTCCACCACAGGAACTTACCTTAGGAACTTTGGGGTGGTACTCTGTGTTTCGACTGCAGGAACCAGGGTCTAAATGAAGTTCCCTTTAAAAATCTCCCCCTCCAAAAGTCCCTGTTTAGCTGGGTTTCCACCAGAGGAACTTTCCTTAGGAACTAGGAACTTTGGGGTGGTACTCTGTGTTTCGACCGCAGGAACCAGGGTCTAAATGAAGTTCTGGGTAAAAATCTCCCCCTCTGAAAGTCCCTGTTTAGCTGGGCTTCCACCGGAGGATCTTTCCCCAGGAACTAAGAACTTTGGGGTGGTACTCGGTGTGTTTCGTAGGGCTGTTCGATTCCGAAATAAGGATGTAGAAAGTATCCTTCTCTGAAACTTTTATTTGTAAAATGAAGATACATTTCAATAACTTTTAAATTGTAATTATGGATTCTCATGAAATGGCCCATAGCCAAGCAGTAAATACAATATAATAAATAAACAGTAATAACAGTAAGATTGCACAATTTATTTGTCATTTAGATGCGCGAGGAAGTTGCGTTCGTTACTATAGCAACACTAGGCTCGTGCTCTAGGTGCATTTTCTTTCAGAATTATCAATGGATTATAGAAAGAAAAAAAAACATCATTATATTTAAAATGAAAATTAGACCCTCACATCTGCATCTGGATTGTAGTCCAAGCATCGCTCAACACCTATACCGTTGTGGACAATATAACCGTTTCACGATTTAAGCTTAAAATTATGGAGTTTTTGGGAGCAAAATGTAGTAAAAGATGCAAGATCACAGAAGGAATTAAAGGTCCCGTTCTTTGTGATCCCACTGTTCAAACTTTAGTTAGTGTGTAATGTTGCTGTTAGAGCATAAATAATACCTGTAAAATTATAAAGCTCAAAGTTCAATGCCAAGCGAGATATTTTATTTAAAGTCCCTGTAAAGGCAATTCTGAGATTTGTTTCTAAACACATTATAAATGTTAGAAATGTATTGCTGAAACACATTACAAAGACTGTGAACTATGAAGTACTGAATTCAGAAGTTAGACCGTTAAACAGTTTTTCACCGTTGCTGTGTTCAGGATTTTCTGGGCGGGGCTAAAACGGTGGCTCGATGACGCACCGAGCCTGACTCCTCCCCTACCACGATCATAACTAGAGCACATTCGCATCAGTTCGATCGCGAGTTACTGTTAGTACTGTTAGTTACTATAGTCAACAACTTGCATAACAGCTTACAAAACAAAAACGATGAAGAGGTGGATTAATTTTGTGAACAGCACCCTTGATGGAGAGAGCTGAGGATCATCACCGACACCTACCTCTGCAGTGACTTTACACCGGATCGTTTTACAAACTTTCACCGGAGACAACTGGGATTCACTGATAATCCGCTGCAGAACCGACTATCCCCCGCCCAGGCCGTCATCCTCCCGTCCCACCGACATCTGGTGCGTCGTGATCATAACACTCACTGATCACGAGCGTCTGTCTTGTGTGCTACTGCCGCTTTCCCGCGAGTGGGCGTGGTTTCGCCGCCGACAGCGGACACACCCCCAGCGTTTGAGAGCAGAGAATGTTGCTCATTTTTTCAGGTTTTAGATAAGCTATTTTATGTACTTCCCGGATTTTTTTATGATTCAAATTTGGCTGGGTGGTTAATAACACATTTATCTGTGGTGTGAGAAACTCAGAACACATGTTTAGTTTTGACTTTACAGGGACTTTAACAGAAGTTCCCTTTCAAAGCCTACAGCGAACGGCCGGCTTGGACTACATCCTGGTACTTCCTTCATTAATGACGTCAGTAGAACAGACTAACCTCCGCCCACAAGAATACGCGAAAAAGGGGGCGTGGTCTTGTTGCTGTCCCACGTGGAGAAAAGGAAGTGTTGCGTTTGAGTGTGTTTGTCGCCATGTCGTCGAGACGCTGTTATTTTCATCCCGGAGTCAAATCACCTTTGTTTGGCTTTCCCAGGGACGCTGTAGAGATCATTAAGCGCATATATCTCCCGTTAAGAGGCGTGACCTTTCCACGTGCGCTAAGCTGCTGTCGAATCACAACACAGGAACCGCTGGCACAATCAGAACTCGTTACGTATTTCTGAAGGAGGGACTTCATAGAATAAAGGAACTCATCAGCCGTTTTTAGGACAGTGAAAACAGCGGTATACAGATGAGTAAATTGTGTGAAAAATACTGTGTTTTTTTACACGCGAAACATGAACACATGTTATATTGCACACTGTAAACACAATCAAAGCTTCAAAAAAACACGAAGAACGGGACCTTTAAGTGCTTGAAAAAAGAAGAAGTAATTAATCCCGCCTTCATGGACAAAAATGGGCACCCATAGGATTGAATGGGAAAAACTTTAATTCCTAGCATTTTTTTTTTTTAATTTGTCCAATAAATCCAACACAATGCAGATCATACGTACACACAAATGAAGGAGTGAGCCTATACAACATTCTCAATGTGGCAAACACTTACACACACACACATCCGCAAAAGCATTGCATTGGAAGCCATTGAATGAACCTATAACAGAGTGAGTTTTAGTTTTTTATTTTTGTCAAATAAAAAACAGTCACTCACACATACACAAACAAAGGAATTAAATGAGCCAATCACTGCGCAATTTTTAAAAAAAGTGTTAAAACATTGGTTTACCATCTAGTTGCTATTGATATTTTAGCGTTAAAAAGAAATGAATACCATCATAGATCACCAGATGTCACCAAAGTCGCCACATTTTTAGGTTTTGGCTCTCTGGACTTGCTGATTTGTTTTCTTTTTTTTTACTGAAGTTAAAGAAATATTAAATATAACATAAAAATAAGCATATTTTACATAAAAAATATGGTACTTTTAGAGGTAAATAAAATCATTAATACCCCCAAAATCACAAAAAAGGCCAAAAGAGCCGTTGGATGAGACGCGGAAGAAATAGTCCTACTCACAATAGCGATTTAAGTACAAAAACCGGACGAATCCCTTTAAATAAATCTTCGGATCGATGTCTTGAGGTGTGGTAACCGTAGTATAAGCGGAATAATTGACTCCGGGGCGTTCAATTATTAGAATAATAATGCACACCCGAGGTGGTGATGCGGTCACGACGAGAAGCGGAGTGGCCGTTACACCTTGGGTGCATTATTATTCGACGATTTGATCAGTGCATTATTATTCTAATAATTGAACGGCCCGTCGTCAATTATTCCTTACTAATTTGATCAAAGATGGTGATATAACATTTAAAAAAAAAAAATTGGAATCACAATTGTGTGTCCAAATGTGTCCACGAAGAAGGGATTAAGGGCTGTAAATGTGAGGCTGGCTTGAGGGTTAAATAAATGCCAGTGAATCTCAAAGCCCTGCAGTGTTTGACAGTCCTTGCTGTTTCGCTCGTCCTCCCCTGCCAGTGCTCGAGCGAGACCTTCACTGAACCAGTGCAATGGGCGGCTCCAAAGGTTCAGCTTCACAAAGGACCGAAGGATGTTAAAACAGGTACGCTAATATGACATATATAGTTTGGGAAATACTGTAAAAAGAGCACTGTTGAAGAAATAGACTTTTCTGTGTGATGTATTTAGGTCTGTTTAGTAATTTGACTGTTTCATGTGCAAAAATGACACTTTAATTTAAGGTGACGTTACAGTGTAATAACACAAATACTACATGTACTAACTAGGGTTAGGGTTTTATTTAGGGGTAACACTTTATTTTAAAGTGTCCCACGTTTACGTTACAGTGATAACTGTAAATTATGCATCCAACTAACCCTATAGTAAGTACATGTTGTTTACTGATACTTAATTATAGCTACTACACAGTAATAAGGACACCTTATAGTCCAACCGGTTTAGTGTTAGTTATTTGTAATTATGCATAATTTACTGTAAATACTATAGTAATACTACCAATATAATTTCTTAAAAATGTTTATATATAAAATATATATCTAAAAATCTTTAAAACAAGACAAATTTACTTGAAATATTAAGACTTGTTTTTATATAATGTAGTTTTTATACAAGTGTATTTTTTTCTTACTACCAGTTATAAACAAGTGAAAAAAAACATTAAAGATTTATTGTTAATATGATTTTTGCGGTGTATTATCTTTGTTTAACTGGTAAATGATAGTAGATAATTTTTTGATTATACTCATAAGTTATGATGATATGGGGGTGTAGAAATGCAGAACGACTGTAAAAGGTACATATTATCGCACTGTGCACATTTGCTCAGAACATTGATATTGGAAGACTAAATGTGCACCATTGAAATGTAAAATGAACTTGGCAATTTCAGTACACTATATGAACATCAAACTAAGTTAACATGGCAATTTAAGTACACTATATGAACACCAAACTAAGTGAACATGGAAATTTAAGTACACTATATGGACACCAAACTAAGTGAACTTGGCAATTTAAGTACACTATATGGACACCAAACTAAGTTAACATGGAAATTTAAGTACACTATATGGACACCAAACTAAGTGAACTTGGCAATTTAAGTACACTATATGAACACCAAACTAAGTTAACATGGAAATTTAAGTACACTATATGGACACCAAACTAAGTGAACTTGGCAATTTAAGTACACTATATGGACACCAAACTAAGTGAACTTGGCAATTTAAGTACACTATATGAACACCAAACTAAGTTAACATTGCAATTTAAGTATACTATATGAACACCAAACTAAGTGAACATTGCAATTTAAGTACACTATATGGACACCAAACTAAGTGAACTTGGCAATTTAAGTACACTTTATGAACACCAAACTAAGTGAACTTGGCAATTTAAGTACACTATATGAACACCAAACTAAGTTAACATGGCAATTTAAGTACACTATATGAACACCAAACTAAGTTAACATGGCAATTTAAGTACACTATATGAACACCAAACTAAGTTAACATGACAATTTAAGTACACTATATGAACACCAAACTAAGTGAACTTGGCAATTTAAGTACACTATATGAACACCAAACTAAGTTAACATGGCAATTTAAGTACACTATATGAACACCAAACTAAGTGAACTTGGCAATTTAAGTACACTATATGAACACCAAACTAAGTTAACATGGCAATTTAAGTATACTATATGAACACCAAACTAAGTGAACTTGGCAATTTAAGTACACTATATGAACACCAAACTAAGTTAACATGGCAATTTAAGTATACTATATGAACACCAAACTAAGTTAACATGGCAATTTAAGTAGACTATATGAACACCAAACTAAGTTAACATGGCAATTTAAGTACACTATATGAACACCAAACTAAGTGAACATTGCAATTTAAGTACACTATATGGACACCAAACTAAGTGAACTTGGCAATTTAAGTACACTTTATGAACACCAAACTAAGTGAACTTGGCAATTTAAGTACAATACATGAACACCTAACTAAGTTAACATGGCAATTTAAGTACACTATATGAACACCAAACTAAGTGAACTTGGCAATTTAAGTACACTTTATGAACACCAAACTAAGTGAACTTGGCAATTTAAGTACAATACATGAACACCAAACTAAGTGAACATTGCAATTTAAGTACACTATATGGACACCAAACTAAGTGAACTTGGCAATTTAAGTACACTTTATGAACACCAAACTAAGTGAACTTGGCAATTTAAGTACACTATATGAACACCAAACTAAGTTAACATGGCAATTTAAGTACACTATATGAACACCAAACTAAGTGAACTTGGCAATTTAAGTACACTATATGAACACCAAACTAAGTGAACTTGGCAATTTAAGTACACTATATGAACACCAAACTAAGTTAACATGGCAATTTAAGTATACTATATGGACACCAAACTAAGTGAACTTGGCAATTTAAGTACACTATATGCACACCAAACTAAGTTAACATGGCAATTTAAGTACACTATATGCACACCAAACTAAGTTAACATGGCAATTTAAGTACACTATATGGACACTAAACTAAGTTAACATGGCAATTTAAGTACACTATATGGACACCAAACTAAGTTAACATGGCAATTTAAGTACACTATATGGACACCAAACTAAGTTAACATGGCAATTTAAGTACACTATATGGACACCAAACTAAGTTAACATGGCAATTTAAGTACACTATATGGACACTAAACTAAGTTAACATGGCAATTTAAGTACACTATATGGACACCAAACTAAGTTAACATGGCAATTTAAGTACACTATATGGACACCAAACTAAGTTAACATGGCAATTTAAGTACACTATATGGACACCAAACTAAGTAAACATGGCAATTTAAGTACACTATATGGACACCAAACTAAGTTAACATGGCAATTTCAGTACACTATATGGACACCAAACTAAGTGAACATGGCAATTTAAGTACACTATGAACACCAAACTAAGTGAACTTGGCAATTTAAGTACACTATATGAACACCAAACTAAGTTAACATGGCAATTTCAGTACACTATATGGACACCAAACTAAGTGAACTTGGCAATTTAAGTACACTATATGAACACCAAACTAAGTTAACATGGCAATTTAAGTATACTATATGAACACCAAACTAAGTGAACTTGGCAATTTAAGTACACTATATGAACACCAAACTAAGTTAACATGGCAATTTAAGTATACTATATGAACACCAAACTAAGTTAACATGGTAATTTAAGTAGACTATATGAACACCAAACTAAGTTAACATGGCAATTTAAGTACACTATATGAACACCAAACTAAGTGAACATTGCAATTTAAGTACACTATATGGACACCAAACTAAGTTAACATGGCAATTTAAGTACACTATATGAACACCAAACTAAGTTAACATGGCAATTTAAGTACACTATATGAACACCAAACTAAGTTAACATGGCAATTTAAGTAGACTATATGAACACCAAACTAAGTTAACATGGCAATTTAAGTACACTATATGAACACCAAACTAAGTGAACATTGCAATTTAAGTACACTATATGGACACCAAACTAAGTGAACTTGGCAATTTAAGTACACTTTATGAACACCAAACTAAGTGAACTTGGCAATTTAAGTACAATACATGAACACCAAACTAAGTGAACATTGCAATTTAAGTACACTATATGGACACCAAACTAAGTTAACATGGCAATTTAAGTACACTATATGAACACCAAACTAAGTGAACTTGGCAATTTAAGTACACTTTATGAACACCAAACTAAGTGAACTTGGCAATTTAAGTACAATACATGAACACCAAACTAAGTGAACATTGCAATTTAAGTACACTATATGGACACCAAACTAAGTGAACTTGGCAATTTAAGTACACTTTATGAACACCAAACTAAGTGAACTTGGCAATTTAAGTACACTATATGAACACCAAACTATGTTAACATGGCAATTTAAGTACACTATATGAACACCAAACTAAGTGAACTTGGCAATTTAAGTACACTATATGAACACCAAACTAAGTGAACTTGGCAATTTAAGTACACTATATGAACACCAAACTAAGTTAACATGGCAATTTAAGTATACTATATGGACACCAAACTAAGTGAACTTGGCAATTTAAGTACACTATATGCACACCAAACTAAGTTAACATGGCAATTTAAGTACACTATATGCACACCAAACTAAGTTAACATGGCAATTTAAGTACACTATATGGACACCAAACTAAGTTAACATGGCAATTTAAGTACACTATATGGACACCAAACTAAGTTAACATGGCAATTTAAGTACACTATATGGACACTAAACTAAGTTAACATGGCAATTTAAGTACACTATATGGACACCAAACTAAGTTAACATGGCAATTTAAGTACACTATATGGACACCAAACTAAGTTAACATGGCAATTTAAGTACACTATATGCACACCAAACTAAGTTAACATGGCAATTTAAGTACACTATATGGACACCAAACTAAGTTAACATGGCAATTTAAGTACACTATATGGACACCAAACTAAGTTAACATGGCAATTTAAGTACACTATATGGACACTAAACTAAGTTAACATGGCAATTTAAGTACACTATATGGACACCAAACTAAGTTAACATGGCAATTTAAGTACACTATATGGACACCAAACTAAGTTAACATGGCAATTTAAGTACACTATATGGACACCAAACTAAGTTAACATGGCAATTTAAGTACACTATATGGACACTAAACTAAGTTAACATGGCAATTTAAGTACACTATATGGACACCAAACTAAGTTAACATGGCAATTTAAGTACACTATATGGACACCAAACTAAGTTAACATGGCAATTTAAGTACACTATATGGACACCAAACTAAGTAAACATGGCAATTTAAGTACACTATATGGACACCAAACTAAGTTAACATGGCAATTTCAGTACACTATATGGACACCAAACTAAGTGAACATGGCAATTTAAGTACACTATGAACACCAAACTAAGTGAACTTGGCAATTTAAGTACACTATATGAACACCAAACTAAGTTAACATGGCAATTTCAGTACACTATATGGACACCAAACTAAGTGAACATGGCAATTTAAGTACACTATGAACACCAAACTAAGTGAACTTGGCAATTTAAGTACACTATATGAACACCAAACTAAGTTAACATGGCAATTTAAGTACACTATATGAACACCAAACTAAGTGAACTTGGCAATTTAAGTACACTATATGAACACCAAACTAAGTTAACATGGCAATTTAAGTACACTATATGGACACCAGACTAAGTGAACATGGCAATTTAAGTACACTATATGAACACCAAACTATATGAACACCAAACTAAGTGAACATGGCAATTTCAGTACACTATATGAACACCAAACTAAGTGAAATTGGAAATTTAAGTTCACTATATGAACACCAAACTAAATGAACTTGGCAATTTAAGTACACTATATGGACACCAAACTAAGTGAACATGGCAATTTAAGTACACTATGAACACCAAACTAAGTGAACTTGGCAATTTAAGTACACTATATGAACACCAAACTAAGTGAACATGGCAATTTAAGTACACTATGTGCACACCAAACTAAGTGAACTTGGCAATTTAAGTACACTATATGCACACCAAACTAAGTGAACTTGGCAATTTAAGTACACTATATGGACACCAAACTAAGTGAACATGGCAACACTATGTACACTATATGAACACCAAACTATATGAACACCAAACTAAGTGAACTTGGCAATTTAAATACACTATATGGACTCCAAACTAAGTGAACTTGGCAATTTAAGTACACTATATGAACACCAAACTAAGTGAACTTGGCAATTTAAATACACTATATGGACTCCAAACTAAGTGAACTTGGCAATTTAAGTACACTATATGAACACCAAACTAAGTAAAATCGAAATTTAAGTACACTATATGAACACCAAACTAAGTGAACTTGGCAATTTAAGTACACTATATGGACACCAAACTAAGTGAACTTGGCAAATTAAGTACACTATATGAACACCAAACTAAGTGAACTTGGCAAATTAAGTACACTATATGGACACCAAACTAAGTGAACTTGGCAAATTAAGTACACTATATGAACACCAAACTAAGTGAACTTGGCAAATTAAGTACACTATATGGACACCAAACTAAGTGAATTTGGCAATTTAAGTACACTATATGAACACCAAACTATATGAACTTGGCAAATTAAGTACACTATATGCACACCAAACTAAGTGAATTTGGCAATTTAAGTACACTATATGAACACCAAACTAAGTGAACTTGGCAATTTAAGTACACTATATGAACACCAAACTAAGTTAACATGGCAATTTAAGTACACTATATGCACACCAAACTAAGTGAACTTGGCAATTTAAGTACACTATATGAACACCAAACTAAGTTAACATGGCAATTTAAGTACACTATATGAACACCAAACTAAGTGAACTTGGCAATTTAAGTACACTATGAACACCAAACTAAGTGAACTTGGCAATTTAAGTACACTATATGAACACCAAACTAAGTGAACTTGGCAAATTAAGTACACTATATGAACACCAAACTAAGTTAACATGGCAATTTAAGTACACTATATGGACACCAAACTAAGTGAACTTGGCAATTTAAGTACACTATATGAACAACAAACTAAGTGAACTTGGCAATTTAAGTACACTATATGAACACCAAATTAAGTGAACATTGCAATTTAAGTACACTAAATGCACATCAAACTAAGTGAACTTGGCAATTTAAGTACACTATAAGGACACCAAACTAAGTGAACTTGGCAATTTAAGTACACTATATGAACAACAAACTAAGTGAACTTGGCAATTTAAGTACACTATATGAACACCAAATTAAGTGAACTTGGCAATTTAAGTACACTAAATGCACATCAAACTAAGTGAACTTGGCAATTTAAGTACACTATAAGGACATCAAACTAAGTGAATTTGGCAATTTAAGTACACTATATGAACACCAAATTAAGTGAACGTGGCAATTTAAGTACACTATATGAACACCAAACCTGCGTCCAAAATCGAATACTTCTCTACTATATAGTGTGCGATAAACACTACGCCAACAGAGTAGTTTGTCCAAATTCATAGTATTCGAAAAACAGTAGGCGAAAAGTCCACGGATGACCTACTACTTCCGGCAAGATTCTGAAGTGCACATTCGATGGACACTTTACTATCCCATAAGGCCACGGGAGACGATTTATGAATGGAGGTGACGGGACACAACTGACGCTGGTAGGTCACATGATAATGACAACATGGCGGATGTAGTATGTCCGGATTACATTCATACGACACGCATTCATACTATATAGTACATGATTTCGGAAGCAGCTCAAGTTAGTGAACGTAGCAGTTTAAGTACAGTTTACATGAACACGAAGTTAAGTGAATGTAATTCTTTAAGTACACTATATCAGTGGTTCCCAACCACGTTCCTGGAGGACCCCCAACAGTGCACATTTTGGATGTGTCCTTTGTCTGACACACCCACATCAGGTCTTGGAGTAGCTACTAATGAGCTGATGACCTGAATCAGGTGTGTTTGATTGAGGAGACATGCAAAATGTGCACTGTTGGGGGTCCTCCAGGAACGTGGTTGGGAACCACTGCACTATATGAACACTGTTAAGTGAACTTAGCAATTTAAGTAGAGTCCATATGAGCACCTAGATAAGTGATCATAAGTCTTTAAGTGCACTATATGAACACCGTTAAGTGAACGTAGAAATTTAAGTAGTCCATATAAGCACCGAGTTAAGTGAAGTTAAGTCTTTAAGTGCACTACACTGTAAAAAAAAAGAAAAAGAAAAGGGCAACCAGCTGCAGAACATTTTTGAGTTTTCTCAACTTAGAGTCAATTAGTTATCTCAACTTTTTTCATGTTAAATAGTTGAATAAACTTTAAAAGCTGAATTTGTCATACAAAACATAAGTTGGATTTTTTACAGTGTAAATGAACACCCTTAAGTGATCTTAAGTCTTTAAGTGCACTATATAAACACTGTTAATTGAACTTAGCAATTTAAGTAGTCCATATAAGCACCAAGTTAAGTGAACTTAAGTCTTTAAGTGCACTATATGAACATCATGTTAAGGGAACTTAAGTCTTTAAGTGCACTATATGAACACATATGGACTCAATTTAAGTAGAGTCCATATGAACACCTAGATAAGTGAACATAAGTCTTTAAGTGCACTAAATGAACATCATGTTAAGTGAACTTAAGTCTTTAAGTGCACTATAAGAACACCGTTAAGTGAACGTAGAAATTTAAGTAGTCCATATAAGCACCAAGTTAAGTGAACTTATCAATTTAAGTAGAGTCCATATGAGCACCTAGATAAGTGAACATAAGTCTTTAAGTGAACTATATGAACCTCATGTTAAGTGAACTTAAGTCTTTAGTGCACTATATGAACATCATGTTAAGTGAACTTAGCAATTTAAGTAGAGTCCATATAAGCACAGAGTTAAGTGAACTTAAGTCTTTAAGTTCACTATATGAACATCATGTAAAGTGAACTTAAGTCTTTAAGTGCACTATAAGATCACCGTTAAGTGAACGTAGAAATTTAAGTAGTCCATATAAGCACCAAGTTAAGTGAACTTATCAATCCATATGAGCACCTAGATAAGTGAACATTAGTCTTTAAGTGAACTATATGAACACCCTTAAGTGAACTTAGCAATTTAAGTAGAGTCCATATAAGCACAGATTTAAGTGAACTTAAGTCTTTAAGTGCACTATATGAACCTCATGTTAAGTGAACTTAAGTCTTTAGTGCACTATATGAACATCATGTTAAGTGAACTTAGCAATTTAAGTAGAGTCCATATGAGCACCAAGTTATGTGACCTTAAGTCTTTAGTGCACTATATGAACATCATGTTAAGTGAACTTAAGTCTTTAGTGCACTATATGAACACTGTTAAGTGAACTTAGCAATTTAAGTGAACTTAAGTCTTTAAGTGCACTATATGAACATCATGTTAAGTGAACTTAAGTCTTTAGTGCACTATATGAACACTGTTAAGTGAACTTAGCAATTTAAGTGAACTTAAGTCTTTAAGTGCACTATATGAACATCATGTTAAGTGAACTTAGCGATTTAAGTAGTCCACATAAGCACCTAGTTAAGTGAACTTAAATAAAGTCTACATGTTTTCATGTCAATGCATGCCATTCAATGCAATTGAACTAAAATCCATGTTCATGTAAACAAAACAAAAGCCTGTGAGGAAATTGTGATATGTTTTACATGCAAATAGCAAAATGAAGATGAACACATTTTTTCAGAAAATGAACCGGAATTTGTTTTTATGTTTCAGGTTATCACTAGCAGTGACGCATCTATATCTAATGGCAGAAAGTAACAGGACCAATGAGGTTGCAGAACTCATCTTGTGCAATAATGAAGCAAAGATTTATGATTGCAATCGATCAGATCCCATGAGATCTCAGAGCCCAATGCCGCTGACGGACGCCTGGCTGGTCCCAGTGTTCTTCACCCTTATTATGTTTGTAGGGTTGGTGGGAAACGTATTGGTCATCTATGTCGTCGTCAAAAACCAGCAGATGAAAACAGTCACAAACCTCTACATAAGTATGAACGATTTGTTTCTCAGAATATCATGTAAAGTGCTGATCACATTGCTTTAATGAACAATCTTTTTCTCTTCAGTTAATCTTGCCACTACAGATATACTTTTCCTGGTTTGTTGTGTTCCTTTCACTGCCACTTTATACACTCTTCCTAGCTGGATATTTGGGGACTTCATGTGTCGGCTGGTCAATTATCTACAACAGGTGAGAGCATTTTTACTCTGTATCATTTAGGAGAGCGGAAAAATGACATGAATGAAATGCCATATTGTAAATAAAGACCAATAAGCAGTCCTTCCAGAAAAATGCGGCTTTTTTTGTGATTGTTGCAGGCAAAAATCCTTGATTATGCGGCACGTTTTCTTAAAAAATGCGATGAAAAATGCGAGATATTTATGCAATTTTATGCGATGAAATTGCGGGAACTTGCAAAAACTGCGGTTTGATGAAAAAGAGAAAAAAAGCACTACATCACAGAAAGTGCTGGGAATATTTAAGTTCCCATCTTGTTTTATTGAAGACCTTAATAAACACACGGCTCAAATTTACACAACATTGAGTCAAACAAGTTCTGTAGCTTTACAAAAGGAATATGCTACAACTTCTGAAAAATGAATAAATAACTTTTTTACAGAGGTAGCTTTACAAAACAAACATTTGAGTGCTTCCAATGCACAAAGTGCAATCTCTTAAAGGGTTAGTGATAGGTATCAATAAAACCCTGTCCCGTTCTGTGCCCTTCTCAGCATATCTCGGTGATTCAAAGACAATGACTGCTCAGATGAGGGAAGGAAAATCTTCAATTTATTGAACAAAGGATATTAGATATATAGGCAAAAGAAAAGAGGCGTCTTATGGCTTCAACCAATGGAAAAGAATTACATCATATATGTCTCATGGTATAAGAACGTGAGCCACGTGATATCAGTATAATGTATACAACACATTCAATTCAATTCAAATTTATTTGTATAGCGCTTTTCACAATACACATTGTTTCAAAGCAGCTTTACAGAAAGTGCATTTCATAAATGTACAGTAAAAATGTTAGAAAGACAATGTTAAAGAAAAATGTTCGAAAAAGTTAATCAATCGTGTATTAATTTAGGCCATAACAACGCTGGCGTTGAGTCGTCTCTTCACTGGCGTGGAGTCGTCTCTTCACAGGCGTTGAGTCGTCTCTTCACAGGCGTTGAGTCGTCTCTTCACAGGCGTTGAGTCGTCTCTTCACAGGCGTTGAGTCGTCTCTTTACAGGCGTTGAGTCGTCTCTTCACAGGCGTTGAGTCGTCTCTTCACAGGCGTTGAGTCGTCTCTTCACAGGCGTTGAGTCGTCTCTTCACAGGCGTTGAGTCGTCTCTTCACAGGCGTTGAGTCGTCTCTTCACAGGCGTTGAGTCGTCTCTTCACAGGCGTTGAGTCGTCTCTTCACAGTCGTCTCTTCACAGGCGTTGAGTCGTCTCTTCACAGGCGTTGAGTCGTCTCTTCACAGGCGTTGAGTCGTCTCTTCACAGGCGTTGAGTCGTCTCTTCACTGGCGTTGAGTCGTCTCTTCACAGGCGTTGAGTCGTCTCTTCACAGGCGTTGAGTCGTCTCTTCACAGGCGTTGAGTCGTCTCTTCACTGGCGTTGAGTCGTCTCTTCACAGGCGTTGAGTCGTCTCTTCACAGGTGTTGAGTCGTCTCTTCACAGGCGTTGAGTCGTCTCTTCACAGACGTTGAGTCGTCTCTTCACAGGTGTTGAGTCGTCTCTTCACAGGTGTTGAGTCGTCTCTTCACAGGTGTTGAGTCGTCTCTTCACAGGCGTTGAGTCGTCTCTTCACAGTCGTTGAGTCGTCTCTTCACAGGCGTTGAGTCGTCTCTTCACAGGCGTTGAGTCGTCTCTTCACAGGCGTTGAGTCGTCTCATCACAGGCGTTGAGTCGTCTCTTCACAGGCGTTGAGTCGTCTCTTCACAGGCGTTGAGTCGTCTCATCACAGGCGTTGAGTCGTCTCATCACAGGCGTTGAGTCGTCTCTTCACAGGCGTTGAGTCGTCTCTTCACAGGCGTTGAGTCGTCTCTTCACAGGCGTTGAGTCGTCTCATCACAGGCGTGGAGTCGTCTCTTCACTGGCGTTGAGTCGTCTCTTCACAGGCGTTGAGTCGTCTCTTCACAGGCGTTGAGTCGTCTCTTCACAGGCGTTGAGTCGTCTCTTCACAGGCGTTGAGTCGTCTCTTCACTGGTGTTGAGTCGTCTCTTCACAGGCGTTGAGTCGTCTCTTCACAGGCGTTGAGTCGTCTCTTCACAGGCGTTGAGTCGTCTCTTCACAGGCGTTGAGTCGTCTCTTCACTGTTGTTTTGTCGTCTCTTCACAGGCGTTGAGTCGTCTCTTCACAGGCGTTGAGTCGTCTCATCACAGGTGTTTGGGCATCCGAAGTCTTCATGAGAGGCTGGATACAAACTGGAGCTGACAAACTATTTACCTCGGGACTAGTGTCCTGAGATAACAACAGAAAAGCAGGAAATAATTAGCATAGCTGCTGTTCAGAATATTATATTAATACTTTTGATCCGATTTAACTGTAGTATAAAGGGTAATTATAATGTGAACGCTTGGCTAAAGAGATGTGTCTTTAATCTAGTTTTAAACTGGGACAGCGAGTCTGAACCTCGAACAGTATCAGGAAGACTATTCCAGAGTTTAGGAGCCAAATGTGAAAAAGCCCTCCCTCCTTTAGTGGACTTAGATATCCTAGGAATGACCAGAAGCCTAGAGTTTAGTGACCTTAAAGAGCGCGATGGATTGTAGGGCGATAGAAGATCCGTTACATACACTGGAGCTAAACCATTTAGGGCTTTATAGGTCAGTAGCAATACTTTGTAATTGATA
Source organism: Romanogobio albipinnatus (assembly GCA_023566225.1). Classification (NCBI taxonomy): domain Eukaryota; kingdom Metazoa; phylum Chordata; class Actinopteri; order Cypriniformes; family Gobionidae; genus Romanogobio; species Romanogobio albipinnatus. The sequence goes on from CM042242.1 coordinate 4,180,819, forward strand.
CGGAACTTAATAGGTAACCAGTGTAGAGATGATAAAATTGGTGTTATATGATCATATTTTCTTGACCTAGTAAGAACTCTAGCAGCTGCGTTTTGGACTAACTGTAGTTTGTTTATTGAGGATGCAGGACAACCAGCTAATAAAGCATTACAGTAATCTAATCTCGAGGTCATGAATGCATGAACTAACTTTTCTGCATCAGGAATAGATAACATGTTACGTAGCTTAGCAATGTTTCTAAGGTGGAAAAATGCCGTTCTTGTAACATATGAAATATGATTTTCGAATGTCAGGTTGCGGTCTAATATAACACCCAGGTCTTTTACTGTAGTGGATAAAGTGACAGGACATCCTTCCAAGGTAAAATTGTATTGTGAGAGGTTTTGTGGGCAGTTTTTTGGACCAATAAGTAATACCTCCGTTTTATCTGAATTTAATAGCAGAAAATGACACGTCATCCAGTATTTAATATCTTCAACACACGCTGTCAGTTTAGATAATTTCGCGTTTTCATCCGGTCGTGATGAAATATATAATTGAGTGTCATCAGCATAACAGTGGAAATTAGTTCCATGTTTTCTTATAATATTACCAAGTGGCAGCATATATATTGAGAATAGCAGAGGGCCTAACACGGATCCTTGCGGCACCCCCTAGTCTACTGACATCATCTTTGATTTTTTGACATCTTTGACATCTGGTAATCATTATTTCCACCATGAGAACACTGAGAGCCTGCAGCTCTCCTACATACAAAGACTAGAGAAACTCAGTACAGTACCCTTCCTCCGTGAGGCCCAGCAGGGCCTGGTTATGGAAAAGCATATGTCTAGGGGCTGTTCCATTTAAAGAGAAGGAGAGAGAGCTAAGACAAAGGAACAAAGGCCAAACTTATATGTATGTGATGAAGATTAAAATAATGAGGATAATGTGGGTGATTAACTAAAGGGTTAATGCTGAGATGTACATTAAAACCTATCAGTTAGTTCACCCAAAAATGTAAATTCTGTCATGAATGACGTCCCCTCATTTCGTTGGACACCTGTCAGACCTCCGTTCGTCTTCAGACACAAATAAAGATATTTTAGTTGTATTCCGATGGCTCAGAAAGGCCTCCATTGGCACAATGTACACTCTCAAGACCCATAAAAGGTACTAAAGATGTCGTTACAAAATCCATCTCACTACAGTGGTTCTACAATAACTTTATGAAGCGACGATAATAGTTATTGTGCGCAAAAAAAAACTAAATAACGACTTATATAGTGATGACCGATTTCAAAACACAGCATCATGATGCTATGAATCAGCGAGTCGATTCATGATTCGGATCGCGTGTCAAACTGCTGAAATACGTGACTTTGGCGATCCGAACCGCTGAATCGACTCACTGATTCATAACGCTCCAAACCGCTGAATCGACTCACTGATTCATAACGCTCCAAACCGCTGAATCGACTCATTGATTCATAACGCTCCAAACCGCTGAATCGACTCATTGATTCATAACGCTCCAAACCGCTGAATCGACTCATTGATTCATAACACTTCAAAGCTTCATGATGCTGTGTTTTGAAATCGGTCAACACACCGGGAAACTGCTTTGCGTGGTCTTTTGCTGTTATTTTTGTTGGCAAATGGGAGTTTGCGCTTCATCATGGTTTCACAGATATCTATGGTTTCTCTATGGCAGCTTTTCGATGACGTTCGCGTCGGGTAATGTCACTTCAAAGCGTTCCCATGGCAATATGCGGAAATGGCGGCTCTTGTGTGACGTAAACGGAAAATTTTCAACTTTCTGCTAATATATATATGACTTTTTTTGCAACGAAAATGCATGGATTATGAAATCATGCTAGCCCCGCATATTTTGCACGCGGAAATAGGCAATTTATGCGGCGAAAGTGCGGCGTATTTGAAAAAATGCGGCCCCGGCATAAATATGCGGACTTTGGCTGATTATGCATTAAATCACGCGATCGCATAATCACGTTTTTCTGGAGGGACTGAATAAGATGATTACAACATCTTATTTGGGCATAAATCTGGGCAAAAGTCATGTAATCCAGACTTAAAGGGTTAGTTCACCCAAAAATGAAAATAATGTCATTTATTCCTCACCCTCATGCCGTTCCACACCCGTAAGACCTCCGTTCGTCTTCGGAACACAAATGAAGATATTTTTGTTGAAATCTGAAGTCTCAGCGAGGCCTCCATAGGGATCTATGTAATTTACACTCTCAAGATCCATTAATGTACTAAAAACATATTTAAATCAGTTCATGTGAGTACAGTGGTTCAATATTAATATTATAAAGTCACGAGAATATTTTTTGTGCGCCAAAAAAACTAAATAACGACTTGTATAGTGATAACCGATTTCAAAACACTGCTTCATGAAGCTTCGGAGCAGAAACGAATCAGCGAGTCGAATCATGATTTGGATCACGTGTCAAACCGCCAAACCATAGATATACATAATAAAGGCTAGATGTCTTATGGCGGAGTCTCCGGCGGCCATCTTGTCACAGACAGGCTTTCTGGCTGGCTCTGTGATACCTGATGTAAGGCGAGCGATCTGCATGAACACAAATACTCTCATCTCGCTGAAATCTTGACGGATTTACAAATGATTTGGCTTCTTACAAACGTTATTAATGTGGCTATAATTCTGGATGCTTGAACAAATTATGAATAATTATTCATAAGTATGCAGTGTCATAACTACATCTCTGACATTTATAACAAATCAAAAAGTTTGAAAATCGGTAGAAAACTGAGCAAGTTATGGTCATTTAAAAAGTGCATGCATCATTAAAACACAATGTTACGAGTGAGCGAGCTGACTGTGACAAGATGGCCGCCAGGTGCGGACGTCGACCTCCATTGGCCAGCAGTGCGGACGAGACATCTAGCCTTTATGATATATATCTATGCGCCAAACTGCTGAAATCAGGTGACTTTGGCTCTCCGAACCACTGAATCGACTCGCTGATTCGTTTCCGCTCCGAAGCTTCATGAAGCAGTGTTTTGAAATCGGTTATAACTATACAAGTCTTTTTTTGGCGCACAAAAAATATTTTTGTCGCTTTATAATATTAATATTGAACCACTGTACTCACATGGACTGATTTAAATATGTGTTTAGTAGCTACATTAATGGATCTTGAGAGAGGAAATGTGATTGCTGGCTATGCAGGCCTCACTGAGCCATCGGATTTCAACACAAATATCTTCATTTGTGTTCCGAAGATGAACGGAGGTCTGACGGGTGTGGAACGGCATGAGGGTGAGGAATAAATGACATTATTTTCATTTTTGGGTGAACTAACCCTTTAAGTCGAAATGGAACCTAATTTTAAAAAAGGCATTTATAACTGAATGAGATGAAAGGCCACAAAACTGTTATATTCTATACCTGCTGAATGTGGAATCTAGTAGTTTTGTCCTTTAAGCAGTGTCTTTGAATGAACTCACAGGTAACTGCACAGGCAACATGCATCACTTTGTCTGCAATGAGTGTCGATCGATTTTATGTGACCGTCTACCCACTCCAGTCCCTCCATCATCGCACACCACAGATGGCTCTGACTGTATGCACCACTATTTGGATATGTATGGAAATCATTCCAATCAGTTTAAGCACAATTCCAATTTTAATCTCTTCTGAAATTTCTTTTGACAGCTGCTCATCTAGTTATACACTCTTAAAAATAAAGGTTTTCACTGAGGTGCCATTAAGAATTTTTTTTTTCAATTAAGAACCTTTATTTTTAGGAGTCTAAGCTAAAGTGACTCTTGGAGTTCATGATTACTTTTGTACTGCACCCGTTTGGGTTATTTTGGTTTGAATAGCTTTAAATTTCATACTTTTTATTGGCTGTGGTAAAATAAATTATTGTATTTATATCTTTTCACTCAGGCTCTCTGCTGCTTTCTGTGCCGATCGCATTGTATCAGCACACAGAGTCTTCGTTCTGGTTTGGTCCACAGACGTACTGCACCGAGGCCTTTCCCTCTCTCATTCATAAGAGGGCTTACATCCTTTACTCCTTCTTGGCTGTTTACCTGCTGCCTCTGATCACCATCTGCATGTGTTATACTTTCATGCTCAAACGCATGGGCCAAGCCACGGTGGGACCTGTTCACGGCTGTAACCAGGTACTGGCAATTTAAGTACAGTTGACATTGATACCAAGTTAAGTGAACTTAATTCTTTAAGTACACAGTATATGAACAACAAGTAGGGTGAACTTAGCAATTTAAGTACACTATATAAGTTAAGTAAACTTAATTCTTTAAGTACACAGTATATGAACAACAAGTAAGGTGAACTTAGCAATTTAAGTACACTATATAAGTTAAGTACACAGTATATGAACAACAAGTAAGGTGAACTTAGCAATTTAAGTACACTATATAAGTTAAGTAAACTTAAGTCTTTAAGTACACAGTATATGAACAACAAGTTAGGTGAACTTAGCAATTTAAGTACACTATACAAGTTAAGTGAACTTAATTCTTTAAGTACACAGTATATGAACAACAAGTTAGGTGAACTTAGCAATTTAAGTACACTATACAAGTTAAGTGAACTTAATTCTTTAAGTACACAGTATATGAACAACAAGTAAGGTGAACTTAGCAATTTAAGTACACTATATAAGTTAAGTAAACTTAATTCTTTAAGTATACAGTATATGAACAACAAGTTAGGTGAACTTAGCAATTTAAGTACACTATACAAGTTAAGTGAACTTAATTCTTTAAGTACACAGTATATGAACAACAAGTAAGGTGAACTTAGCAATTTAAGTACACTATACAAGTTAAGTGAACTTGAGTCTTTAAGTACACAGTATATGAACAACAAGTTAGGTGAACTTAGCAATTTAAGTACACTATACAAGTTAAGTGAACTTAATTCTTTAAGTACACAGTATATGAACAACAAGTAAGGTGAACTTAGCAATTTAAGTGCACTATACAAGTTAAGTGAACTTAATTCTTTAAGTACACAGTATATGAACAACAAGTAAGGTGAACTTAGCAATTTAAGTGCACTATACAAGTTAAGTGAACTTAATTCTTTAAGTACACAGTATATGAACAACAAGTAAGGTGAACTTAGCAATTTAAGTACACTATACAAGTTAAGTGAACTTAATTCTTTAAGTACACAGTATATGAACAACAAGTAAGGTGAACTTAGCAATTTAAGTACACTATACAAGTTAAGTGAACTTAATTCTTTAAGTACACAGTATATGAACAACAAGTAAGGTGAACTTAGCAATTTAAGTGCACTATATAAGTTAAGTAAACTTAATTCTTTAAGTACACAGTATATGAACAACAAGTACGGTGAACTTAGCAATTTAAGTACACTATACAAGTTAAGTGAACTTAATTATTTAAGTACACAGTATATGAACAACAAGTAAGGTGAACTTAGCAATTTAAGTGCACTATACAAGTTAAGTGAACTTAATTCTTTAAGTACACTGTATATGAACAACAAGTTAGGTGAACTTAGCAATTTAAGTACACTATACAAGTTAAGTGAACTTAATTCATTAAGTACAGTATATGAACAACAAGTTAGGTGAACTTAGCAATTTAAGTACACTATACAAGTTAAGTGAACTTAATTCGTTAAGTACAGTATATGAACAACAAGTTAGGTGAACTTAGCAATTTAAGTACACTATACAAGTTAAATGAACTTAATTCGTTAAGTACAGTATATGAACAACAAGTTAGGTGAACTTAGCAATTTAAGTACACTATACAAGTTAAGTGAACTTAATTCTTTAAGTACACAGTATATGAACAACAAGTAAGGTGAACTTAGCAATTTAAGTGCACTATACAAGTTAAGTGAACTTAATTCTTTAAGTACAGTATATGAACAACAAGTTAAGTGAACTTAAGTAGAGTCTACATAAGCACATAGTTAAGTGAACTTAATTCTGTAACTACTATATGAAAACCAAGTTTAGTGAACCTAGCAATTTTAGTACACTATATGAACACCGATTTAAGTACATTTCACAATTTAAGTAGTCTACACGAGTACCAAGCTAAGTGAACCTAATTCTGTAAGTACACTTTGTGAACACCAAATTAAGTGAACTTAGCAATTTATATAGTCTACGTGAGCACCAAGTTAAGTGAACTTAATTCTGTAAATACACTAAATTTCACAGACAGGACTTAGATTAGCCGAGGATTAGGCCTCAGTTCAATTAGGACATTTAAGTAACATTTATAAACATGCCTTAGAAAAAAACATCACTGGTGTGCATCTTGAGACAAAACAATGGGACTAACTTTAACTTATTTTAAGATATTTCAGTGCCAGTTGCTTTCAGTTAAAACAGCTCAAACATGCATTTTAGTCTAGGACTATCTTAAGCCTTGTCTGTGAAACCGGGGGTATATGAACACCAAGTTAAGTGAACTTAGCAATTTAAGTAGAGTCTACATGACCACCAAGTGAACCTAATTCTGTAAGTACACTATGTGAACACCAAGTAAAGTGAACTTAGCAATTTTGTAGTTTAAATGAGCACCAAGTTAAGTGAACTTAATTCTGTAAGTACACTATATGAACACCAAATTAAGTGAGTACATGAGTAACAAGTTAAGTGAACTTAACTCTTTAAGTACATTATTTGAACACCAAATTAAGTGAATTTATGTAGAGTCTACATGAGCAACAAGTTAAGTGAACTTAATTCTGTAAGTACACTATATGAACACCAAATTAAGTGAACTTATGTAGAGTCTACATGAGCAACAAGTTAAGTGAACTTAATTCTGTATGAACACCAAATTAAGTGAGTCTACATGAGCGACAAGTTAAGTGAACTTAACTCTTTAAGTACATTATTTGAACACCAAATTAAGTGAATTTATGTAGAGTCTACATGAGCAACAAGTTAAGTGAACTTAATTCTGTAAGTACACTATATGAACACCAAATTAAGTGAACTTATGTAGAGTCTACATGAGCAACAAGTTAAGTGAACTTAATTCTGTAAGTACACTATATGAACACCAAATTAAGTGAGTCTACATGAGCAACAAGTTAAGTGAACTGAACTCTTTAAGTACATTATTTGAACACCAAATTAAGTGAATTTATGTAGAGTCTACATGAGCAACAAGTTAAGTGAACTTAACTCTTTTAAGTACTTTTAAGTAATGTACATTTGAACAAGTTAAGTGATCTTAGCAATTTATGTAGTCTACATGAGCACCAAGTTAAGTGAACTTAATTCTCTAAGTACACTATACACTCAAAACATTATTTTATGATGCTGTTCACTTTATTTAAGCAATTCATCTTGATTTAACACAATTATATCAGGTTTCTGGTTCAAATGTAATTGATTCATGTTAAACTGATTAAAACCGTTACTCTTTGACATAACTAGATGTTTTCACTTTGAAATAACATGTTTCAATCAAGTAACCCAATCAAACAAGACTTTCACTTCCCATCATGCTTTGCAAAGGGGCTGAATTCGGAGAGTAAATGTTTAAATAAAGTTGCAGTTAATGCATTTTTAACAAGATGAGAAAATGGAGAGACTTTTTAATGCTTAATTTTTTGTTATATCGGTATTTAAAAGTTTTTGTTATGTTAGTGTTTTTGGAGGTTACCATTGTGGTGAAGTGTAGAGCATGTGCTTGGGGTGAGGACCTGCTAATACACATTTAAAGTTGTTTTAATAATAAAAACAACTACTTTGGGCATGCCATAGATGTAACAAAACCATCTTCTGGCTAGCCAATAAAACCATGTAAAAGGTTTTGTAAATGTTGTAAAAATAGTATTTCACTAAACAAAAATAATCAATTAAATTGGATTACTTGTTTTGGTTTGTTTTTAATATTCATTTTAGAATAATTAAATTTAATAGTTTTGGACAAAATTAAGAATGTTAACCTGATTTAACTAAATGGCATTGAATTAATCTTACGTGAAAAACATCCATCCATCTTCTTCCGCTTTATCCGGGGCCGGGTCGCGGGGGCAGCAGTCTAAGCAGAGATGCCCAGACTTCCCTCTCCCTAGACACTTCCTCTAGCTCTTCCGGGAGGACACCGAGGCGTTCCAAGGCCAGCCGGGAGACATAGTCCCTCCAGCGTGTCCTTGGTCTTCCCCGGGGCCTCCTCCCGGTTGGACATGCCCGAAACACCTTCCCGGGAAGGCGTTCAGGAGGCATCCGGAACAGATGCCCGAGCCACCTCAGCTGTCCCCTCTCGATGTGGAGGAGCAGCGGCTCTACTCCGAGTTCCTCCCGAGTGACTGAGCTTCTCACCCTATCTCTAAGGGAGCGCCCAGCCACCCTGCGGAGAAAGCTCATTTCGGCCGCCTGTATCCGGGATCTTGTCCTTTCGGTCATGACCCAAAGCTCATGACCATAGGTGAGAGTAGGAACGTAGATTGACCGGTAAATCGAGAGCTTCGCCTTACGGCTTAGCTCTTTCTTCACCACGACAGACCGGTACATCGACCGCATTACTGCAGAAGCTGCACCGATCCGTCTGTCAATCTCCCGTTCCATCCTCCCCTCACTCGTGAACAAGACCCCTAGATACTTGAACTCCTCCACTTGGGGCAGGAACTCTCCACCAACCTGAAGTGGGCAAGCCACCCTTTTCCGACTGAGGACCATGGCCTCGGATTTGGAGGTGCTGATCCCCATCCCAGCCGCTTCACACTCGGCTGCAAACCGTCCCAGTGCATGCTGAAGGTCCTGGTTAGAAGGGGCCAACACGACAACGTCATCCGCAAAGAGCAGAGACGAAACCGTGTGGTCCCCAAACCTGACACCCTCCGGCCCTTGGCTGCGCCTAGAAATTCTGTCCATAAAAATTATGAACAGAACCAGCGACAAAGGGCAGCCCTGCTGGAGTCCAACATGCACCGGGAACAAGTCTGACTTACTGCCGGCAATGCGGACCAAACTCCTGCTCCGGTCATACAGGGACCGGACAGTCCTCAGCAAAGGACCCCGGACCCCATATTCCCCGAGCACCCTCCACAGGACACCGCGAGGGACACAGTCGAATGCCTTATCCAAATCCACAAAACAAATGTGGACTGGTTGGGCAAACTCCCATGAACCCTCCAGCACCCTGTAGAGGGTATAGAGCTGGTCCAGTGTTCCACGACCAGGACGAAAACCACACTGTTCCTCCTGAATCCGAGGTTCCACTATCGGCCGAATTCTCCTCTCCAGTACCCTGGCTGAACCCACGTATCATTTTTTGTAAAGTGAACTTAGCTGAACTTAATCTAACCCATTACTCAGTTAAATTGGGGGAACAAATTTACTCCGTCAATTGAATGCAGTCTAGGTTTTCGGTATAGAAGAAAATGTATATATAAGCCAAAATGAAGCCTAATTTGACTGCGGGTGCTCTTTGTTTTCCAGCTGCAGACACCAACAGAACGGGTCGAAGCCGTGCGAACAAGAGTGTCCAGAATGGTGGTTGTAATGGTGCTGCTGTTTATGGTCTGCTGGGGTCCAATTCAGATCCTGATTCTCCTACAAGCATTCTGTTCTGAAGATGTCAGTCACAGTTACACACTGTACAAGCTAAAGATCTGGGCTCATTGCATGTCCTATTCCAATTCCTCCATAAATCCCGTGATCTATGCCTTCATGGGAGCCAACTTTAGAAAGGCCTTCAGAAGTGTGTTCCCTCTGATCTTCAAAAGGAACGCAAGAACCACCGAGCCGCTCCCCACATATAACAGGGAGATGAACTTTCTTTCATCCTGACCTCAAAGGATGTTTTGGACAGCATGATTATACCCTTTAAGGACAAAATCAATAGCACTTGATGAAGATGCCCTCCGACCAATCTTATGGGACTGAAAGGTAAAAGGGCCAAATGTGATTGATTAGTAGCTCAAGAGTACTTATTACAGAATATCCTTTAAAAAAATATACTTAGGTGTGAACTGAATGTAATGTTTTCAGACACTTAAGTGCATGTTAATTGCAATTTAATGAAAAAGTATTCGTTTAAATGCATATTAAATGCATTTTTTACTTTATATGTCATTTATGTTAGAAATATGGTTTAAGTGTATTACTGAATGTACTGACAAAATGATTACAGTGTGGTAAAGTAAAATATACTTGTACTTGTATGTCGTGTGTTTATATTTGTAATTACACACTTACAGTTATGATGATATTCGATTTGAGTACATTTAACATATATTAACTTTAAATGTACTTTACTAGTTAGTCAACACATCAAAATAAGTGTACTTTAAAGTACGACATATGATTATTAAAATATTTTACACCTATTACAAAGTGCTCTTATCTAAAAGTTTTTTTTTTTTAACTTTTAAGATTTTAAGTAAACCAGCAAGTAAAAGCAAATCTAAAACCAACCTCAAATGCATACACATCAAATATATATAAAAAAATAAATATGTTGACATTTTTGATTCGACAGCAGCCAAGTGTGTTTCATAATGGATTGATCTGAAAAGAGCATTGTTAAGACTTTTAGTGGTAGCCTTTATATGCAAATTTAATCAGACGAGATGCTATAAAATGAGCTAAAATATCACAATGATAGACTCAATCTGATCTTTTCCTAAAACCTTATGAGCATGTTTATTAACTAGGCCTATTTGTGTTTTTAATGCGCTATCACCATTAGTAAAGACAAATGTTTACTGTGGTATTTTGTTTGGTTTTCTTCCTGGTTGCAAATCATTGCTACTGCATTTGAGCTGGTTGCCCAAATTTTTCTGAATGGTTTCATGCATATAGTCATGTTAATAGTGTTCTATGTGAACATGTTCTGCATTTATTTTCCCCAGGGTTTTTTCTTGAAAATCGTATTGCCGGTGGGCAAATATGTTGTATGCCCCCCTTCAATGTCAAATGTGAATAGGAGGAGAACATTTAGCATCTAACTCAAAATAACGGCTTTTAACAGATCAATCTTTATTCATAAACATATGTATTATGTATAAAATTCGAAGAACATTCAATGCATCGATCTCATAATCTTTTGAATATGAAAACACACCAAATACATTTGTCTGAAAGTGTACTCAAAAAAATGATACGTGGGTTTTACGTAATTTTTTTTTATGTCGACAGGTTCCACGTAATTGGGTTATGCTGAATTTAATTAAAATAGTTTATTTCAGTAAACTTAAAGGTCCCGTTCTTCGTGTTTTTTTGAAGCTTTGATTGTGTTTACAGTGTGCAATATAACATGTGTTCATGTTTCGCGTGTAAAAAAACACAGTATTTTTAACACAATTTACTCATCTGTACACCGCTGTTTTCACTGTCCTAAAAACGGCTGATGAGTTCCTTGTTCTATGAAGTCCCTCCTTCAGAAATACGTAACGAGTTCTGATTGTGCCAGCGGTTCCCGTGTTGTGATTTGACCGCAGCTTAGCGCACGTAACTTGTACGGAAAGGTCACGCCTCTTAACGGGAGATGTGTGCGCTTAATGATCTCTACAGCGTCCCTGGGAAAGCCAAACAAAGGTGATTTGACTCCGGGATGAAAATAACAGCGCCTCGACGACATGGTGACAAACACACTCAAACGCAACAATTCCTTTTCTCCACGCGACACGTCCTCTTCTCCACGTGGGACAGCAACAAGACCACGCCCCCTTTTTTCGCGTATTCTTGTGGGCGGAGGTTAGTCTGTTCTACTGTTCTACTGACGTCATTAATGAAGGAAGTACCAGGATGTAGTCCAAGCCGGCCGTTCGCTGTAGGCTTTGAAAGGGAACTTCTGTTAAATAAAATATCTCGCTTGGCATTGAACTTTGAGCTTTATAATTTTACAGGTATTATTTATGCTCTAACAGCAACATTACACACTAACTAAAGTTTGAACAATGGGATCACGAAGAACGGGACCTTAAATTTTTTGATACACAATGCCCTGTTGGGCAACTTAATGGCTGCACTTTTTTCTGCACTACTCAAAAAATTATTTAAGCAATTCATCTTGATTCAAATCACAACACGGGAACCGTGCCACGTGCGCTAAGCTGCTGTCAAATCACAACACGGGAACCGCTGGCACAATCAGAACTCGTTACGTATTTCTGAAGGAGGGACTTCATAGAACAAGGAACTCATCAGCCGTTTTTAGGACAGTGAAAACAGCGGTGTACAGATGAGTAAATTGTGTTAAAAATACTGTTTTTTTTTTACACGCGAAACATGAACACATGTTATATTGCACACTGTAAACACAATCAAAGCTTAAAAAAAACACGAAGAACGGGACCTTTAAATGAAAATAAATCAATAGAATGACAAAAAATTACATCTGTATAACAAAGTCCCGTAGTATTCAATGGCTGACTGTAGCAGGTGATTGCATATAATAATGTAAATGTAAACTCATTGTCTGAATTTGCACATTATAATGGAATCGTAAGCTACCAGACATCAAATGAATTGGGGTCCTTGACCACTTAGAATGAAATGCATCCAAACTGGATGAAGGGGCCTCAATATTTTGGCCCTTACAAGACATAATATCATAAAATATTATATTTTTCCCTATCGAATTAAGGTCGACTGTACAGTAGAGATGTCAGTTAAAGGGTTAATGTTTTATGTGGGATATTATGAAACCAAAAAGCACTAAACAAGACTAAAAATCTTGATTTTTTAACCTTTTAACACAGTATACCCCATTTCCCCATTAAATATGTACTTACAAGTCATTTGACTATAGTTGCTGCTTGGACTTTTGACTAAGTATAGGCCTACCAAAAACTATAGATCTCTTGTAAGATTTGTTTTATTTGGATGATTCTAGAGACCTTCACGATTATGTATGTATAAATATATATAGTCAACAAAAAAAATCCTTATTGTTAACATGAAAATGGCCTTTCTTTGGGAGGGTTTGCCTTCGACTTGCTTCCTGGAAGTAGGGGTAGGAAGTTGGCATCCTTATGTGACAGGAAGGAAGTTAATACCTTTTAATTTTTTAATTAAAGTTTGCTTACATGTCATTCAGACATAAAACATGGATAACATCTAGAAAAATACTTACAATGCTCAACAAAGAGAGAGAGAGAGAGAGAAAGAGAGAGAGAGAGCTAAGACAATGGAACAAAGGCCAAACTTATATGTCCCTGCTGAAAAATACAGCTTAAACCAGCCTAAGGTGGTCAGGCTGGTTTTGGCTGGTCTCCCAGCCTGGTCATAGCTGGTTTATCAGACTGGTTTTAGAGGGGTTTTGAATTTATTTTTAGCTGGTCAGGCTGGTCTTAGCTGGTCAAACTGGTCTTAGCTGGTCAAACTGGTCTTAGCTGGATATTGTTGGTCTTAGCTGGTTTTAGCTGGTCAGGCTGGTCTTAGCAGGTAATTGCTGGTTTTAGCTGGTCAGGCTGGTCTTAGCTAGTAATTGTTGGTCTTTGATGGTTTTAGCTGGTCTTCGCTGATTTTAGCTGGTCAGGCTGGTCTTAGCTGGTCAAACTGGTCTTAGCTGGTCAAACTGGTCTTAGCTGGATATTGTTGGTCTTAGCTGGTTTTAGCTGGTTTTAGCAGGTAATTGCTGGTTTTAGCTGGTCAGGCTGGTCTTAGCAGGTAATTGCTGGTTTTAGCTGGTCAGGCTGGTCTTAGCTAGTAATTGTTGGTCTTTGATGGTTTTAGCTGGTCTTCGCTGATTTTAGCTGGTCAGGCTGGTCTTAGCTGGTCAAACTGGTCTTAGCTGGTCAAACTGGTCTTAGCTGGATATTGTTGGTCTTAGCTGGTTTTAGCTGGTTTTAGCAGGTAATTGCTGGTTTTAGCTGGTCAGGCTGGTCTTAGCAGGTAATTGCTGGTTTTAGCTGGTCAGGCTGGTCTTAGCTAGTAATTGTTGGTCTTTGATGGTTTTAGCTGGTCTTCGCTGATTTTAGCTGGTCAGGCTGGTCTTAGCTGGTCAGGCTGGCTGACTGTCCCTATTTTTTCTGCCACTGGGTGTTTAGACAAATAATTTATATCTGTATATGGACCATGTAATCTGATTAATTTGTAATTAGGTAAAATGTTCATCAGCTAAATTAGGCTGGGAGACCAGCTAAAACCAGCTAAACCAGGCTGGAAGACCAGCTTGACCAGATAAGCCAGGGTGGGAGACCAGCTAAAAGCAGATGGCCACCAACTTGTCCAGACTGGAAGACCAACTTAACCAGCTAAGTCAGGCTGGGAGACCATCTAAAACCAGCTTGACCAGCTAAATCAGGCTGGGAGACCATCTAAAACCAGCTTGACCAGCTAAATCAGGCTGGGAGACCATCTAAAACCAGCTTGACCAGCTAAATCAGGCTGGGAGACCATCTAAAACCAGCTTGACCAGCTAAGTCAGGCTGGGAGACCATCTAAAACCAGCTTGACCAGCTAAATCAGGCTGGGAGACCAGTTTAGCCAGGCTGCTAAAACCAGCTACTTCCAGCTTAAACCAGCTAAGACCAGCCAACCATCTTAGGCTGGTTTTAGCTGGATTTTTCAGCAGGGATGGATGGATGGATGGATGGATAGATGATGGATGTGATGAAGATTAAAATAATGAGGATAATGTGGGTGATTAACTAAAGGTTTAATGCTGAGATATACATTGAGATATACATAAAAACCTATCAAAAGGGAAAATGGCAACTATACACTGCGGCTACTCTAGTTGCCGGTGGGCTTAAAAGTGTTTTAAGGTCAGTATTGACAGATTTCTTTTCTTCAGAGGTTGTTTTGTGTTGTTGTTGGGTCTCAGTCCAGCGGTAGGTGTCGCTGTGCGCGCGCACTGTCCGAGGAGCCGCAGTGAGAAGAAGAAGAAGATCTTCAGGCGAGATGACAGCAGCCGCGCGCAGGTGATCGTCTACTCATATTATCATCATCACAAAGACAATCAAAGAGAACTATTTTACAATGCAGTGTAAACTATTCATAACTACACTGACATGTCGCAGATTATAGATGATTAAACATTCAATTCATATTTATTTGTAGCCTGTAACGTTAGACTTTTCCCAATGCATCGTTTCAAAGCATCTTTACAGAAAATGCCTTACAATTTAGTTTTATTTGTTATCAGAGGAGACTGTGTCCAAGTTATGGGTTTCAGAATAGTAGCCTACATATACAAATCAGACAACAATGTATGAATAAACAATGTAATAATTTAAGGCAGAAACAATAGGCTTGTTGAAGTAATACATGTTTTAACAACGATGAGGACATATAGAGGATAAATGTAGCACTGGTGCATGTTGAATAACTCCACATCAATACCGTGTATGAAAGTATTAATAAAATAAGAGCATATCAAAATTCCTCGGAGTCTATCCAGTGTTGAAAAGATCATTATTCTGTCTTGATAAAAACTGTGCAAACGTGAATGAGCCATTTTGCCCATCCCTATCTATCTATCTATCTATCTATCTATCTATCTATCTATCTATCTATCTATCTATCTATCTATCTATCTATCTATCTATCTATCTATCTATCTATCTATCTATCTATCTATCTAATCATCTATCTATCTATCTATCTATCTATCTATCTATCTAATCATCTATCCATCCATCCATCCATCATCTATCTATCTATCTATCTATCTATCTATCTATCTATCTATCTATCTATCTATCTATCTATCTATCTATCTATCTATCTATCTATCTATCTATCTATCTATCTATCTATCTATCTATCTATCTATCCATCCATCCATCATCTATCCATCCATCATCCATCCATCCATCCATCCATCCATCCATCATCTATCCATCCATCCATCCATCCATCCATCCATCCATCCATCCATCATCTATCCATCCATCCATCATCTATCCATCCATCTATTGTTCTATCTATCTATCGTTCTATCTATCTATCTATCTATCTATCTATCTATCTATCTATCTATCTATCTATCTATCTATCTATCTATCTATCTATCTATCTATCTATCTATCTATCTATCCATCCATCCATCCATCCATCCATCCATCCATCCATCCATCCATCCATCCATCCATCCATCCATCCATCCATCCATCCATCCATCCATCCATCCATCCATCCATCCATCCATCCATCCATCCATCCATCCATCGTTCTATCTATCGTTCTATCTATATATCTATCTAATCATCTATCCATCCATCCATCCATCCATCATCTATCCATCATCCATCCATCCATCCATCCATCCATCTATTGTTCTATCTATCTATCTATCTATCTATCTATCTATCTATCTATCTATCTATCTATCTATCTATCTATCTATCTATCTATCTATCTATCTATCTATCGTTCTATCTATCGTTCTATCTATCTATCCATCCATCCTTCCATCCATCCATCCATCCATCGTTCTATCTATCGTTCTATCTATATATCTATCTTTCTATCTATCTATCTAATCATCCATCCATCTATCCATCATCCATCCATCCATCCATCCATCATCTATCCATACATCCATCCATCCATCCATCCATCATCTATCCATCATCCATCCATCCATCCATCCATCCATCCATCTATCCATCATCCATCCATCCATCCATCCATCATCTATCCATACATCCATCCATCCATCCATCCATCCATCCATCATCTATCCATCATCCATCCATCCATCTATCCTCCATCCATCTATCGTTCTGTAATTGATTAAATCTGTAGGATCAAGTTACGTTTTTTTTAAATAAGCGGTTTAATAATAGCCAAAGTTAAAAGGGATATGAATTGAGAAATCAACTTTCCCTTGAGCCTTTAATATATAAAAGTTCATTGTGATATAAGAATATCCTGTAAATTTCAGAGCTTAAAACGTCCTTGTTAGTCAAAGAAAAGCTTTTATTGACACCAGGCCCAGAAAACGAGAGCTCTCAGAATATGTCGACCATTGACGTAATAGGACGCAGAAGCACCGCCTCAAGCCCGCCACCGACTCGTGGAGCTAAACGGGTCGTGCTACGGAGCAATAAACATGCGGTTCCAGTGACATTGCGGGTTTGTTCGCTTCATTTCACAGCAGAGTCGATTGTAAACAAGACACACAGGTCGAGACTGGATTTGCAGACATATTGAGATTAAAACACAATGCTATGCATTATATATAGGATCCGACAGGAACGCTGCAACACACTTATGTGAGTAAAACATGATTTTATATGTGTTAGTATTGCATTGTTACAGATCGTTGGATATCTATTGATTACATACCTTAGCACGCGGTCACAGGCTGGAGAAGGTGTTATTGGTTCATTCGTGATCAGACTCTGACTTGTAACGCCAGTGCTCGCAATGTTTCTGAATGTAAAAACCACGCGAACATCATAAGTTGACCTCAGACAACAGTAAAAAAGTTTTTTAAAAAGCCAGTTCATGACACCTTTAATATACAAAAGTTTTTGGTGCATATTCTAATGACAAAGATGAATAAGAAGACCTATGACCTCTGGAAGCATCTCTTTCAGTAGCTAAAGTCTGTCTGTCAATCTTTAGCTTCAAGCTTTCAGGCAAGCCAACATAAAAGTTTATCTTGGCAAAGTATCATTTTTTTAGTTGTGATGTTTGCACTATTAATCCGTGCACATTTGTTCCTAGTGTTCATACCATGCCTGGAAGAGGAGCGGGACTCGGTGGGTTTGCTCAGATTACGGACTGTTTGTACATCGGGAACGGCAAAACAGCGAACGACTCTTCGGTCATAAGCTCTCTCAACATTACATGTATTATTAACGCAACTCAGGACATAAGAAACTCAAACATTCCCACTATCGATTATATGCACGTGTCCGTCTCTGATGATCCCGAATCCAGACTGACTGAGCATTTTGATGCAGTTGCTGATAAGATACAGCAGGTCACTGAAGAACATGGACGAGTCCTGGTTCACTGTAACGCAGGCGTCAGTCGCTCCGCCACGCTGTGTCTGGCGTACCTGATGAAGCACTGCCGTCTGACACTAGCGGAGGCGCACGCACGGCTCAAAGCTCAGAGACCCATCGTCAGACCGAACAGCGGCTTCTGGAGGCAGCTGATCGAGTATGAGTGGAAATTACATGGGAAAAATACAGTCAGATTGATAAACTCGCCTGTTGGACACATTCCTGATTTATATGAGAGAGAAACAAGGGGCTTGATTCCAATTTAGGGAATGAAATATTTGTGTTTCCTGTTATTTCATTAATATTTGAATGATTTTGAACATTTTGTGGAGCTTTTCAATATGTGATTAGCTGTGTTCTTTATAATGAAGTGTTTGTGATGTTATGCAATAAACAACCAGAAGATGGCAGAATAATTCTTAGTTTTTGCACACAGATTGAAGGAGAGTGACTCCACAAAATATTTGTGTATTTAAACCACACTTAAAAATGAATGTCATTGCATCGGAGAACAAAACACTAAGCCTAGTAGCATTTGTTTTAAAGTCACTATGAAATCAAATTGACATCTTATTTTTTTTAAGGTATACTTCAGTATTTATTATAAATGATATATCTGTGCACGTCATTATTTTTTTAAAATTCATGTGTCCTCATGACTTCCCCTCCCTCTTGCAGCCACATCTCTGATGACGAGGGCGGGGCAACCTGTCAATCACCTCGATCCTTCCAATCAATTCCCCACTGACATTTGTTCTTGTTTGAGAAGCCATTTCACTCGATATACATCACAATAGGCAAGAAAAGACTAGCGCGATTTCCGCTTCATGCCGAATAAAAGGAAAAATCGCACGCTTCTCAAGCAAAACAGACCTGTAAGTTACACATCTGTATGAACTGACTTCATACATACACTAAAAAACATCTTGGGACCAGATTATTAAAATCAATGCAAAAATGGCTTTGCAGTGTGGATTAAGTTTGAAAAGTTTCATCTAAGATTGTTGTGTTTTCTGGTTTACAGAGAATATTTTTGTAACCAAACAATATCCGTCAACTATAAAGTTCTTTTGGAAGGCCTGAAGGGCAAATTCCTCACATGAAAAAATAAACAAAATGAAAATGTGTCCTGTCTACTTCAAGGATAATATTGCATTGAGAGTGAAAATTGTGAAAATATTAAAGCGATTCCTTCCTCCCAACAATGTTCAGTGTGTAACTTTAAAGGGGTTATTTTTATTTTATTTTAATATGTTCCTTGAGGTTCACTTATAATGTTAATACATTTTTTTGCACACATGCACAAATAAATATATGTGACCCTCTTTCTGACCCTCTGGCTGCATCAGAAATCGCACACTTCCCTATATACAGTAGGTGACAAAAGTGTATTCACAGTACTCATAGAATAGGCAAAAAGTACCTAGATGACCTACTTCCGGTGAGAGTCTGAAGTGTGCATGCAATAGACACTTTACAATCCCATGAAGCCACGTGAGAGGATCTGTGAGTGGCAGTGAATGACGCAACTGACGCAGGTAGGTCACATGATAATGACTACTGGTGAATATAGTGGACCCACTTTATATTAGGTGGCCTTAACTACTGTGTACTAACATTTTAATTAATCATTTGATACAATGCACTTATTGTGTACATACATGTTTTTACATTGTACTTACATTTAAAAAAATACCTGCATGTAATTACATCTGTAATTAATTTCTGTAGTTACATTTGTAATTACACAGTTGACACTTCCCTTACACCAAACCCTACCCTTACACTTACCCATACCGCCACACCTGTCCCTAACCCTACCCTTACACTTACCCATACCGCCACACCTGTCCCTAACCCTACCCTTACACTTACCCATACCCCCACACCTGTCCCTAACCCTACCCTTAAACTTACCCATACCCCCACACCTGTCCCTAACCCTACCCTTACACTTACCCATACCGCCACACCTGTCCCTAACCCTACCCTTACACTTACCCATACCGCCACACCTGTCCCTAACCCTACCCTTACACTTACCCATACCGCCACACCTGTCCCTAACCCTACCCTTAAACTCACCCATACCCCCACACCTGTCCCTAACCCTACCCTTAAACTTACCCATACCCCCACACCTGTCCCTAACCCTACCCTTACACTTACCCATACCGCCACACCTGTCCCTAACCCTACCCTTACACTTACCCATACCGCCACACCTGTCCCTAACCCTACCCTTACACTTACCCACACCGCCACACCTGTCCCTAACCCTACCCTTACACTTACCCATACCACCACACCTGTCCCTAACCCTACCCTTAAACTTACCCATACCCCCACACCTGTCCCTAACCCTACCCTTACACTTACCCATACCACCACACCTGTCCCTAACCCTACCCTTAAACTTACCCATACCCCCACACCTGTCCCTAACCCTACCCTTACACTTACCCATACCGCCACACCTGTCCCTAACCCTACCCTTAAACTTACCCATACCGCCACACCTGTCCCTAACCCTACCCTTAAACTCACCCATACCCCCACACCTGTCCCTAACCCTACCCTTGAACTTACCCATACCCCCACACCTGTCCCTAACCGTACCCTTAAACTTACCCACACCCCCACACCTGTCCCTAACCCTACCCTTAAACTTACCCACACCCCCACACCTGTCCCTAACCCTACCCTTGAACTTACCCACACCCCCACACCTGTCCCTAACCCTACCCTTGAACTTACCCATACCCCCACACCTGTCCCTAACCCTACCCTTAAACTTACCCACACCTGTCCATAACCCTACCCTTGAACTTACCCACACCCCCACACCTGTCCCTAACCCCACCCTTAAACTTACCCATACCCCCACACCTGTCGCTAACCCCACCCTTAAACTTACCCACACCCCCACACCTGTCCCTAACCCCACCCTTAAACTTACCCACACCCCCACACCTGTCCCTAACCCCACTCTTGAACTTACCCACACCTGTCCCTAACCCTACCCTTAAACTTACCCATACCCCCACACCTGTCCCTAACCCTACCCTTAAACTTACCCATACCCCCACACCTGTCCCTAACCCTACCCTTAAACTTACCCACACCCCCACACCTGTCCCTAACCCTACCCTTGAACTTACCCACACCCCCACACCTGTCCCTAACCCCACCCTTAAACTTACCCATACCCCCACACCTGTCGCTAACCCCACCCTTAAACTTACCCACACCCCCACACCTGTCCCTAACCCCACCCTTAAACTTACCCACACCCCCACACCTGTCCCTAACCCCACCCTTGAACTTACCCACACCCCCACACCTGTCCCTAACCCTACCCTTAAACTTACCCATACCCCCACACCTGTCCCTAACCCTACCCTTAAACTTACCCATACCCCCACACCTGTCCCTAACCCTACCCTTAAACTTACCCATACCCCCACACCTGTCCCTAACCCTACCCTTAAACTTACCCATACCCCCACACCTGTCCCTGTCCCTAACCCTACCCTTAAACTTACCCATACCCCCACACCTGTCCCTAACCCTACCCTTAAACTTACCCATACCCCCACACCTGTCCCTGTCCCTAACCCTACCCTTAAACTTACCCATACCCGCACACCTGTCCCTAACCCTACCCGTATCCCACCTCAATATCAGCAAAGGTGTTTTGCAATACAATTTGAACACAGTATGTACATTGTACTTATTTTTTGATGTAAGTAAATAGTACTTAAGGCCACCTAATATAAAGTGGGGCCAATATAGTACATCCGAATTACATTCATACTACACACATTCATACTATATAGAACATGCTTTTCAAGCAGTTATGAAGTAATTACTTGTTCAAAATAAGTTCCTACTCAAGAGAGTATGTGATTTTGGACGCAGCCTGACCAGAGGTGGACAGTAGTGGAGTATTTTACCACTTTATACTTCATCAGTGTTTTTCTTTGGAAAATTTTTACTTCACAACATTCCAAAGCACAATTCCATACTTTTTACTGCACTAGCCTACGTTTCATATTGAATATAATTTACTACTTAATTACATTAAAAATGTAGTACTGTATACTTATACTCAAGTAAAAGTAATTCAAAGTTTTACTTGAGTACAAGTTAGAGGGTATTAAAGGTAAAAAAATCTATGAAATGTAGTGCAGTAAACGTTTTCCAAAGAAAAACACTGATAAAGTACATATACTTGAAAAATGTACTTGAGTAGAAAGTAAAAATACTTCACAACTGTCCACCTCTGTAAATGAGCCGTTTTTAAGCACTGCTCCTTTCATGCTGCGTTCACACCAGACGCGAATAGAGCGTCGAAATCGCGTCTACCACCTCTAGTTGGATGCTTTTTACATTTTGAATCCATTCGCGCGTCCACAGCGAATTGGACGCGCGTATAAATCGAGCGCTTGAAGCGAAATAGACGCGTTCAAGGCGCTCCAGGAGAAATATGTCATAAAACACCACTCATTTTCATTAAAAATATATATTAAACATTAATAGCCACACAAATGTGGACCAGGAAACTCCTACATTATCTTCACTGCATATTTAAATATCCTTAAAAAATTTTGCCCTCAGTCAAAACAATTTGGCAGACAACAAATTGTAGATTCATGACACCAAAAGATCACCCGTTAGATCCACACAAGACGAATTATATCTCATGCTTAACCACAACACGACATCAGAGTCAGCGGCAGACGTCAGAAGGACTGGCCGAGGAAAGGCTGCTCTCGCCGGGGTTAATGAGCGCTGAGCGCCTGGATCTCACAACTCCAAAAACACAAGATTATTTTTTTAAATAGGCGCTCTCTTTATAAATAAACCACAGAGTTGAGCTTTAAACAACTACATTCTCACCTGAATAAGTCTTAAAACTACATTTTGTAACACAATAGTATTTTTAAATTATGCAGGGTTTCTCATTACGTCACTTTACCATGGGACAGTAGCGAGCAGGCTCCTGATTGGTTAACGCGGCGCGAATTGACGCCAAAGTTCAGATTTTTAAACTCGGGCGTCAGACGCGAATTCGCTTCAAACGCGTGAATGCACAAAAAGCACCACTCACGCATGACGTACAATTTGCGTCATTCGCGCGAACTGGACGCGCGAATGAGGCGGAATCGCATCCATCGCGCCGTGCGAAACGTCAACACGCCTTTCCATTGACTTAACATTGAAATTACTCGCGCCAGACGCTCTATTTGTGAACGCAGCATGAGGCTCGTCAGTAAACGGCAGAGGTGGACAAAGTACACAACTATTACTTGAGTAAAAGTAAAAATACTTCTAGTCAAATATTACTGTTGTAAGGCCCGTGAAATTGGTCCAATCTGCCGGTTCGCCAATACACGGGGAAGGTCTCACGTGTTCTGTCATCACTCATGCAAAGTATTGGTTGGTTAAATTTGTAATATATTAATCATATATTTACTCTTTTATTTCATCTGACTCCATAAATGAAAGGTTTTAATAATATCTGTGCCTAACTAAAAGTGAGCGAATGTTTGACTATTCCTTTTAACCATTAAGTGAACAATGTCAAAATCAGTTAGAATAATCAAATGTAACAATTTATTATGTCAGGTAAATGTATCATGCCAATTTCATAATCAATTCAAAGATAATCGATACAAAACATCAAATGCTCAGGAATAAAGAGAAGATGCAAACCCAACTTTAAGAAATACGTGAGGCTGAGAGATTTCTTTCTCTCAGCCTCACGGGCCGATCTGAAGTACAGGAAAGGCCCCGAACTCTCTGCTGCATCTCATTAAATAGTCAGACCTCTTTCACATGGAAACATGTGCTAACAAAAGAAATTTGCATGCAGTGGTCGCACGTTCATGGGGGTGGGTGACCATTTGCTTGAGAGACCACCTTCCTTTGTAAGTCAGTTATCCATAAACTCTTAAAACCTTATTACCTTTTATTTTATCTAACTGGATATGAGATATCTGTACCACTCACTTTGAGACATTTCAAATGACACCAAAAACATAACAGTCAATGATAAACATTCACATTAAACCTTATTCTTGTGTGAGTTCTTAGTAGTTTGCGGAAGTGAGGTCGTATGGGGGACCCTTTGTCTCAGACCAGGGCCTCAACCAGCATTTTCAGTCTTACACTGTTACAAGTGGAAGTTCTAAAAACAGATTTTTACTTAAGTAAAAGTACAGAAGTATTAGTTTTTAAAAGTACTTAAAGGGATAGTTCACCCAAAAATGAAAATTAGCCCATCATTCACTCACCCTTAAGTCATCCTAGGTGTATATGACATTCTTCTTTCAGATGAATAAAATCGGAGTTATATTAAAAAAGTCCAGGCTAATCCAAGTTTTATAATAGCAGTAGTTGCAGCTCTGTTTTTGAAGTCAAGTCAAGTCAAGTCAACTTTATTTATATAGCGCTTTTAACAATGTAGATTGTTTCAAAGCAGCTTTACAGTGTTAAACAGCAAAATAATGCAGCCTAATTTTATTCAGCTGTATAGCCATTTGATGTCATCAGTTCATTTCAATTTCCATACGGTGACAGTGTGGGCTTTAGATCAATAATTAGATCAGTAATTTAGTTTACATGGTTAAATTAGTTTATTAATTAGATTTATTTTGATGTTTAGTTGAAAAATATAGTGGATGAAGTCCATAAAAAGTGCAAAAGTGCCAGACGAACTTAGCCCCGCCCACAAAATTTTTTACACGGGCAGTTCGGTCTGGACTTGATCCATAGAGAAGTAATTATGCCCGAACAGAAACTGTTCGGACCAATGAAATTGTCAGGGCGGGCTTTAGACGATGATGGACAGATCATAAACAGTGACGTAATCATCCACGTCATCAAAGGCGCTTGGGTTAAATTTGTTCTAATCCTAAACGGAGAACTTGTTCGTATATGCATTCACCTTTACTATTTCTCTCAGAAATGATGATCGTGTTGGTAAGTACTCTGTGTATCCTTACATTCTTTTTTTAAAACACTGGCAAAGATCGTTTACACTCATCTTTTTCTTCTAACGTTACTTATTCCAGCGTGCGCACAGACAGGGTTGCCAAGTTTTTACAACAAAACCCGCCCAATTGCTAACGTTTCTCAAAACTAGCCAAAAACAAGCCCAATAGCTCTCCGGGTGGGGTTCTCCGGGGAAAAAAATGGCATTTGGGGGGTAAAATATGTGTTATTTTGGCACGGCTGCTAAAATTCGCATTCCTGGGTCTGTATATCACATAATCGGGGTCGCTTCAACCCGCGGACTTGGCAACACAGTGCAGTTGAGTTCTGTTGACATTTGACAACTAATGTTATGCGTCGCTCCGTTGCTCTGATTGGTTGTAGGTCTATCCAATTGAGGTCTTTCCTGGTTCGGTTTAAACACGCTCCATAATCACAGCCCAACGGAGCAGCATCAGACTCATATTCTGACTAGAATTGAGTATGACGACGTCAGGCTAGCTCCACGTGGCTCTGGGGTGTTAATAA
Organism: Romanogobio albipinnatus; assembly: GCA_023566225.1. Taxonomy (NCBI): domain Eukaryota; kingdom Metazoa; phylum Chordata; class Actinopteri; order Cypriniformes; family Gobionidae; genus Romanogobio; species Romanogobio albipinnatus. The sequence continues at coordinate 4,206,269 of CM042242.1, forward strand.
AGGCCTTCTGAAGCGAATCGATGCGTTTGTGTAAGAAAAATAATCATATTTGAAACTTGAAACTAACCCTTTAAGTATCAAAAGTAAATTTCCTTTTTTTTATCAATGCATTATTTTATTATTGTTGCATTGTTGTATCAATGCACATTATGCCATCATGCTGGTTTAAGCCAGTCAGTGATGCTCCATCCGACATGCTAGCATACGACTACATTAAACTATAAACGTTACAATGTTTTCCTAGACGTTTACATTTTTGAACATTTTAATGCGACTCGCATCAATGCCAACTAAACTAATCTTTAATATTTTCAGAAAACTGAAACACACTTTCTAAGTATGGCCATGGGTGGACACACTGTGCAGAGGAACAGTCTTCTTCCATTTTGCCATAAACGGATCAGTGTTCAAAAAAACAAAACTTTTAAAGAAGAAAAAAAATAATCCACTGACTTTCAAAGCTGCTACAGAAACAACTCTCGACTTTGAGGACTTTGATAGAAATGTAGTGGAGTAAAAAGTACGATATTTGTCTTTCAAATGTAGTGAAGTAATACGTTTCCAGAAAAAATATTGGCACAAATATCGATTTCTATTTGGATTCAGTATGAATTCATATGTATATAGCCTACTGTACATAAAGTTTGCCGTAGCACTATTTTAGCACTATTTTAAACGTTTCTTGGGTTAAATTATATGTGCTTGAATTCATTAATATTCACTTGTGTGTGCTTATATAAGTATCATTAAAAATATTAGGATAAAATTTATTAACGTTTTAAAATTTAACATTTAAAGAAATCTAGTGTTCATATCGAAATATTTATTAAAATGCAAAACCTAAAAATAAGTAAGCAGTTATGATCTGCAATACTTTTTTGAGCAACTAGACTACATACATGTATATTGATTAAAGAGCCATACAGGCATCTGGTGGATAATGGCATTACAAATGAAAATTATTATTTTTCCAGCCACAAAATGACTCTAATGTGCCTCTTTGCATTGGAATTCTCCATTTTAACCTTAATTACTACACTAATTGTAATATAAATAATACAAATATTAGAAGAAAAATGTTTTAAGTGGTCATTAATTTGCAATAATTATTGCACAAATAGTATCAAAAGATCTTATCAAAATATTCAATAAATATTTTTGAACTAAAATATAGAACATTGTTTTAATTAAAAATAGTTAAGGTGTATGGTCACATTTGACAACCAATGAGTATGAGTGTGACTAATTAGTAGGGAATACCTGAGGGCTAAATACAAGAAAAACATTAACATTAATGTTAACAATGTTGCATCTCCATCACTCTCCATAATAAAACAATTCTGTAAATGTGGTTGACGTAATAATCAATGCACACTATGCTGTACTCTTTACCAAAACGTGCTGCAAATATCTGTATAGTGAAGCTGTTGTCTATAGGCTTAAGCCATTCAAATGTATGAACCACGTGACCGCGCGTGCTGCCGCGAGATGAGAGCATGTCGCAACCATAGGGTCGCAACTCTGTTTTTCAACGCCTCTGGCTTTAACTGTATGCCTCATTAAGTACGGCAAACACTATTTATCAGTCCTTCCAGAAAAATGCGGCTTTTTTTTGTGATTGTTGCAGGCAAAAATCCTTGATTATGTGGCACATTTTCTTAAAAAATGCGATGAAAAATGCGGGATATTTATGCAATTTTATGCGATGAAACTTGCAAAAACTGTGGTTTGATGAAAAAGAGAAAAAAAGCAAATATTTTTAATTGAATATTTAAGTTCTCATCTTGTTTTATTGAAGACCTTAATAAACACATGGCTCAATTTGGACCGATTTCAAAACACTGCATCATGAAGCTTCGAAGCGTTATGAATCAGTGAGTCGATTCATGATTCGGATCGCGTGTCAAACTGCTGAAATACGTGACTTTGGCGATCCAAACCGCTGAATCGACTCACTGATGTATAACGCTTCAAACCGCTAAATCGACTCACTGATGTATAACGCTTCAAACCGCTGAATCGACTCACTGATTCATAACGCTTCAAAGCTTCATGATGCTGTGTTTTGAAATCGGTCAACACACCGGGAAACTGCTTTGCTCTTTTGCTGTTATTTTTGTTGGCAAATGGGAGTTTGCGCTTCATCATGGTTTCACCGATATCTATGGTTTCAACACGGGGTTTGCAGCTTTTCGATGACGTTCACGTCGGGTAATTACGTCACTTTTCCCATGGCTCTTGTGTGAAGTAAACGAACATTTTTCAACTTTCCGCTAATATATATATGACTTTTTTGCAAAGAAAATGCGGGGATTATGAAATCATGCTAGCCCCGCATATTTTGCACGCGGAAATAGGCAATTTACGCGACGAAAGTGCGGCGTATTTGAAAAAAATGCGGTCCCCGCATAAATATGCGGACTTTGGCTGATTATGCATTAAATCATGCGATCGCATAATCGCGTTTTTCTGGAGGGACTGATTTATTGTTTGAATTTCGCATTAAAATGTAATAAAAAAAAAAAAAACTTAGACTTTGTTTAATATCAAAAGCAGGTTTGGCAATTTGGCGTGAGATTAAGTTGGACAGAGTGAGACCGTGAGACTGAGCCTCAAAGCGTGTGTCTCACGCCAAATGCGTGAGAGTTGGCAACCCTGACTTAAAGGATTAGTTCATCAAGAATTGAAGGTTTTTGATGAAAACAGTCCAGGGTTTTTCTCCATATAATGGACTTCAATGGGCCCCAAACGGTTCAAGGTCCAAATGACAGTTTCGGTGCAGATTCAAAGGGCTTTAAACGTTACCAAACGATACCAGACGATGAATAAGGGTCTTATCTAGCGAAACCATCAGTTTCTGCGAGAAACCGAGCAGTATTTATGCTATTATTTTACCTCTTATCAGACGAACATGATCATCTCTGAGCTCCGCCATAACTTCCGCTAAGTGAGGTCAAATACGAGCGTGGTCATAGATGTATACGTAGATGCCTCATTAGCGCCTGCACGGAATGAGGCATCTACGATCGATATATCTATGACCACGCTCGTATTTGACCTCACTTAGCGGAAGTTATGGCGGAGCTCAGAGATGATCATGTTAGTCTGATAAGAGGTAAAATAATAGCATAAATACTGCTCGGTTTCTCACAGAAACTGATGGTTTCGCTAGATAAGACCCTTATTCATCGTCTGGTATCATTTAAAGCCCTTTGAATCTGCACCGAAACTGTCATTTGGACCTTGAACCGTTTGGAGCCCATTGAAGTCCATTATATGGAGAAATATCCTGGAATGTTTTCATCAAAAACCTTCATTTCTTTTCAACTGAAGAAAGAAAGACATGGACATCTTGGATGACATGGGGGTGAGGAAATTATCAGCAAAAGTTTATTTAAAAGTGAACTAATAAGTACAGTACTCAAGTAAATTTACTTAGTTACTGTCCACTTCTGGTAAACGGCCACTGTTATGATTGGCTAATGTCACTGCACAGGAAACAGTATCAACGCCTACTCGCTATAGCATTACCCATACAAAACCATAATTTACAAAATGTAAGACTTATCAAATTGTTTACTTACGGTTTGCGATGCTATCATTTCCTTACTGTATTAAAGCTGCAGTCCCAGTCCACCTCTTTGTCGCCATCTCTGTTTGAAACCTGCAATTGCAGTTATTTGCAGAATTATCATCTTTACGTGGGTTGTGCATCGGCACGGCTCCTCGGCGTGTTATACATTTGATTTTTGTTGTTGCTTAAAATTTTAGTGAACCATTTACTTGTGTCTCATGCAGCTTTGGACCCTGCCTTGTCTCAACTGGTTTTGTCTGGTTGAACTACAACATGCGCTTCATTATCATATGCTACTGGCCACATGCTGTGATCACATCACAATACTTTCCTCAAAGACAAGTGAATGAAGAACGTTTGGATGTTAAGAAGTGCATCTGCAGTTTCCTTTGGTTCTGATATTTGCTTGTGTGGTGCCTCCGTTTGAAACATTTACGTCTTTTTAAGTTTTGAAATCTTAAAAAATGGTGATCTACAGCTATATATAACTGGATCGCTTTATTGGCATTGGGATGTGTGTATTTCCACCAGCATTAACATGTGGTGTAACAAGTGGAAGTTCACACACACCCTGCTGGTGAATATTTGAGATGTGGCAATAGTGTGAAGTTTGCTTCCTTGTTTGAATTGTTTAAGAAAAAAAAAATGGTCATGTGACCTGGGAATTGTACAAATATTCCACGTCTGACCTGGAAAGGGCAAACAAAGGCCCCTGAGGCTGGAAGGGGTTTTCCGTCTTCCTGAATTATTCATGTCCACTGTACTTTTCTTTAGTCTTGTCTCCTGGACCAAAATAACACACAGAACTGAAAGTTATTCTGTGAAAGTTACGAAACTGGCTGGCATTGTTTTGGGGTGCTTGCAGACGATAAATATTATCAAATTTGATGTTTATATGGAAGTCCATTTCTGCCACATAAGAAAACATGAGATTACAAAATCTAAATTATGACAAAAGACTTTTATCTCATAATTATGATTTACCAAAATATGATTTTTGTCTAAGTTTAACCTAATTCATCTCAAAAAAGAGGTCTGTGCATTTAACACACACCAATCAGGCAAAACATTACGACAGGTGAAGTGAATCGCACTGATGATCTCGTCATCACCTGTTAGTGGGTGGGATATATTAGGCAGCAAGTGAACATTTTGTCCTCAAAGTTGATGTGTTAGAAGCAGAAAAATGGACAAGCGTAAGGATTTGAGCGAGTTTGGCAAGGGCCAGATTGTGATGGTTAGCCGACTGGGTCAGAGCATCTCCAAAACTGCAGCTCTTGTGGGGTGTTCCCGGTCCCGGCTGTGGCTCGTTCAGCAGATAATGCGCCGCCACAAAGCACAAATGCTTCAGGAATGGTTTGAGGAGCACAACAATGAGTTTGAGGCGTTGACTTGGCCTCCAAATTCCCCAGATCTCAATCCAATCGAGCATCTGTGGGATGTGCTGAACAAACAAGTCCGATCCATGGAGGCCACACCTCGCAACTTACAGGACTTAAAGGATCTGCTGCTAACATCTTGGTGCCAGATACCACAGCACACCTTCAGGGGTCTAGTGGAGTCCATGCCTCGACGGGTCAGGGCTGTTTTGGCAGCAAAAGGAGGGCCAACACAATATTAGGTCATAATGTCATGCCTGATCGGTGTGTATATTTCATTGCAAATCTTAGTTTGCACTACCAGAAATGATTTTTCAAAGCATCCAATAAACGTAATTTTGTTTTGTTTTATATACCGCTTCTTTCAGCTTTCACACATCACAGCCTAGTTAAGCTGTGAGAGTCCAGCACACTTACTTCACTGGAAACTGAAAAGGGAAGAGAGAAAAGGTTTTTTTTATATTGCTATTTCACACAACCTGTCATCTGTTTTGGATTCTAAACATCAGGATAATGCCCCACTGCTCGAGGCCAAATACAGCAGTGTAACCTTTAACCTTATTATAGACTTATTTTTAAAGAAATGCAAATGTCTGATATTCCAAACATGAACCCTGTTGATCCACTGAGCACATTTGGCTCGTTTATCTGGAAGGGGATGATGCATCAAATCACTCGGAAAGAGACTACACTGACTCTAAACAAACAAAAAGACCTGTGAGAGAAGCAGCAGAGAGGCCAGCGAGCACTTTGAAAGAGCTCAAACATGTGTAGCGGTTAATCAACCATATCAAGAACAACAGAAGTCATTACTCGGAGAAAAGAGTCAGTCAGCGTACATGTACACGTTTGGGCTCTGTGAGTGTATTTATGTTTTTGAAGGCTGCATTTATTGCATATCAAAAATACTGTAAAAACTATGCAAGCCCATTTCAAACACACACCTTACAAATATGTTTTACATTGCTCATCAAAATAATTTTTTATAAGATATACAAGATTCAACTTTTTTTCAACCAAGTTTAAGTAAATCAAGTTTTTTTATAGTGCAAGAGAAAAGTCATGGTAAATCATAATTATGACATAAAAAGTGGAAGTTATGACAAACTTAAGTCATAATTATGACAAAAAGTTTAAGAAATAATGACTTAAAAAGTCATATTTATAAAAAGTCTTAATTATGACTTAAAAGTCAAAATTATCACATACTAAGTCAAAATCATAATTTAAAAAGTCAAAATAATAACATAAAGCAAAATTATGATCAACTTTGACTTCAATTTTGAGTTTAGTCGTAATTTTGATTAAGTATCATTAGTGTCATAATTTCAACTTTTTATCATATAATGACTTTTCTAAGTCATAATTTTAAATAATAATTTCCATTATTTAAACTTTTTGTCATAATTTCGACTTATGCTATAACTATAAGATTTAGTATGTCATAATTTTAACTTTTTTATCATATAATTGTCATATTTAAAAAAAAATGTTTGTCATAATTGAATAATACAGCATAAACTTTGATTAATGCTATAGCTGACACATTGTTATAATTTTAACTTTTTTTTATCATATAATTAAGTCATAATTTTGACTTTAAATCTAAATTTCCATTTAGTATATTACTTTAAAAAGTCAAAATTATCACATTCTAAGTCAAAATCATAATTTAAAAAGTCATTATTATGAGATAAAAAGTAGAAAAAGCTAAATTATGATGTAATAATTTAAACTGTCATAATTTGACTTAGAATGTCATAATTTCTTACTATAACTTTGACTTCAATTTTGAGTTTAGTCGTAATTTTGATTTAGTATCATTAGTGTCATAATTTCAACTTTTTATCATATAATGACTTTTCTAAGTCATAATTTTAAATCATAATTTCCATTATTTCAACTTTTTGTCACAATTTCGACTTATGCTATAACAATATACGATTTAGTATGTCATAATTTTAACTTTTTTATCATATAATTGTCATATTTAAAAAAAAATGTTTGTCATAATTTAATAATACAGCATAAACTTCGATTAATGCTATAGCTGACACATTGTTATAATTTTAACTTTTTAATAATTAAGTCATAATTTCCATTATTTTAAATGTTTGTCATAATTTCGACTTGTGCTAACTATACGATTTAGTATGTCATAATTTTAACTTTTTTAATCATATAATTAAGTCATAATTTTGACTTTAAATCTAAATTCCCATTTAGTGTTATTACATAAAAAAGTCAAAACTATCACATACTAAGTCAAAATATCATTAGTGTCATAATTTAAACTTTTTATTGTATAATGACTTTTCTAAATCATAATTTTAAATCATAATATTTTACATTTTCTGTCATAATTTTGATTTATGCAATAACTGACACGTCATAATTTTAACTTTTTTATCATATAATGGCTTTTCTAAGTCATAATTTTAAATCATAATTTCCATTATTTTAAATGTTTGTCATAATTTCGACTTGTGCTAACTATACGATTTAGTATGTCATAATTTTAACTTTTTTGTCATTGTCATATTTACATTTTTTTTGTCATAATTTAATAATACAGCATAAATTTCGATTAATGCTATAGCTGACACATTATGTCATAATTTTAACTTTTTTAATCATATAATTAAGTCATAATTTTTACTTTAAATCTAAATTCCCATTTAGTATATTACATAAAAAAGTCAAAACTATCACATACTAAGTCAAAATATCATTAGTGTCATAATTTCAACTTTTTTTTATCATATAATGACTTTTCTAAGTCATAATTTTAAATCATAATTTCCATTATTTCAACTTTTTTTCACAATTTCGACTTATGCTATAACAATATACGATTTAGTATGTCATAATTTTAACTTTTTTATCATATAATTGTCACATTTAAAAAAAAAATGTTTGTCATAATTTAATAATCCAGCATAAACTTCAATTAATGCTATAGCTGACACATTGTTATAATTTTAACTTTTTTTTATCATATAATTAAGTCATAATTTTGACTTTAAATCTAAATTTCCATTTAGTATATTACTTTAAAAAGTCAAAATTATCACATTCTAAGTCAAAATCATAATTTAAAAAGTCATTATTATGAGATAAAAAGTAGAAAAAGCTAAATTATGATGTAATAATTTAAACTGTCATAATTTGACTTAGAATGTCATAATTTCTTACTATAACTTTGACTTCAATTTTGAGTTTAGTCGTAATTTTGATTTAGTATCATTAGTGTCATAATTTCAACTTTTTATCATATAATGACTTTTCTAAGTCATAATTTTAAATCATAATTTCCATTATTTCAACTTTTTGTCACAATTTCGACTTATGCTATAACAATATACGATTTAGTATGTCATAATTTTAACTTTTTTATCATATAATTGTCATATTTAAAAAAAAATGTTTGTCATAATTTAATAATACAGCATAAACTTCGATTAATGCTATAGCTGACACATTGTTATAATTTTAACTTTTTAATAATTAAGTCATAATTTCCATTATTTTAAATGTTTGTCATAATTTCGACTTGTGCTAACTATACGATTTAGTATGTCATAATTTTAACTTTTTTAATCATATAATTAAGTCATAATTTTGACTTTAAATCTAAATTTCCATTTAGTGTTATTACTTAAAAAAAGTCAAAACTATCACATACTAAGTCAAAATATCATTAGTGTCATAATTTAAACTTTTTATTGTATAATGACTTTTCTAACTCATAATTTTAAATCATAATATTTTACATTTTCTGTATTACATTAACTGACACGTCATAATTTTAACTTTTTTATCATATAATGGCTTTTCTAAGTCATAATTTTAAATCATAATTTCCATTATTTTAAATGTTTGTCATAATTTCGACTTGTGCTAACTATACGATTTAGTATGTCATAATTTTAACTTTTTTGTCATTGTCATATTTACATTTTTTTTGTCATAATTTAATAATACAGCATAAATTTCGATTAATGCTATAGCTGACACATTATGTCATAATTTTAACTTTTTTAATCATATAATTAAGTCATAATTTTTACTTTAAATCTAAATTCCCATTTAGTATATTACATAAAAAAGTCAAAACTATCACATACTAAGTCAAAATATCATTAGTGTCATAATTTTAACTTTTTTATCATATAATGACTTTTCTAAGTCATAATTTTAAATCATAATTTCCATTATTTCAACTTTTTGTCATAATTTCGACTTATGGTATAACTATAAGATTTAGTATGTCATAATTCTAACTTTTTTATCATATAATGACTTTTTAAGTCATAATTTTGACTTTAAATCTAAATTCCCATTTAGTATGTAATTACTTAAAAAAGTCAAAATTATCACATTCTAAGTCAAAATATCATTAGTGTCATAATTTAAACTTTTTATCGTATAATGACTTTTCTAAATCATAATTTTAAATCATAATATTTTAAATTTTTTGTCATAATTTTGATTTATGCAATAACTGACACGTCATAATTTAAACTTTTTATCATATAATGACTTTTCTAAGTCATAATTTTAAATCATAATTTCCATTATTTTAAATGTTTGTCATAATTTCGACTTGTGCTAACTATACGATTTAGTGTCATAATTTTAACTTTTTTGTCATTGTCATATTTACATTTTTTTTGTCATAATTTAATAATACAGCATAAATTTCGATTAATGCTATAGCTGACACATTATGTCATAATTTTAACTTTTTTAATCATATAATTAAGTCATAATTTTTACTTTAAATCTAAATTCCCCTTTAGTATATTACATAAAAAAGTCAAAACTATCACATACTAAGTCAAAATATCATTAGTGTCATAATTTAAACTTTTTTATCATATAATGACTTTTCTAAGTCATAATTTTAAATCATAATTTCCATTATTTCTACTTTTTGACATAATTTCGACTTATGCTATAACTTTAAGATTTAGTATGTCATAATTTTAACTTTTTTATCATATAATGACTTTCATAAGTCATAATTTTGACTTTAAATCTAAATTTCCATTTAGTATATTACTTAAAAAAGTCAAAACTATCACATACTAAGTCAAAATATCATTAGTGTCATAATTTAAACTTTTTTTATCATATAATGACTTTTCTAAGTCGTAATTTTAAATCATAATTTCCATTATTTAAACTTTTTGTCATAATTTCGACTTATGCTATAACTATGAGATTTAGTATGTCATAATTTTAACTTTTTTATCATATAATGACTTTCATAAGTCATAATTTTGACTTAGAATTTCATATTTTCGTTTTGACTTTAAATCTAAATTTTGACTTTTAAATCATAATTTCCAATTAGTATGTTATTATTTTTATGCCATAATTTTGACTTAGAATGTCATAATTTCGAGTTTTTAAGTCATAATTTCAACTTTTATCATATAATCATCATCAGTGGTACTTTCACACATATTCAAGTGTCACCCGTGCCGTTTGCACTGATGCATCTCATTACCACGACGGATGTTTGCTTTTGCACCTGCAACTGATAAAATCTGAAACGTGGACTCATCTGATCCCAGCACAGTGTTTGAGATCATCCGAGATGAGCTTTCTCCTTGGATAACAGAGATTCGAGAAGTCTCGATGCAGTGACAGACTGTGTTAAGTGACAATGAGCCCATGGGGCATGGCGGTTTCTCATGCAATGCCATCTGAGGGGTCAAAGGTCACGCACATTCAACAGGGGATTCCTGCCTTGCCCTACACCGACTGAGAAACTGAAAATCACAGACTGAAAGCTATCTATTGTAGCAGAGCACTGAACCATGTTCACCTTGTCATACAACCGTAACCATAAGATTTGTTTTCCAGTTTACTGTTTATATTTCTTTGCATGAATGCTCAAATGAGCTCAAATGAAATGAGCAGGTTTGTGTGTGTGTGTGTGTGTGTGTGTGTTTAATGGATAGGACAGTGCACAGAGAGAGGAATGTGATGACGCAAGCTGGACTCCATTAGCGTCATGTGTATGTCAGGGTTTTAACTTTTTGACTATTTTTCAAATAAAGGATTTCTTGTACCACAAATCGATGAACTTTTGCTTTAAAACAATGAACAGGATCCTAGTTCCTCTAAGTTTAATAATTGGAATAACCTCATAACAAACGTTACCGCTAATAGGCAAGTTGAACTTCCTAAAACTTTCAAGAACTGTTGAGAACTTTCTGGAACATTCCAGAACAAACCAAATCTTGGTATACCGGTACATATGTATAGGGTGAAGTCAGCTAAAATGGACCATCGGGTAAAATGGGCCAAATAAGGTTGTAGCATCCAGGGGCGTACATTTAATCTAAAAGTTGGGGGGGACAATAAACATGAAATTTCTCAAGAGCAATTTTTGAAGGGGACACAAATAATACAGCCAAAATCGTACTTGTAAGGATATGTGTACCACAAAAAAAAAAAAAACATTTCGTACTTATTTGGCGTTTGGTTTACTGAAAAATGATCTAATGTCCGTTTTTCTTTTCTCTGTCATTTTATCTGACCAACAACACAAAGCGATAGTAGTTTAAATACGATTAAGGTTCACCACGCAGTCATATTATAATTATTAAATTATCTTGCGTCCTCCACATAGTATTTTACACTATGATATTCAGATATTTAGATATTCAACTGCAGAAGCCTCTGATCTGCCACTTATTATCATATTGAGCAAAACCCTACACAGATCTGACTGAACTTACGGTTCAGAATTAGACAATTTTTAGTATTTGGGGGCGGGTTGCTTGAATTTTGGGTTCATTAGCCGATTATTCGTAATGAAAAACACAACAACAAAACAGTCCAATGACACACTCCCTTAAATAGGCGCTTTCACGCTTTGAAACCAAATCTTGGATAATCTTGTCTGTCAGCGGTTTGCTCGTTCAGCTCGTGCTGTATTGAGCAGACACGTTCAGTTTTTAATTGTTTTGTCAGTTCTCTAACTGAACTCAATGATGTTATTACTGTACAGCGGAGCGGGGCGGTGCGGCGGTGGGCAAGGGATGTTAACAGTGTTTTGCCTAATCTGTATTAAAGAGAAAAGAATCACTTCATCTGATGTTTAAAGTGAATAAAATAGCCTTGACAGCTCCTTACTGGTGTTTCACAACTGCTGTCTGAAGAGCCTTGTTCTCTCCCCAAACTTGTGTGGTAGTTTTTCTGGGATGGGCGGATCGATCCTAGAGTATCGATACTTCCGATACTGGCATTGTATCGAAAGTATCGATTCTCACATTGAAATATCGATTCTATCTGGGATTTCTTTTAAACAAGTGATTTTAGAATATGTTTATAATAGTAGTAGGCCGTATAGTAAAGAAATTTACTTAAAAATGAATGTCAATGGGAACTATTTCTTCTTCCGCTGTGTCTGTGCTTATTATGTATTCATGTGAGTGGCACAACGGTAAGCGCACTCAGCGCAGAATCATTTTTTTTCATTAGCCTATATATTTTTACATTAGGCTACTTGGTATCTTATGGTGGATATTCATAATTTTTGTTTATTAAATTATAGTTTAACCTGGGAAAGATTTACTAACAAATTCTTTATGCCTGTAACACAACCTTATGTATTATATTTTAGATGATTTCAGTGCAAATCACAGACTTTTTCTTTTTTCAAAAGCAAGAGAGTTGATCCGAAACCGGTTCAAGAGGAACATTTTCAGAACATTTAAAACAAATGTAGAAAAATTATTTTACAATCATTGAAACTGGTTTGTGTAATGTTATATAAATTGTTAAATGTTTATTTGATTAATAATGTTCAATCCTTTTAAATAAATGTAACAAAAAAGGAGTAATGTCTATTGCTGTTTATTTAATATTAATAACGATGGCTTTCAAAATGCATTATAAAATCATTCAAATCAAAATATTTAAAGTATCGTATCGGTATCGATATCGGTGATACTGGTCGTGAAAGTACTTGGTATCGGATCGAAAAGAAAATGATTGGTATCGTCCATCCCTACGGTCTATGGGTAACGTTAGTTGAGGTGCACGGTGGATCAAACCACTGTGAGGCAAGGGGGGACTCAAAATGTTTCTAAACGCATTTTTTTGTCCCGTTTGCGTTTGTATTGTTTTACTACTTACACATTTATTTTAAGAATATATTGTTATATTATTTACAATACTCAGCATGGTTTTTAGGAACAGCCCTCAGATTGGGGGGGGTCCTGTCCCCCCCCCCCCCCGTCCCCCCCGCGATTTACGCCCCTGGTAGCATCATATCTCTTAACATTTCTTTTTACAGCCTATCACATTAACTGATCTTGCATTGTTGCTTCAACACTTGTTGACGTGTAACAATACTTTTTTTATGGTGGGCAGAGCAGAGTGTTGCATGAAGCTTGTCAGAGAAATAGTAAGGTAAGTGAGCCTGACATAGTACATTTCATCCATCATTAATAAGGGTACAAAAGCAATTATAAGTAAGCTTACCAACAAAGCAAAGGTTTATGAACAATGTATTGACATGCTCTTTAAAATAAAAAAGTTTAATTTGAAAAGGAACTTCGATTTTTTTTTGTGTGAAAAGGGTCATTTAATGAAGAAATGGCTGGTTAAAGGTCCCGTTCTTCGTGTTTTTTTGAAGCTTTGATTGTGTTTACAGTGTGCAATATAACATGTTCATGTTTCACGTGTAAAAAAACACAGTATTTTTCACACAATTTACTCATCTGTACACCGCTGTTTTCACTGTCCTAAAAACGGCTGATGACTTCCTTGTTCTATGAAGTCCCTCCTTCAGAAATACGTAACGAGTTCTGATTGTGCCAGCGGTTCCCGTGTTGTGATTCGACAGCAGCTTAGCGCACGTGGAAAGGTCACGCCTCTTAACGGGAGATGTATGCGCTTAATGATCTCTACAGCGTCCCTGGGAAAGCCAAACAAAGGTGATTTGACTCCGGGATGAAAATAACAGCGTCTCGACGACATGGCGACAAACACACTCAAACGCAACACTTCCTTTTCTCCACGCAACACTTCCTCTTCTCCAAGTGGGACAGCAACAAGACCACGCCCCCTTTTTCGCGTATTCTTGTGGGCGGAGGTTAGTCTGTTCTACTGTTCTACTGACGTCATTAATGAAGGAAGTACCAGGATGTAGTCCAAGCCGGCCGTTCGCTGTAGGCTTTGAAAGGGAACTTCTGTTAAATAAAATATCTCGCTTGGCATTGAACTTTGAGCTTTATAATTTTACAGGTATTATTTATGCTCTAACAGCAACATTACACACTAACTAAAGTTTGAACAGTGGGATCACGAAGAACGGGACCTTTAAGCTAAAATGGGCCGCATACGCACGCACACTTTTAAACAGATGTTTTCGTTTTTTTTGTCCAAGATGTTCTAATCTTTATCAAAATGTTTGAAATATTTGACAAGCATACATGCACACAAAAGACACAGAAACACAAACCTATATAACATGATCAATTCATTTTTATACATTTATGGTGTTGTTGTGGCACACTAAAGACAGTAGTGTCACTTTACTGTTAAAAATAAAATGATTTCAGCCTAAATGACCTGTGTTGTTCTCTTTTTATATTGGCCATTTTACCTGAATGTTATGCCGTGGCTCGAGAAGGTACCTGCTAATACTCCAACTCTCATAATTTTGAAACAATTATACTTTTTCACATTTAAAATGTATATATTTAAGAGACCCGTGCTAATTTATAAAAATATCATTAGATCTCATGCATAGCTTATAAGTCATTTACCAAAACGTGTCACATTTTAGCTGACTTCACCCCTATATATAGAAAACAGAGAGAGAGAGAGAGAGAGAGAGAGAGAGAGAGAGAGAGAGAGAGAGAGAGAGATAGCTTTATAAGCAAACAACTCAACAATATCAAAGACTTTATATATAGTAAGACGGTTCACTTATGAATGGGAGAAAGTGCAACGCCCAAAATGGCAAATAAGCCCCGCCTTCTAAATGAAAGAGCCAATCGTTGGTTAGCAAAGTCATTGTTACTGCAGCCTAGAAGCTCCGGTTGCTATAGAAACAGGCAGTGTTCTGAGGATTGCGCATTAGCTTTGTCCAGGCTGAAAAATGCACAATTTTTCCTCATGATTCAAGCATTTAGAAACAAAATTGAGACAGTTGTTGTCAGATTTCATTGGTGATTTCAAATATGAAATTTAATCATAACAGTTTTGAGAGAATTTGATGTTTCCCCATTCGAAGAGATGGGAGCTGCACTTGCATGCCCGAGAAGCGTTTCAAAGATGGCCACCGAATGACTTGTCTTAAAGGATTAGTTCACTTCAAAATTTAAATTTCCTGATATTTTACTCACCCCCCATCTCATCCAAGGTGTTCATGTCTTTCTTTCTTCAGTCGAAAAATAATCGAATACGTTTCTTGAGGAAAACATTCCAGGATTTTTCTCCATATAATGGACTTCAATGGCAACCAACGGTTGAAGGTCCAAATCAATGCAGTTTCAAAGGAAGGGCTTCAGAGGCTCTGCACAATCCCAGACGAGGAATAGAGTCTAATCTAGCAAAACCATATGTCATTAAAACAAATATACACTCACCTAAAGGATTATTAGGAACACCTGTTCAATTTCTCATTAATGCAATTATCTAATCAACCAATCACATGGCAGTTGCTTCAATGCATTTAGGGGTGTGGTCCTGGTCAAGACAATCTCCTGAACTCCAAACTGAATGTCGGAATGGGAAAGAAAGGTGATTTAAGCAATTTTGAGCGTGGCATGGTTGTTGGTGCCAGACGGGCCGGTCTGAGTATTTCACAATCTGCTCAGTTACTGGGATTTTCACACACAACCATTTCTAGGGTTTACAAAGAATGGTGTGAAAAGGGAAAACATCCAGTATGCGGCAGTCCTGTGGCCGAAAATGCCTTGTTGATGCTAGAGGTCAGAGGAGAATGGGCCGACTGATTCAAGCTGATAGAAGAGCAACTTTGACTGAAATAACCACTCGTTACAACCGAGGTATGCAGCAAAGCATTTGTGAAGCCACAACACGCACAACCTTGAGGCGGATGGGCTACAACAGCAGAAGACCCCACCGGGTACCACTCATCTCCACTACAAATAGGAAAAAGAGGCTACAATTTGCACCAGCTCACCAAAATTGGACAGTTGAAGACTGGAAAAATGTTGCCTGGTCTGATGAGTCTGGATTTCTGTTGAGACATTCAGATGGTAGAGTCAGAATTTGGCGTAAACAGAATGAGAACATGGATCCATCATGCCTTGTTACCACTGTGCAGGCTGGTGGTGGTGGTGTAATGGTGTGGGGGATGTTTTCTTGGCACACTTTAGGCCCCTTAGTGCCAATTGGGCATCGTTTAAATGCCAGGGCCTACCTGAGCATTGTTTCTGACCGTGTCCATCCCTTTATGACCACCATGTACCCATCCTCTGATGGCCTGCACAGAGTCCTGACCTCAACCCTATAGTACACCTTTGGGATGAATTAGAGCGGAGACTGAGAGCCAGGCCTTCTCGTCCAACATCAGTGCCTGACCTCACAAGAAGAATGGTCAAAAAGGTCCATTAACACACTCCTAAACCTTGTGGAAAGCCTTCCCAGAAGAGTTGAAGCTGTTATAGCTGCAAAGGGTGGGCCAACTCCATATTAAACCCTACGGATTAAGAATGGGATGTCATTAAAGTTCATGTGCATGTAAAGGAAGGCGTCCCAAAACTTTTGGCAATACACTGTATCTCCCTTTAGAGTGGACTTTGTAACCCTGCAGATCTTTTTATGCTCAAACAGCAACATTACACACTAACTAAAGTTGAAAAAGCATAATAGGACCGATTTGTCGATTTATGACATATCTTTTATTTGAAAAACAGTCAAAAAGTTATAGCCCTAGTGTATGTGCACTGCCATATTTGACCTCCATGTGAAGCACAGTGGCTGATATGAAGAAATGACGTAAACTCTATTGGACAGCCTTCATAAGCAGTCCTTGTGTCCATTGTTCTCACGCACACTGTCATTAATGAAGCCAGACATGGGTGAGAGATGTAGCGCTCTGATGGTCATGTGAACTGACAGGCCAGTGCATAACATGCACATCAGTCAGATCTAACTATTCCTACCAACCGGACAAAACAGAACATGTTTGAAATTATAATCACTTGTACTGTGGGACAGGTTAAATATTGAGCAGTTAATGTGCATATTTATATCAACCTGGATTCAGATTAGACACTGATCTATGTAGATCTTGTGATTCATATTTCATAAATTTGTGTCTAAAAGGTTCTTAAACAGCAGCCTTTGAGAATAAGGCCAAATTGCAAGCCAGTTAGTTTCATGGTACAGCCTTTTTTTAGCTAGTCAACTAATAGGATTAACATCTTTAGCTTATAAAATAAGGCGTTAGTTACTGGAACTATGAGTGTTGTTGCATGATTTGTTCATGCCTATAAAAACTAGTGTTGTAGTACACGAGAGCGGTCTTAAGAACATGTTTTGAAGGTCTTGTCTTGGTCTCAAACTTCGACGATTTTGTTTCAAGACCACAACTGCTGGGATATCACTGGTGGCGCATTGTCTGATTTATTTATTAACATCATTAATGTGATTGGATGTAAATCTCACTGCTTCAGATGCAATCAATAACTTATTTCGGTTCAGAAATTAATGAGGGATTGTGTCAAAAAAGGCACCAAAATGAATACAAATACTCACAAAATTTGAGATATTGCTGCAAAATAGTACTTGTATGAGATCTGGATGTTTATATTATAAAGTAATATAGGGGCAATATCACAAGAGAGCTGTTTTCACAAATTTGAGCATGACTGCAAACATGATATTGCTTTCATACACGCATTTTTTTTTTACATTCTCAACATTATTTATGCATTTTTAATTTACCAATTCAGATGCATCTTCTGTGCCACCTCTGCAGTGTAAAGATGAATTTTGTTGTTATTGATTTCATGTGATTGGTAACAGCTCTATATTAGGGTGACCATGTTTTGATTACCGAAAACCAGGACACTCTGCCCGGCAATGAGATACTCAAATGATACTCGAAGTTTACTCAAATATGCTTTATTAATTTCAATACATTTAAAGTATGCACCCTCAGTATGGATAGAAAATTGTTATATTAGGGCCAGAACAGGACTTGAAAACAGGACATGTCCTGGGAAAACAGGACGTTTGGTCACCCTACTCTATATAGTGTCTTATAATTATATTTATTGATGAAAAATAAGTCATTTCTCAGGCGATAATGTGGATCTTTATGACTATAAGGAGTGCTGGTCTGGACTTAGGAGGTCTTGACTAGACAACACTACTAAACACCCAAGTTATCATCACGATTTTAACACAGCATTCTCACGTCTTTGCAAACACAGATGATTGATCCAAACAAAGCGCCACTATCTTGCCTAGAGAAACACGTGTTGTCGCTTCCTTTGATCGCCGAATGTACATTGAAACATGACAAATGTGTGACGCAATCGGATGGTATCCAATCGAAATCGCGTTGTGATGCAGTGGGCGGGGCTGTTTTTATTTATTTACAGTACTCGAGTTCGAAAGCACATTTTTGTTCTTTGCAACACCGGTGTGTGAGTAAATGATTATTTTGGCATGTTCTAGTAGCACATATACATTTATCAGAACTGCTATTTGCTCTTGATACATAAGGAAGTAGTTCGAGTGGAATATAGGGCTAAAGTTTAATTAATTGATCACTAAATAGGCTATTTATTATTGCAATATGGACTATTTTGGACAAAATCATTCACAGATGAACACCACCACTCCGACTGAAAACTGGACATATGTAAGTAGTTTCACAACGTTTTATAACATAGTTCATCTATACGCATGGAAGATATTTTCTTTAAATTATCTTTTTAAACGACAAGGCGTTTGAGAAGTAATAATCAATTCAAACACTAACTTATTTAGCAAGTAAACAAATCACTGACTTTCGTAACGTATATTTTTCCAGACACTTCATATCTAGGTCATGCATTGTCATAAACTCATAAAATACTTGATGCTCTGTCTACATGCTTAAAGTAAACACGCACCATTCTTCCTTTGTTTTACTTTTCTTTTCTTTTCTTTTCAAAGGTATACTCGACAGTTCGATGTATTCAAATGACAATGGCCATGCTAAGGTAGCCTATCTATTGTTTATTATTTATTTATTATGTGCAGTCATTTAAAATGGACACTTATGTCTTGTATGCTTATGTGTTGATAATTTGCCTCTCAGCATTATAGGTGCTGGCTCCATAATCGGATATGCCATTTATACAAAACTAGTGAGAAAACCAGAGGTAAGCCTCCATATTGAATTATTAACAATATGTTCATACAAACGTAATTTTGACCACAGCAACAACCCTATGTTTCAGGTGCTGCCGTTATTCTTGTTAAGTTTAACAGACCTGCTGTTAGCTTTGAGTTGGATGGTTGGTGGTCTTCTCTTCACCCAGAACTGCGACTCTTACAACATCTGCTACAACCTCCACATAGTGGAACAGGTGAACTGACTCAATATCATGCTCAAATAATGCTTATCATAGGTGAAAGAACACTACTTCCTCTATATGCCTTTGTGCATGCAATGTTTTTGCATCATACTTGCACTTCCACAAATAAAACCACACTGGAGCAGTCGACTACATCTGGGATCAAAAGAACAGTATTACTAAGATGAGCATCCTTTTTAAACAAATTCTCATATTATGCTATTTTAAAGGATTCTAATTTAGTTCTCCTGCAACAGGTTTACATGCATCCAGGGTCAAAAACACTTTAATTTTCTCATAATATTCATTGCAGCATCAGCTCTTTTCTCACAGTGTCTGAAACAGCTCAATCAAGGATTCTGTCTGATACCCCTTTTCCACCAAGGCAGTGCTGGTGCTGGTTCGGAGCCAACAGCTAGTTTCAAATCGGTTCTTTGTCTTTCGACACCCAAAGCACCAGCTCTGAACCAGAAAAAGTGGTTCTTAAGTAGCACCAAAACATTGCTGAGCTAGAAGTAAGAACTGCTTGTGTCAGGGGCTGGGGGCGGGGTCAACAAGACCAACACAAACTTGTGACCACCATTTTTGAAATAGTAGCTAATCGAGATAAAAGCTGCTCGATTGTAATCTCTGTCTATACAAATGACGGCGAGCTGCACGAATGCGTTGGATTCTCTGTGTTTTGATGCCTGATGTAGGATCGTAAAGCCATGTGCATCAATAGTATTGTTGATGGATTGTTGCTTGTTTGAGATGCGATCGTTGTATGACATCAAAGTACAACGAGAGCATACGACTCCTTATGCTTTTGAATTGCTCTTGCGGTACTTTGATATCATACGCTGATCGGTCTGCGAAGCGCTGATGCGTCTCGAACAAGCTCTGCTCTGATTGGTCAGACGGCCCAGTCTGTTGTGATCGGTCTAGCGCTTACAGTGTGTGTCGTAGGGGTGGGCAATATACCGTTAGACACTTATACCGAGACACAATATACCGATTAACCACAAAAAATTTGGCAACCGGTTGTCTGGCTATCACCAGACCAAGCTCAATTTAAGATTGAACATTGGTCTGGGGAGTCTGTTCTGTATTTTCTACTGCACACGCGAGCATAAATGCGCATAAAATAAATGACTCTGTACGCAATTGGATAGTCCTTCAACCAATCAGACCACAAGAGGCGTGATCAATGGGCAACGACCCATAGATATCCATAATAAAGACTAGATGTCTCATCCGCGCTGCTGGCCAATGGAGGTCGACGTCTGCGCCTGGCGGCCATCTTGTCACAGTCAGCTCGCTCACTCGTAAACATTGCTTTAATGGTGCTTGCAATTTTTAAATAACCATAACTTGCTCAATTTTCCACCGATTTTCAAACTGTTTGGTTTGTTATAAACGTCAGAGATGTAGTTATGACACTGCATACATTTCTTCAAGCATCCATAATTATAGCCACGTTAATAACGCTTGTAAGAAACCAAACCATTTGTAAATCCGTCAAGATTTCAGCGAGATAAGAGTATTTGCGTTCATGCAGATCACTCGACTTACATCAGGAACCACAGAGCCCAGTCTGTGACAAGATGGCCGCCAGTGATCTAGCCTTTATTATGTATATCTATGCAACGACCCATCGCTTCTCTATCCATCATCGTGATAATCCCCCCCAATAGCGGGCCAGGTGGATAAGCCAGTCTGTGATTGGTTCCCGCAAAAGTGTAACAGAAGCAGCAGAAGTGAATGTACGGGTTGCCGGGCGAAATCAAATCGCTGGCAGATCAGGCTGGGTTTACCCAGTCTAGGAGATTTTGGACTATCGTCTTTATCGTGGTTACGCTCATGTGAGGTTGCTGTGCCGCAATGTAACGAAAGCTTATCGTTTTGCATGTGCTTTTAAGCATTGTGGTTTAAAAACAGGTGATTTTAAAGCGTTGAAGCGCAATTAGCAGTGAAAGACAACTCATTTCAGTATATACGTGCACTCTCTGTGAGAACTGAACTGAGTGCTTTTGCTGCATAATTGGGCTTGAACAGTTAAATACACATACCTATGAGTCAAAGTGACCATGGATTTAGCAAGTAAACAGTCATTTTTGTCTTATGTGAATGTAAACAGTTGAGAAAGAAACGCACAAGTATATTGGATCCGTGCAGTCGGTCTTAAAGTGACAGGCTGAAGTGTCATTATTAATGTTAATCAAAAATCTCTCACTGCTCTTGACTGAATCACTTTTGTTACTTTAATAAGATTAAATGTATATTTAATTTACGCAGTAAAGACCGCATTGTTTTTTTTAAATGTTTGATGTAGTATTTCTAGTTTATTTTTACTTTGTTTTTCCGGTACGTCTATTTCATCTGTGTCTTTGTTCTATTGTAGTTTGCTTTCTTTGCTCTTTCTTTATCACTGTTTACTTGTCTTCAGTAAGCTTGAGAGTTTTTTTGGCTAGTATTAGTTTTTTTTTTTAAATGATATTGAAAAATGGTGATACGAATTATGAAATTTCAATGGTATCAAAATGTTTGATATCATAACTTTATTTAAAGCAAAAATAACTTTATCGTGATATATATCGTTATCCTGAAATAAATTAATTACTCATATTGTGATATAAGATTTTGGTCATATCGCCCACCCCTAACTTTGCAGACCTTTTACATTCACAAACAGCTCTATTACACTGCATTAAAGGAAAAGCATGTGAACAAGTCTTTCATTGTTTTCTCCGGTCACTTTTAATTCAAGGAATGTTTTAACAGACTGGTATTTTTAACATCTAGAGGAAGTAATAGCATGTTACCAAAAATACCATGTTTCTTGGACATGCTTCCATGGTTTATGTACCAGATTACTAGATTACCATAAAAATGCCCCGTCTTTAGCCAATAAAATTTTGCTAAAAAGTTTTGAAGAAACACCAGTGAGAGAGAGTCCATTTTAAATCTGTGGTTCATCTCTCGACTCTGCCAATGCCAGGCCCAAACATGTGTCGCTCATTATTGAAGCCTGTTTGTTTTGCATCTGGCAAAAATATGACAGAGAAGAAAAGCATTTGTGCTAGACAGTTTCACTTCAAAAATGAGTTGTTTTCAGTTCAGACATTAAAACCATTTTGTTCTAAATCACAAAACAAACACAGAACTGGGACGAATCTGAAAAGGAAGTGGAGCAGCAAATTTGGTTCATATTCTTTTGCCAGATATAATTAGTTCTGCCCCACTTTTAAACGCCACACAGTCTTGTTTATAGCAGTGGATTGTCGTCAGTAATGCGTGGAGGCAAAGTTCAGTCTGTAGTTTGGAATTGGCTAGTCTTTTTAAGTACAGCTGCACGATTAATCGTTAAACGATCATGATCCGGATTCGCTAAATGACAGCGATTTGGCTTTGTCTTTTAAACTTTTGTCAAGTACGTGTGAACATTCAGGTCTGCTTTCTTATCCAGAGAGAGCCGTTGTCATGTTTAAGTATGAAACAGCTTCACAAACCACAGTCTCTCCAACCACACAGTATCATCATACAATACTTAAAATGATCAAAGAAGTACTGGTATAAAGGTTTGTATATAAAAAAAATATATCATTGAATCATTCACTCAAGAGATTTGTTCAAAAACGCTGATTCATCCAGTAATGGAACAAGCAAAGTCTTTATGAGTGAGTGATTGAATCATTCACATAAGAGATTCGTTCAGAAACGCTGATTCATCCAGTAATGAAACAAGTGAAGTCTTTATGAGTGAGTCATTGAATCATTCACTCAAGAGATTTGTTCAAAAACACTGATTCATCCAGTAATGGAACAAGCAAAGTCTTTATGAGTGAGTCATTGAATCATTCACTCAAGAGATTTGTTCAAAAACACTGATTCATCCAGTAATGGAACAAGCAAAGTCTTTATGAGTGAGTCATTGAATCATTCACTCAAGAGATTTGTTCAAAAACACTGATTCATCCAGTAATGGAACAAGCAAAGTCTTTATGAGTGAGTCATTGAATCATTCACTCAAGAGATTTGTTCAAAAACACTGATTCATCCAGTAATGGAACAAGCAAAGTCTTTATGAGTGAGTGATTGAATCATTCACAAGAGATTCGTTCAGAAACGCTGATTCATCCAGTAATGAAACAAGTGAAGTCTTTATGAGTGAGTCATTGAATCATTCACTCAAGAGATTTGTTCAAAAACACTGATTCATCCAGTAATGGAACAAGCAAAGTCTTTATGAGTGAGTGATTGAATCATTCACATAAGAGATTTGTTCAGAAACGCTGATTCATCCAGTAATGAAACAAGTGAAGTCTTTATGAGTGAGTCATTGAATCATTCACTCAAGAGATTTGTTCAAAAACACTGATTCATCCAGTAATGGAACAAGCAAAGTCTTTATGAGTGAGTGATTGAATCATTCACATTAGAGATTCGTTCAAAAACACTGATTCATCCAGTCATGAAAGTAGTGAAGTCGTTATGAGTGAGTGATTGAATCATTCACATAAGAGATTCGTTCAGAAACGCTGATTCATCCAGTAATGAAACAATTAAGTATTTATGAGTGAGTCATTGAATCATTCACTCAAGAGATTTGTTCAAAAACACTGATTCATCCAGTCATGAAACTAGTGAAGTCGTTATGAGTGAGTGATTGAATCATTCACATAAGAGATTCGTTCAGAAACGCTGATTCATCCAGTAATGAAACAAGTGAAGTCTTTATGAGTGAGTCATTGAATCATTCACTCAAGAGATTTGTTCAAAAACACTGATTCATCCAGTAATGGAACAAGCAAAGTCTTTATGAGTGAGTCATTGAATCATTCCCTCAAGAGATTTGATCAAAAACACTGATTCATCCAGTAATGAAACAAGTGAAGTCTTTATGAGTGAGTCATTGAATCATTCACTCAAGAGATTTGTTCAAAAACACTGATTCATCCAGTAATGGAACAAGCAAAGTCTTAATGAGTGAGTGATTGAATCATTCACATAAGAGATTCATTCAGAAACGCTGATTCATCCAGTCATGAAACAAGTGAAGTCTTTATGAGTGAGTCATTGAATCATTCACTCAAGAGATTTATTCAAAAACACTGATTCATCCAGTAATGGAACAAGCAAAGTCTTTATGAGTGAGTCATTGAATCATTCACTCAAGAGATTTGATCAAAAACACTGATTCATCCAGTAATGAAACAAGTGAAGTCTTTATGAGTGAGTCATTGAATCATTCACTCAAGAGATTTGTTCAAAAACACTGATTCATCCAGTAATGGAACAAGCTAAGTATTTATGAGTGATTGAATCATTCACATAAGAGATTCGTTCAGAAACGCTGATTCATCCAGTCATGAAACAAGTGAAGTCTTTATGAGTGAGTCATTGAATCATTCACTCAAGAGATTTATTCAAAAACACTGATTCATCCAGTAATGGAACAAGCAAAGTCTTTATGAGTGAGTCATTGAATCATTCACTCAAGAGATTTGATCAAAAACACTGATTCATCCAGTAATGAAACAAGTGAAGTCTTTATGAGTGAGTCATTGAATCATTCACTCAAGAGATTTGTTCAAAAACACTGATTCATCCAGTAATGGAACAAGCTAAGTATTTATGAGTGATTGAATCATTCACATAAGAGATTCGTTCAGAAACGCTGATTCATCCAGTCATGAAACAAGTGAAGTCTTTATGACATGAGTCATTGAATCATTCACTCAAGAGATTTGTTCAAAAACACTGATTCATCCAGTAATGGAACAAGCTAAGTATTTATGAGTAAGTCATTGAATCATTCACTCAAGTGATTCGTTCAAAAACACTGATTCATCCAGTAATGGAACAAGCTAAGTATTTATGAGTAAGTCATTGAATCATTCACTCAAGTGATTCGTTCAAAAACACTGATTCATCCAGTCATGAAAGTAGTGAAGTCGTTATGAGTAAGTCATTGAATCATTCACATAAGAGATTCGTTCAGAAACGCTGATTCATCCAGTAATGAAACAATTAAGTATTTATGAGTGAGTCATTAAATCATTCATTCAACCCGATTTTTAAAAAGCATTTTAAATAAACTGTAGCAATTAACATTTTGTGAGAACCTGTAGTACCGTACATGTTATTTTGTTTAGCTGTCTATTCAGAGTCGTGGGAGAATCGTGATCTCTATTTTAAACCAAAAAAATCATCATTCTCAATTTATCCAGTATCGTGCTGCTCTACTTTTAAGGCATTATAGGTACAAATCTTTTTTTATCAAATGTGTTATTATGTTATCATAAACTAACCTAGCATGGCATAAAATTTAAGACAAAGTAACATCACTTAATACGGACATGGTGAAGTGTAAAAATATAAGATTTAACATGCATAAATTAGGCAACAATAATATAGATAAATGATGTTGAGAAAACATTAAAAAAACATCTGCAACCGATGTACATATTTTTTTTAATGTTATAAATTATTGTCATAAATTACGTTTTTTTCTATTTTAGTTCAATAATATTTTTTTTATTTTATATTTTGTATTTTTAGGGGATTTTATGGTACTAAATTATATTTATGGCATAGTTATGATCCATTTCTTACATGCTAACCACTTTTTAACCAGAGTTTTGTCTCTCTTTAAAGAAGACAATTTGCAGATTATAGCTGAAGTGAAAAAAGTGAAACAAAGAAAAGTTAGTTATAGACATTTGTTTATTATTATGAAAAATGCTCAACAATTTCTAGATTTTATATGAAATATATATTTTCTAAAACATCTTAAACTGAGAAAACCAAAGCCATAACAAAGTGTTTGTTCCATATTTGAGGTTGATATCTTTAAAAATGTCTAATATGTTTTCTCACATATGTTTTGAGTTCTTTTGCTTTCTCTGGGGAACGCAAAAGCATTGAAATAATATAGTTTTTCCTCCTATATTTTTTTCCATCACCATGTCCCTTTAGATGCTCTGTAATTTTACCCCATATACAGTAAATAAACAAATATTGTTCAACATTGTTACTCATGTAAATATAAGAAGATTTTTTTTAGAAAATAAATGTTTCAGCCCCTATTTGAACCCCTGCTATTTGTAGAAAATGATCAGATTTTTTCACATTTGACACTGTTTGTCAATCCTCCATGCAGAGAAAACGCCCTGAGTTTTGGAAAACCCTGCCGGTCATGTGACACTCCCTGATGAGTCACATCTGACCGGACCGGCATGCAAAAGTTTACTAGAATCATTTACATTTTTAGAGCTCATAGTGACTAAACAAAATGATGTTTTCTTCTTCCTTAGGGAACCAGAAGTGTAAAAATATGTAAAACTATTTTAACTAATTATTATAATCATGCATTAAGTGTCCTTTTTTTTTTTTTTTTTTTTAGAATAACAGTTATTGGTATTAATCTATGACAACAGAATCATACAGAAAACAAAATCGTAGCATTCGCAATAAAACAAAATACACCTATTTCAACTTAAAAAACTCTGCCTGAGATTTTGAAGTTTAATCAACTTGGTAGTACAAGTCATTTCAACTTAAATGTTATTAAACGGACTTAAAAATCGACTCGTATCTCATAGAACTTATACAAAAAGTTGAAATTGCTTAAATTATTTTGATGCGTGAGTGTAAAAACATTTCATGACAAGATCAAGTGAGCAAGTTTAAGATGTATTTTGTTGTATGTTGTATGAACACTCTTATAGTATTTTTATGGTGCTGTTTAGTCATTTTTGGAGTTTGATAGCATCCATTCACATTCACCTTTGCATGAGCTTTAAGTGTTTCACTCACAGATATGACACAGTGCTCGACTTTAGCCCGCTGACGTATTTGGTTATAGTGCGATAGTGTACATAGATTCGTGACTGTTAAAATCAGCCGAAGCACACCTTGATCAAATATAACTAACAACTATAATCCTCTTTCAGTCAACTGTGCTCAAAGCAAAACAGAAAGGAAACCCGTGTTGGCTAGTTAGGCTTTTCTAGAAGAATGATATGCTATCTTTAACATAAAGAAGTTGCTCAATCCTGGAATGATGACGTTCGGGAATGCTTTGACATGAATGTCATCAAAGGTGCCGTAAGACTGTGTTTTCCAAACCTAGTTCCTTGTGTTAAAAATGTGCTTAATTGTATTGAATGTTCACTTTTGGTGTGCAGATATGCAGATAACATAATATAATAAGGCCACTTAAGTGTACTCAAAGAGAGTGAACTTTCATGACTTCATGTTTCTTAGCACACTTTTAAAACGTGCACTTTGTAATCATGTATATATTTAAGAAATATTTGTTATATTTATATATCATATAATATAGTATATACATGCAAATATTTCTCTATATATATATATATATATATATATATTATACATGATGAGTGTGTATTTATATATACACATAATAATTATTCACAGTACACACACATAACTTTTACACAACTTAAACACAAACTTTTATTTTGGATGTGATTAATCGTGATTAATCGATTTGACAGCACAAGTAATTATATAATAAATGTGTTACATACAATGTTACATAATATGTAATTAATGTGTAATTATATATATATATATATATATATATATACACAGTGAGGAAAATAAGTATTTGAACACCCTGCTATTTTGCAAGTTCTCCCACTTAGAAATCATGGAGGGTCTGAAATTGTCATCGTAGGTGCATGTCCACTGTGAGAGACATAATCTAAAAAAAAAATCCAGAAATCACAATGTATGATTTTTTAACTATTTATTTGTATGAATCAGCTGCAAATAAGTATTTGAACACCTGAGAAAATCAATGTTAATATTTGGTACAGTAGCCTTTGTTTGCAATTACAGAGGTCAAACGTTTCCTGTAGTTTTTCAGCAGGTTTGCACTGCAGGAGGGATTTTGGCCCACTCCTCCACACAGATCTTCTCTAGATCAGTCAGGTTTCTGGCCTGTCGCTGAGAAACATGGAGTTTGAGCTCCCTCCAAAGATTCTCTATTGGGTTTAGGTCTGGAGACTGGCTAGGCCACGCCAGAACCTTGATATGCTTCTTACAGAGCCACTCCTTGGTTATCCTGGCTGTGTGCTTCGGGTCATTGTCATGTTGGAAGACCCAGCCTCGACCCATCTTCAATGCTCTAACTGAGGGAAGGAGGTTGTTCCCCAAAATCTCGCAATACACGGCCCCGGTCATCCTCTCCTTAATACAGTGCAGTCGCCCTGTCCCATGTGCAGAAAAACACCCCCAAAGCATGATGCTACCACCCCCATGCTTCACAGTAGGGATGGTGTTCTTGGGATGGTACTCATCATTCTTCTTCCTCCAAACACGTTTAGTGGAATTATGACCAAAAAGTTATATTTTGGTCTCATCTGACCACATGACTTTCTCCCATGACTCCTCTGGATCATCCAAATGGTCATTGGCAAACTTAAGACGGGCCTTGACATGTGCTGGTTTAAGCAGGGGAACCTTCCGTGCCATGCATGATTTCAAACCATGACGTCTTAGTGTATTACCAACTGTAACCTTGGAAACGGTGGTCCCAGCTTTTTTCAGGTCATTGACCAGCTCCTCCCGTGTAGTTCTGGGCTGATTTCTCACCTTTCTTAGGATCATTGAGACCCCACGAGGTGAGATCTTGCATGGAGCCCCAGTCCGAGGGAGATTGACAGTCATGTTTAGCTTCTTCCATTTTCTAATGATTGCTCCAACAGTGGACCTTTTTTCACCAAGCTGCTTGGCAATTTCCCCGTAGCCCTTTCCAGCCTTGTGGAGGTGAACAATTTTATCTCTAGTGTCTTTGGACAGCTCTTTGGTCTTGGCCATGTTAGTAGTTGGATTCTTACTGATTGTATGGGGTGGACAGGTGTCTTTATGCAGCTAACGACCTCAAACAGGGGCATCTAATTTAGGATAATAAATGGAGTGGAGGTGGACATTTTAAAGGCAGACTAACAGGTCTTTGAGGGTCAGAATTCTAGCTGCTAGACAGGTGTTCAAATACTTATTTGCAGCTGTATCATACAAATAAATAGTTAAAAAATCATATATTGTGATTTCTGGATTTTTTTTTTTAGATTATGTCTCTCACAGTGGACATGCACCTACGATGACAATTTCAGACCCCTCCATGATTTCCAACTGGGAGAACTTGCAAAATAGCAGGGTGTTCAAATACTTATTTTCCTCACTGTATATACATACATACATTCAAGACACACAAGTTTTAATGACATGAATGAAGAAATTACATTAAATGTATTTTAGTTTACCATAAATGCGTGTCAGTACATTTAGCAGTTCACTTTATCCATATTTCAGCATACATCAGAAGTAATTATGAAATTAAATATAGTGATATACTTAAATCCTACCTATAAAGTTCAGCTAACTGCATTTAATATGCATTTAAACTGTAATATATTTTGTTTAATTGCAGTTAACATGCAGTCAAGTGTCCGAAAACATTGCATTCAGTTTGCAAATAAGCATATTATTTCCATTATAAGTGCTCTAAAGTCCTATTCGGACGGTAATTGTTTCTCACGTGGACGTCCGTAAAAATAAATGTGCTTGCCACCTCAGTGCTAAAACTCGTGCATTCGGATGGTGATTTATTCACGGTGGAGGAGCGAGTTTTGTGATCCTGCGCACCTGGGAACGCACTGCTCATGTGGTCAATAACATGATTGTATGCTTGATATAATAAGAATAAATGAATATTTAATTTAATAATAGGAAAATAATATTCTAATTATTAAGTAATTATTTAAATCTGTTCAAAAATAGATGCACATTATAGTTAAAATGGTTTTCTGTCTTGTATTTTATCTCAAAATAAAGGATGTAATTTTATTCCACATGGAAATGAGCAGAAATAAGTGAATACAGCCTCTTATTTACATGAGGTGAACATAAAGCTGCGGTTATTTTAACATAGGCCTATATATAATTGCTTTTCTTCTTTTTATTTTTTGAGCGGTGATGAAATGTATTGCTCTTGTAAATACTTGCCAGCATTTCAGTAATATAAGTCTAGAGCTTTAAAATGCATCCATATTACAGTGAAGTGCAGCTGTACGGTGCTCTGCAGGGGTCAAAAAGGATACAAACAGTGAATTTTGAAGTGAAATATTCTTGAAAACTCAAGATGTGGATTCGGACAGCAATTAAATCACCACACGACCTTGGTGTTTGTCTAAAACAGTAGGTAATTCGGGTGGTGGGGGGAAAAACAGACATTCTGGATTCGGACAGCAATAAAATCACAGACTAGCCCCTATCAATGATTAAAATACCTTACGACCCCACGAGAAACAATCACCGTCCGAATAGGGCTTTAGCTCTTGTTTCCTTTCCATCTCCGTTCATTAGTTGTTTGTAGGCACGTTTGTTTCCATGGTTACTCGTTTGTTAATTTATTAACTCCACCTGTTCTTTGTTTCCTACCTTCACTGAGCCCTCTTTTCAGTTGTTTCTTTGTCTGTTCTTGTCTGTTTAGTTACTCCTGTGTTTATTCTGTTCTCCTGCGTGTTAACCTTCTGGTGCTCTTCGTTTAGGGGTTGCATTGGTCGTCTTCTCGGTCATAAGTGACCAGACACCTAAAAATTAAACTTCCTCCACCCCAGTAAAACCAATGCAATTTATTTTTCTTCAATAATAATTTTTCTTTTTAATTTAATTTTTAATTTTCTTTAATTTTTAGATGATTTGATGGTATTTTTTTTTATATGTATGCAATAATTCTGGATTATTTTTGCCATTTGAAATTTTTTTCAAAAAAACTTTTTTTTTTGTTGTAAATTATTGCAGTATTTCAGTAGCCTGACGTCGTCATACTAAAATCTAGTCAGAATTTGAGTCTGATACTGCTCCGTTGGGCTGTGATTATGGGGCGTGTTTAAACCGAACCAGGAAAGACCTCAATTGGATAGACCTACAACCAATCAGAGCAAGGGAGCGACGCATAACGTTAGTTGTCAAATGTCAACAGAATTCAACTGCACTTTGTTGCCAAGTCCGTGGGTTGAAGCGACCCCAATTATGTGAAATACAGACCCAGGAATGCGAAATTTAGCAGCCGTGCCAAAATAACACATATTTTACCCCCCAAATGCCTTTTTCCCGGAGAATCCCCCCACCCAGAAAGCCATGGGGCTTGTTTTTGGCTAGTTTTGAGTAGCAATCGGTATTGGGCGGGTTTTGCTGTAAAAACTTGGCAACCCTGTCTGCACGCACGGCGGTATAATTTACGTTAGAAGAAAAAGATGAGTGTAAACGATCTTTGCCAGTGTTGTAAAAAAACAATTTAAGGATACACAGAGTACTTACCAACACCATCATCATTTCTGAGAGAAATAGTAAAGGTGAATGCATATACGAACAAGTTCTCCGTTTAGGATTAGAACAAATTCAACCCAAGCGCCTTTGATGACGTGGATGATTACGTTACTGTTTATCATCTGTCCATCATCGTCTAAAGCCCGCCCTGACAATTTCATTGGTCCGAACAGTTTCTGTTCGGGCATAATTACTCCTCTATGGATCAAGTCCAGACCGAACTGCCTGTGCAAAAAAATTTGTGGGCGGGGCTAAGTTCGTCTGGCATCCAGGCTAGTATTTCAGGTTAAAATAGAGACTAGGCCTTCAAAATAAAATTTTTTTGATGGCAGATTAGCGCCCTCTTTTGGAATTATTTAAGAAATCATGCAACCATGGGTGTAATCACTAGAGGTATCTATGGAGAGGCTTGAGAATTCCCTAGTTCTCTTTTGAACACATTTAATGAATTTTTTTTTGTGTTGTTGATGGATTTGAATATACATTAAAAAAATCTCAAATTTTTGACCGAAGTGGGAGTTTTTTTTTTTTTTTTTTTACGACCACTTAGCATGCTCGAATCAATTTTTTGTGTGTTAACATACCTAATGCTAGAAAAGTCACCAAGTTTCATATAATTCTGATGAAGCTGTGATTTAAAAAAATTCTAAATGTGGCTCATAGGTTCAGTTTTTCATAGGTGTGTGTGTGTGTGTGTGAGTGGATGTGTCAATATCACACTCTTGATGTTTTAGAGTGTCACCCTTTTACTGCTGTATACATTTTTTCAGCATCGTGGCCGATTTGTAGTTTGCACACGCAAATATTCTGAGAATTTTTGTGTTTTTGTCTATTTCCCATTCATTTCCTATGGTCGGTCATTTATGACTGAAGACAATGAACGCTACTTTTTTTTTTACAACCAATTAGCATGCTCGAATCATGACCCCAATTTTTGTGTGCTTACATACCTAATGCTAGAAAGTCACCAAGTTTCATATCATTCCGATGAAGCTGTGATTTTTTAAATTTCAAAACAGAAAATTTTCCGGTCAGAAATGACCGAAGAGCACCAGAGGGTAAAATAAGCCGACTGCTGCGACTAGATCCAGCCTCTCATTGCTGCAACCAGCCGTGACAGATATTTTTCATATGGGTATAATCACTGCCATCACACAATAAATGTGAGAGACATTGGTTATGGTATTGCGACAACATGGTCCAAGCTTTTGTGAGTTTAGAATGTATAAGTAATTAAACTTCACTAACTTCTGCCTTTGACTTTCATATCCCGCAGACGCTGTACATGGCCTCCTTCTTCTACACGCTGCACTATGTTTGGGTGCTGTACGCCGGACTGAGCCGGAAGTATCACAGGAGACTGAACGGGCTCCCAGCCGAGGTACTCAGTTCATCATTATCAACATGCTGATGATGGAAATAAAGCAGCACAATATAGTAATTTTACTGTAAATGCTGACAATGCTGACTGGCCTGTTAATTTCAGAATCCAGCAAGAGCAAGAAGTTGCAGATGTCTGACTCCAGTACTGTCATTGTAAGTACACCGAAATAAAAACATCACTGAAACTGATATTAAATATGCATATAATTAATGTAATGAAATTATAAAATAAGTTTGATTGCACTTACTTAAAGGGATAATTCACCTAAAAATTTAAATGTGTTTCTTTGTTTCTTTGTTCTGCTGAACACAAATAAAGAACGTTTGTAACCAGGATGCTTTGGGGCACCATTGACTCCCATAGTAGGAAACAAAATACTATTGATGTCAATGGTGCCAAAGAACACTCTTCTGTTTCCCACATTCTTCAAAATATCTTCCTTTGTGTTCAACAGAACAAATACATTTATACAGGTTTGAAAAAACTTGACTGAATTTTCATTTTTGGGTGAACTATCCCAATAATACTAGATAAAAAAGTTTGTCAAGCCTGACCAGAAAGTTTGAAGACGTTTAAAAGCTTGATGTTTGAAGGTTTTCAGTTTGAAGTAGTTTTAAAGCTTAAAGTTTAAAGGGTTTGAGGCAATACAGTAGACTGGATAAACCCAGCCTGATCTACCGGCGATTTGATTTCGCCCTGCAACTCAGTCTGAAAACCTGTACATACATTTCTACTGCTTTTGTTACACTTTTGCGGGAACCAATCACAGACTGGCTTATCCACCTGGCGCGCTATTGGAGGGTTTAACACGATGACGGATAGAGAAGCAATGGGTCGTTGCCCATTGATCACGCCTCTTGTGGTCTGATTGGTTGAAGGACTATCCAATTGCGTACAGAGTCATTTGAATTATGCTCGTTTATCACGCCTCTTGTGCAGTAGAAAATACAGAGCAGACGCTCCAGACCAATGTTCAATCTTAAATTGAGCCTGGTCTGGTGATAGCCAGACAAGCAATACAGTCTATCAGAAGATAGATAGCATGTTGCTAACATGTTCCCAGGGCTCAGGCGTGAAAGTTACACATTTCAACCCGTTCACACGCTCACACGCCACACCTTGTATTTCTCACGCAGAGAAATTTCCAGGATAATGCCCACCAAGTTGCGCCACTATTAAGAGGAATCAAGTCAGTTCCACATAGAGTTCAGAAGGCCCTGCCACGCACCAGCCAATCAAATAAAAAATATAGCTACCGAACAGCCAATCAGAAAATAGCATTGCTGTATCCGGGTAAGATTTAGATATTCCCGCAACAACAACGTTTACATTTTGCCACCTACTGGTGGTTTAGTTTAATGTTTTCCTTCCAACATTTCTTATTTGTATATTCAAAAATATTAAAAACAATCTCATAACATTTTTCAGTGTAAATGATTTAATTTGATTGGCAACAGCCCTACAGTGTCTTATTCTAATTTAATTTATAGATCAAATTTAAGAATATAAAATGAAAGCTGAAGCATAGCCTATATTTAATAAGATTATGGGAAAATGCCTTTCATAAAAGGTAAAAGTATCAAAGCTATGCAGATTTAAATATCTCAAAGCTGATTGAACACTGGTGAGAATATTGCTTCAGGATAAATTATATTTACAACACAGTAAATTCTGAAAAAAAAAAAAAAATTCCAAATTATTATGGGTTATTCATTTGCCTCTTCCCTGACATCTTTGAAATAGATGCAAGAATGAATACTATACACACACACACACACACACACACACACACACACACACACACACACACACACACACACACACACACACACACACACACACACACACACAGAAATGTTGAATTAAAAAGAAATATATATATATATTTATTTATTTATAAAAAAAATTCAGATCAGAACCTCGCCCCCACCCAAACCCCTGCTGCCATCGCCAAAATCTCACTCTGAACTCAGTTCAAAACATGAGAGCCCTGTGTTCCTAGTATACATTTGCTAGGAACACAGGGCATAACATGTTTTAGCGTGTTTCTAGCTTGAATTAACACATTGCTGTCATGTTTTAACGTTTTGCTAACGTGATTAAACATGTTGTTTACAGTGAGGAAAATAAGTATTTGAACACCCTGCTATTTTACAAGTTCTCCCACTTGGAAATCATGGAGGGGTCTGACATTTTTATCGTAGGTGCATGTCCACTGTGAGAGACATAATCTAAAAAAAAAATCCAGAAATCACAATATATGATTTTTTAAACTATTTATTTGTATGATACAGCTGCAAATAACTATTTGAACACCTGTCTAGCAGCTAGAATTCTGACCCTCAAAGACCTGTTAGTCTGCCTTTAAAATGTCCACCTCCATTCCATTTATTATCCTAAATTAGATGCACCTGTTTGAGGTCGTTAGCTGCATAAAGACACCTGTCCACCCCACACAATCAGTAAGAATCCAACTACTAACATGGCCAAGACCAAAGAGCTGTCCAAAGACACTAGAGACAAAATTGTACACCTCCACAAGGCTGGAAAGGGCTACGGGGAAATTGCCAAGCAGCTTGGTGAAAAAAGGTCCACTGTTGGAGCAATCATTAGAAAATGGAAGAAGCTAAACATGACTGTCAATCTCCCTCGGACTGGGGCTCCATGCAAGATCTCACCTCATGGGGTCTCAATGATCCTAAGAAAGGTGAGAAATCAGCCCAGAACTACACGGGAGGAGCTGGTCAATGACCTGAAAAGAGCTGGGACCACCGTTTCCAAGGTTACTGTTGGTAATACACTAAGACGTCATGGTTTGAAATCATGCATGGCACGGAAGTTTCCCCTGCTTAAACCAGCACATGTCAAGGCCCGTCTTAAGTTTGCCAATGACCATTTGGATGATCCAGAGGAGTCATGGGGTCAGATGAGACCAAAATAGAACTTTTTGGTCATAATTCCACTAAACGTGTTTGGAGGAAGAAGAATGATGAGTACCATCCCAAGAACACCATCCCTACTGTGAAGCATGGGGGTGGTAGCATCATGCTGTGGGGGTGTTTTTCTGCACATGGGACAGGGCGACTGCACTGTATTAAGGAGAGGATGACCGGGGCCATGTATTGCGAGATTTTGGGGAACAACCTCCTTCCCTCAGTTAGAGCATTGAAGATGGGTCGAGGCTGGGTCTTCCAACATGACAATGACCCGAAGCACACAGCCAGGATAACCAAGGAGTGGCTCTGTAAGAAGCATATCGAGGTTCTGGCGTGGCCTAGCCAGTCTCCAGACCTAAACCCAATAGAGAATCTTTGGAGGAGCTCAAACTCCGTGTTTCTCAGCGACAGGCCAGAAACCTGACTGATCTAGAGAAGATCTGTGTGGAGGAGTGGGCCAAAATCCCTCCTGCAGTGCAAACCTGCTGAAAAACTACAGGAAACCTTTGACCTCTGTAATTGCAAACAAAGGCTACTGTACCAAATATTAACATTGATTTTCTCAGGTGTTCAAATACTTATTTGCAGCTGTATCATACAAATAAATAGTTAAAAAATCATACATTGTGATTTCTGTATTTTTTTTTAGATTATGTCTCTCACAGTGGACATGCTCCTACGATGACAATTTCAGACCCCTCCATGATTTCTAAGTGGGAGAACTTGCAAAATAGCAGGGTGTTCAAATACTTATTTTCCTCACTGTATATGTTTCTAGCATTAATTAGCCAATTTCTAACATGTTTTAATGTATTGCTAGCATGAATTAGCACATTGCCCCCATGTTTTAGCATGAATTAGCACACGGCTAACATTTTGATAACACTATTTAACATGTTGCTAGCATGTTTCTGTGATATTAAATGTGATATAAGCATATTTCATGAATATAACGTCGTCTGTCCTGATCTCTCCACACAGTCTTTTGCCTTTAATGCTCACGGTGCCCGTCTTTGTGGCAGGAAATATGTTTCACTGTTACACAAACTTCACCCAGCCCTACAGGTCAGTCCAACTGTATTCTCACATGTACTGATTAATAAACTGTACTTTCTCATTACTTCATCATAACTTCACAGAGTCGTATTTGAATCAGCTTATTGTTTTTAAAAGCATTTCACACAGTTCAGTAGTTATATCTAACTATAGATGAGTTGTTTGTGTGGGTCTGTGTATACAGTATAGCCAGAATAATGCGACTGACCGATCAGAATCCAGCACTCCAGATGTTTGATATGATTCTGATTGTCTTCCAGATGTTTGCTGATGCACACAGGGGCTGTTTATCTCGCCTCATATATGACAACAGAAGTCACCGCATGTCTCGTCATTCAGAACTACTGCATGGCCATTTTCCTCGCTACCTTCCTCTTCACCTTCATCGCCATCACGGTGAGATTTAACACTTTAGAATAGATGAGCAGTTTATGATTTAAATGTACACTGCGGTTCAAAAGTTTCAACAGTAATATTGTAAAATATTATTGCAATTTTAAATAACTTATAACTTAGAGGGTTAGTTCATCCAAAAATGTCAATTCTGTCATTAATTACTCACCCTCATGTCGTTCCAAACCTGTCAGGCCTTCATCTTCAGAACACAAATTAAGATTTTGTTGATGAAACCCGCAACTTAATTAACACTTTCAAGGCCCAGAAAGACAGTAAGGCTGGTTCTTCTGTTATTAAACTTGTCGAATCATGCTACAAAAAGGCCTTGAAAGTTTTGGATAAGAAGCCTTTTTCTTACCATCACTGTAACATTCTTGATAAATATACTTTTTTAAGTCTCTCAAATTTTAAAATATTTGAATTTGCTTGTCTGATTTATAAAGTTATTCACAATTTGGCTCCTCCCCTAGCCTGACGTCGTCATACTCAATTCTAGTCAGAATTTGAGTCTGATACTGCTCCGTTGGGCTGTGATTATGGGGCGTATTTCAACCGAACCAGGAAAGACCTCAATTGGATAGACCTACAACCAATCAGAGCAACGGAGCGACGCATAACTTTAGTTGTCAAATGTCAACAGAACTCAACTGCACTGTGTTGCCAAGTCCGCGGGTTGAAGCGACCACAATTATGTGATATACAGACCCAGGAATGCGAAATTTAGCAGCCGTGCCAAAATAACACATATTTTACCCCCCAAATGCCATTTTTCCCGGAGAACCCCCCACCCGGAAAGCTATTGGGCTTGTTTTTAGCTAGTTTTGAGTAGCAATTGGGCGAGTTTTGCTGTAAAACTTGGCAACCCTGTCTGCACGCACGCCCGGAATAAGTCACGTTAGAAGAAGAAGATGAGTGTAAACGATCTTTGCCGGTGTTGTAAAAAAAGAATTTAAGGATACACAGAGTACTTACCAACACGATCATCACTTCTGAGAGAAATAGTAAAGGTGAATGCATATACGAACAAGTTCTCTGTTTAGGATTAGAACAAATTCAACCCAAGCGCCTTTGATGACGTGGATGATTACGTTACTGTTTATCATCTGTCCATCATCGTCTAAAGCCCTAAAATGAAAATTTTTAAATATAAGAGGCAGTGTTAATTTCGTTGATGAATAATTTTCGTCAACGACCTTTTTACACTGACGAAAACGAGACGATAACTAAATAAAAACTAGTGATGGATGACAAAAACTATAACGAAAATCAACTGTCATTTTCGTCAACAAATAAAAACGAGACGAAAATGTTAGGGAGGGCCGATTAGGGAAGAGATCCAGTCAGAACTGATGTCCTGTGTAACAGATGCGCACATCTGATCTGAACTGATCTAACCGCTGGAGAACACGATCCATCACCAATCCAGCGCTCCAGAGTGGCTCACAATCAATGAATAACACACATTTATGCCAGGAAATTGTTTATGAACTAATGCTGATGAATAATGACAATGTTTACTTTACAATGTTTATATAGTAATGTGTTTTAGACGGTTGTAACAATGCATATTTTATCTCCTCATCTGAACTTGAATGAGCTCCTGCAACTGCAACAGAGGCGTAGACATTTCAAAATAAGAGTCCCGGTGTATTTCGAACTTATTTATCATTAAAAGTCACGCATTATATATTCGTTTTTGGTTACACAATAAACTGTATTTAATTTCATTCCCATTTAATTCATATTCAGGAGGAAAGACCAGTATTTGACACATTATAATAGTTCACTAAAACCATTTAAAAAATCTTTGTTACTTGAAATTAAATAAATGTTAACTGAAATTAAAAAAATAAATAAACAAACTTATTTGAAGCTTTAGCTTAACATGATATACTAACTAAAACAGAAATACAAAGTTATAAAAACTATATAGATGTTTTTAAAAACAAACAAAAAAGTGAATTGAGCTCTTTCGTGTATTTTTAATGTCAAAAACAAAATGATGTCAAAATGTCAGTTCAAGTGACAGTCGGTTATGTGATGCTTAAATGCTTAATGTATTACAATTGAACTAAACTCATTAGATTTTAGGAGACTCAATCTACTGTAGATTTAGTCGACTAAAACTAGACTAAAACTAAAAACAATTCAGGTGACTAAAATATGACTAAAACTAAATGGCATTTTAGTCAAAAGACTATGACTAAAACTAAATCAAAATTTGCTGTCAAAATTAAGAGACGAGGGGCTTGAGTTAGTTGCCTAGCACTATCCACAAGAGGCGTCAAGGGCTATTTTAACAATGTTTTCTACCTTTCTGGGCCTTGAAAGTGTTAATTAAATAGCGGTCTATAGAGGGGCCTGAGAGCTCTCAGATTTCATAAAAATATCTTAATTTGTGTTGAAGATGAATGAAAGTCATACGGGTTTAGAATGGCATGAGGGTGAGGAATTAATGACAGAATTTACATTTTTGGTTGAACTATTCCTTTAATAATAACAATTTAATAATTTTCAGCATCATTACTTGATCCTTCAACATGATCCTTCTGAAATCATTCTAATATGATGATTTGTCATTATCAATGTTGAAAACATATTTTCGTGGAAACCGATACATTTATTTATGATGAATATAGTATTGGTTCATTTTAATTTCTACATGTACTAATACATTTGAACGTTTCAAGTTAATTTTAAATGAGTTATAATTAAAATGATCTTTTGTTAATATATCAAGTTAACACGAATAAATGACCATAAACCTAGACTAAGATGTGCTGAAAAACTGTTGTTCATCATTAGTTTATTATATGTTTTAATTATATATTAACTCGTATAATTGAAATTGAACCTTGCACATTGTAAAGTAAAGTGTAAAGTATTTTCAGATACACTTAAAGTTTGGGTTTATTTATTGATTTATTTTGAATTAATCCTTTTATTCAGAAAGGACACATTTATCAAAAGTGACAGACATTTAAAATGTTACAAAACGCATTATAAACTGCATAAATGCTGTTCTTTAGAACTTTCAACAAAGAATCCAGAAAAAAGTATCCACAAAAATATGAAACATCTCAACTGTTTTCAACTTTAATAATCATAAATGTTTGTTGAGCATCAAATCATCATATCAGAATGATTTCTGAAGGATCATGTGACACTGAAGACTAATGATGTAATGTAAAATAAATCAAAAATGAGTAATGATGCTAAAATAAATCATAAGGAATACATTACATTTGACAACATATTCACATAGATACAATAGTATTGCATATACAGTATTACTGCTCTCAAAAACACGTGTGACTCAATCATTATCTCATTGTATTCCACCTTTGAATTTCAGACTCTGATGTGTAAAGCTCGCTCCCTGTACAAGCGTGTCATCACGTCTCAGGGTTTTTTCGGTGACCATCATTGGGCGACTCTGCGCCTCCTGGAGCGACGGATGCTGCTGTATCCCTTTGCCTTCTTCTTCTGCTGGGGCCCGGGTGAGCACACAATACCTCAAAACGCCAAAACATTTATGCCTGGTTTCACAGACAGGGCTTAGATTAAACCAGGATCAGGCCTCAGTTCAATCGGCACATTTAAGTGGCTTTTATTAACGTGCCTTAGAAAAAAAACTGGTGTGCATCTTGAGACAAAACAATGGCACTGACATATTTACAGATATCTCAGTGCAAGTTGTTTTCAGTTAAAACTGCTCAAACATGCATTTTAGTCTAGGACAAGCTTAAGCCTCGACTGTGAAACCGGGGGTTTAAAAGTTTTCAAATTGAAAAGTTAAAACATTTTATATAAGATTACAGAGGAGCCAATGAGGAAACTTTTCTCATTTCCTTAACAAAGAATCGTACGTGTCTGTACATTTACTAAAAACAGATAGAGATTAATCACAAATTATTCATTTAATCTTTTAACACCTGTACACACATAACATTAATATATGACTAAATTGAAGATGTATGTATTTGAATTGCATATAAAATAGATA
The DNA here is from genome assembly GCA_023566225.1 of Romanogobio albipinnatus. Lineage (NCBI taxonomy): Eukaryota > Metazoa > Chordata > Actinopteri > Cypriniformes > Gobionidae > Romanogobio > Romanogobio albipinnatus. The sequence goes on from CM042242.1 coordinate 4,247,921, forward strand.
TCAAATATAAAATTGCATATAAAATAGATATAAAATATAAAACTGCATATAAAATAGGCCTAAATTGAAGATGTATGTATTTAAATTGCATATAAAATAGATATAAAATATAAAATTGCATATAAAATAGATATAAAATATAAAACTGCATATAAAATAGATATAAAATATAAAACTGCATATAAAATATGCCTAAATTGAAGATGTATGTATTTGAATTGCATATAAAATAGATATCAAATATAAAATAAAAATAAAATGTAAAACTGCATATAAAATATGCCTAAATTGAAGATGTATGTATTTGAATTGCATATAAAATAGATATAAAATATAAAATTGCATATAAAATAGATATAAAATATAAAACTGCATATAAAATAGATATAAAATATAAAACTGCATATAAAATAGATATAAAATATAAAACTGCATATAAAATATGCCTAAATTGAAGATGTATGTATTTGAATTGCATATAAAATAGATATAAAATATAAAATTGCATATAAAAGAGATATAAAATATAAAACTGCATATAAAATATGCCTAAATTGAAGATGTATGTATTTAAATTGCATATAAAATAGATATAAAATATAAAACTGCATATAAAATAGATATAAAATATAAAACTGCATATAAAATATGCCTAAATTGAGGATGTATGTATTTGAATTGCATATAAAATAGATATAAAATATAAAACTGCATATAAAATACATATAAAATATAAAACTGCATATAAAATAGATATAAAATATAAAACTGCATATAAAATAGATATAAAATATAAAACTGCATATAAAATAGATATAAAATATAAAACTGCATATAAAATAGATATAAAATATAAAACTGCATATAAAATATGCCTAAATTGAAGATGTATGTATTTGAATTGCATATAAAATAGATATCAAATATAAAATAAAAATAAAATGTAAAACTGCATATAAAATATGCCTAAATTGAAGATGTATGTATTTGAATTGCATATAAAATAGATATAAAATATAAAATTGCATATAAAATAGATATAAAATATAAAACTGCATATAAAATAGATATAAAATATAAAACTGCATATAAAATAGATATAAAATATAAAACTGCATATAAAATATGCCTAAATTGAAGATGTATGTATTTGAATTGCATATAAAATAGATATAAAATATAAAATTGCATATAAAAGAGATATAAAATATAAAACTGCATATAAAATATGCCTAAATTGAAGATGTATGTATTTAAATTGCATATAAAATAGATATAAAATATAAAACTGCATATAAAATAGATATAAAATATAAAACTGCATATAAAATATGCCTAAATTGAGGATGTATGTATTTGAATTGCATATAAAATAGATATAAAATATAAAACTGCATATAAAATACATATAAAATATAAAACTGCATATAAAATAGATATAAAATATAAAACTGCATATAAAATAGGCCTAAATTGAGGATGTATGTATTTGAATTGCATATAAAATAGATATAAAATATAAAATTGCATATAAAATAGATATAAAATATAAAACTGCATATAAAATAGGCCTAAATTGAAGATGTGTGTATTTGAATTGCATATAAAATAGATATAAAATATAAAATTGCATATAAAATAGATATAAAATGTAAAATTGCATATACAATATGCCTAAATTGAAGATGTGTGTATTTGAATTGCATATAAAATAGATATAAAATATAAAACTGCATATAAAATACATATAAAATATAAAACTGCATATAAAATAGATATAAAATATAAAACTGCATATAAAATAGGCCTAAATTGAGGATGTATGTATTTGAATTGCATATAAAATAGATATAAAATATAAAATTGCATATAAAATAGATATAAAATATAAAACTGCATATAAAATAGATATAAAATATAAAACTGCATATAAAATAGGCCTAAATTGAAGATGTGTGTATTTGAATTTCATATAAAATAGATATAAAATATAAAATTGCATATAAAATAGATATAAAATATAAAACTGCATATAAAATAGATATAAAATATAAAACTGCATATAAAATAGGCCTAAATTGAAGATGTATGTATTTAAATTGCATATAAAATAGATATAAAATATGAAACTGCATATAAAATAGATATAAAATATAAAACTGCATATAAAATAGATATAAAATATAAAACTGCATATAAAATAGATATAAAATATAAAACTGCATATAAAATAGGCCTAAATTGAAGATGTATGTATTTGAATTGCATATAAAATAGATATAAAATATAAAATTGCATATAAAATAGATATAAAATATAAAACTGCATATAAAATAGATATAAAATATAAAACTGCATATAAAATAGATATAAAATATAAAACTGCATATAAAATAGATATAAAATATAAAACTGCATATAAAATAGGCCTAAATTGAAGATGTGTGTATTTGAATTTCATATAAAATAGATATAAAATATAAAATTGCATATAAAATAGATATAAAATATAAAACTGCATATAAAATAGATATAAAATATAAAACTGCATATAAAATAGGCCTAAATTGAAGATGTATGTATTTGAATTGCATATAAAATAGATATAAAATATGAAACTGCATATAAAATAGGCCTAAATTGAAGATGTATGTATTTGAATTGCATATAAAATAGATATAAAATATAAAACTGCATATAAAATAGATATAAAATATAAAATTGCATATAAAAGAGATATAAAATGTAAAACTGCATGTAAAATATGCCTAAATTGAAGATGTATGTATTTGAATTGCATATAAAATAGATATAAAATATAAAATTGCATATAAAATAGATATAAAATATAAAACTGCATATAAAATAGATATAAAATATGAAACTGCATATAAAATAGATATAAAATATAAAACTGCATATAAAATAGGCCTAAATTGAAGATGTGTGTATTTGAATTTCATATAAAATAGATATAAAATATAAAATTGCATATAAAATAGATATAAAATATAAAACTGCATATAAAATAGATATAAAATATAAAACTGCATATAAAATAGGCCTAAATTGAAGATGTATGTATTTGAATTGCATATAAAATAGATATAAAATATGAAACTGCATATAAAATAGGCCTAAATTGAAGATGTATGTATTTGAATTGCATATAAAATAGATATAAAATATAAAATTGCATATAAAATAGATATAAAATATAAAACTGCATATAAAATAGATATAAAATATAAAACTGCATATAAAATAGGCCTAAATTGAAGATGTATGTATTTGAATTGCATATAAAATAGATATAAAATATGAAACTGCATATAAAATAGGCCTAAATTGAAGATGTATGTATTTGAATTGCATATAAAATAGATATAAAATATAAAACTGCATATAAAATAGATATAAAATATAAAATTGCATATAAAAGAGATATAAAATGTAAAACTGCATGTAAAATATGCCTAAATTGAAGATGTATGTATTTGAATTGCATATAAAATAGATATAAAATATAAAATTGCATATAAAATAGATATAAAATATAAAACTGCATTTAAAATAGATATAAAATATGAAACTGCATATAAAATATGCCTAAATTGAAGATGTATGTATTTGAATTGCATATAAAATAGATATAAAATATAAAATTGCATATAAAATAGATATAAAATATAAAATTGCATATAAAATAGATATAAAATATGAAACTTCATATAAAATAGGCCTAAATTGAAGATGTATGTATTTGAATTGCATATAAAAGATATAAAATATAAAATTGCATATAAAATAGATATAAAATATTAAACTGCATATAAAATAGGCCTAAATTGAAGATGTATAAAACTTTCATGCATTTGGAATGCACAGTTTTTGCACAAACAAACAAATAAACTTAATGTGATGCATATTTGTCAGTCATACAAAAATGAAACGAGGAACAGGTCTGTAATAGGACTAATAAATTGCATGTGTTTTAAATACACAATCCCCAGGTTTTTATATGTATCAATAAATAAATATTTCAATATCATACATTTACCCAACTGAATATTGTTTGTTAGCCGTATTTTAACCATGTTCATACTTTTTTAACTGAGTAAATGTAATTGTTTTCACAATGAACAGGTTTAAGATGAATCTAAGCATAATTAAAAACATGATTATTTAAATAAAATAGATAGATAGATGGATGGATAAATGGATGGATGGGTAGGTTGTTATGTTGTTAGCATGTTTTATCACATTGATAACATATTTCTAATATGATTTAACACTTTGCTAGCAAACATGTTACTAACATTTTCCTACTTCCTAGCATAAATTAGCACAACGCATGCATGTTTTAACATTTTGCTATCACTTTTCGAAGGAATTTACACATTGCTAACATGTTAAACATATTGATAGCATGTTTCTACCATCAACTAGCACATTGCTAGCATGTTTCTAGCATCAGTTAGCACATAACACCTTTTAGCATGTCGTTAGCATTAATTAGCACATTGCTAACATGTTTTAACCTTTTTCTAGCATTATTTAACATGTTTCTTACATCAGTTAGCACATACCACCTTTTAGCATGTCGTTAGCATGAATTAACACATTGCAAACATGTTTTAACCCTTTTCTATAATGATTTAACATGTTTCTTACATCAGTTAACACATAACACCTTTTAGCACGTCGTTAGCATGAATTAGCACATTGCTAACATGTTTTAACCTTTTTCTAGCATGATTTAACATGTTTCTTGCATCAGTTAGCACATACCACCTTTTAACATGTCGTTAGCATGAATTAGCACATTGCTAACATGTTTTAACCTTTTTCTAGCATGATTTAACATGTTTCTTGCATCAGTTAGAACATGAATTAGCACATTGCTAACATGTTTTAACCTTTTTCTAGCATGATTTAACATGTTTCTTGCATCAGTTAGAACATGAATTAGCACATTGCTAACATGTTTTAACCTTTTTCTAGCATGATTTAACATGTTTCTTGCATCAGTTAGAGCATGAATTAGCACTTTGCTAACATGTTTTAACCTTTTTCCAGCATGATTTAACATGTTTCTTGCATCAGTTAGCACATACCACATTTTAGCATGTTGCTCTTTTGTCCATTCCGGATTAAATGAGGTCTGACGTTTCAGCATGTTAACGTTATGATATGACATAGCCAGCACGTCGTGGAGGCTTGTTTACGTTTTTAACCAATGATATATCAGATATTTATTTGACACCGCTTTCAGCCAATCATTGACCAGAGATCTTACAACATTAGATGCTATGCTGCTGCGTCCCAATAAAGATTCTAGAGCGGGTTTTTGTAGCAAATTTTCAGCGCAACTCCAAAAAGGAGGACAAATGAGTGTCCGGCTTGAGGCTGCGCCGGACAGGGGGCTTAAAATCCGGACTGTCCGGCCAAAATCTGGACGTATGGCCACCCTAAATACAGGGAGTGCAGAATTATTAGGCAAGTTGTATTTTTGAGGATTAATTTTACAACATTAATAATTAAACAACAACCATGTTGTCAATGAACACAAAAAACTCATTAATATCAAAGCTGAATATTTTTGGAAGTAGTTTTTAGTTTTAGCTATTTTAGGGGGATATCTGTGTGTGCAGGTGACTATTACTGTGCATAATTATTAGGCAACTTAACAAAAAACAAATTTATACCCATTTCAATTATTTATTTTTACCAGTGAAACCAATATAACATCTCAACATTCACAAATATACATTTCTGACATTCAAAAACCAAACAAAAACAACTCAGTGACCAATATAGCCACCTTTCTTTGCAAGGACACTCAAAAGCCTGCCATCCATGGATTCTGTCAGTGTTTTGATCTGTTCACCATCAACATTGCGTGCAGCAGCAACCACAGCCTCCCAGACACTGTTCAGAGAGGTGTACTGTTTTCCCTCCTTGTAAATCGCACATTTGATGATGGACCACAGGTTCTCAATGGGGTTCAGATCAGGTGAACAAGGAGGCCATATCATTAGATTTTCTTCTTTTATACCCTTTCTTGCCAGCCACGCTGTGGAGTACTTGGACGCGTGTGATGAAGCATTGTCCTGCATGAAAATCATGTTTTTCTTGAAGGATGCAGACTTCTTCCTGTACCACTGCTTGAAGAAGGTGTCTTCCAGAAACTGGCAGTAGGACTGGGAGTTGAGCTTGACTCCATCCTCAACCCGAAAAGGCCCCACAAGCTCATCTTTGATGATACCAGCCCAAACCAGTACTCCACCTCCACCTTGCTGGCGTCTGAGTCGGACTGGAGCTCTCTGCCCTTTACCAATCCAGCCACGGGCCCATCCATCTGGCCCATCAAGACTCACTCTCATTTCATCAGTCCATAAAACCTTAGAAAAATCAGTCTTGAGATATTTCTTGGCCCAGTCTTGACGTTTCAGCTTGTGTGTCTTGTTCAGTGGTGGTCGACTTTCTGCCTTTCTTACCTTGGCCATGTCTCTGAGTATTGCACACCTTGTGCTTTTGGGCACTCCAGTGATGTTGCAGCTCTGAAATATGGCCAAACTGGTGGCAAGTGGCATCTTGGCAGCTGCACGCTTGACTTTTCTCAGTTCACGGGCAGTTATTTTGCGCCTTGGTTTTTCCACACGCTTCTTGCGACCCTGTTGACTATTTTGAATGAAACGCTTGATTGTTCGATGATCACGCTTCAGAAGCTTGGCTATTTTAAGACTGCTGCATCCCTCTGCAATATATCTCACTATTTTTGACTTTTCTGAGCCTGTCAAGTCCTTCTTTTGACCCATTTTGCCAAAGGAAAGGAAGTTGCCTAATAATTATGCACACCTGATATAGGGTGTTAATGTCATTAGACCACACCCCTTCTCATTACAGAGATGCACATCACCTAATATGCTTAATTGGTAGTAGGCTTTCCAGCCTATACAGCTTGGAGTAAGACAACATGCATAACGAGTGTAACAACAATAACTTCTGGGGAATAATTAACTCAAATGGTATGAATATTCATGAGTTTATGAATATTATTGGCTTGTTGTACAGAAAAATTAACGTATAACGGAACCTTTAATCATTTAAAAGTAACCTTTATCCAAATTGATTTCTTCATCAATTATCAATCTTACAAACCTTAAGAAACATTGATCTGTTTGATCAAGACAAATAATATCTCTTATGTTTGCACAATTTGTATTACTAAAATAGTAATACATGAAAATCAAGCTTAAATGGGTAGCTTGGATCTTACGCTTCAGTGACTTCGAGATTTGTGAGCAAAACAATACGGATTCAATTTAATGCAATTATTGGGTTTTAATAAAACAACTACAGAATACAAAGCTACGAATCACACGGGGGTAAATATGCATATATATATATAGGAGAAACAAAATGATATGGTACAAACAAGGAAAAATCTAACTTAACAGAATCAAATCAAAAAGGAAAAGAATGATGGAAAGAGAGAATTCACGAGGGAGAGAGAGAGAGAGAGAGAGAGAGAGAGAGAGAGAGAGAGAGAGACAGTTCACCAAAACCCTTCAGACATTTATGATTTCGTGAATCAGGATTAATTAAGACAACCTCGTACAAGCAGTTAAAGGTGAAATATAATACTTGCATTAGGCTCTCTCGTGTGCGTGTCTGAGTTCGAATCGTCGTGGAAGTTCGCTAAGGATGAGTCCGGGGAATTTCTGTGAAGTTCAGGAAAGTCGCTCCAGAAGTTGCAAGTCTCTCAGTCTTGGCTGGGTGCCAAAGGAATCCCTCTCTCAATGGCAAGAAATGCCAGGGTGGTCCTTTCGGAATGGCAAGGATGCCGTGTCTCTCTCAATGGCAAGGAAGCAAAGAGTTAAGGTCAGTTCCCGTTTTTATGGACACAATGACCAACGCCCTTATCCTGGAGTGATCCAATCGCGCACGGGAGACCAAAGGCGCGAGTTTTTCATTGTTCTTTGTTCGTGGACAGCCCCTTCCCTCTGAGTTAATCAGTAGGGTGGAAATTCTAAAGCCTCTATTTCTTCAGAAAGCTGGTATTTTTGTAATAATGCCTCTTGTAGTAACTTGTGAATGAAATTCGGTACAGTCAGGTTTCTGCGATCGAGAAGGTACCAAACACTATCGTTCTGTGATTTGAGAATACAGAGGTACAAGCATTTTTACAATTAGTGGCATACCGAATCAATTTTACATACAGTAAACATCCTAGCTATTCTAATCCATCCTATGAAGACATTACCACAACAAAATATATATATTTAGACATTATTAAGACAGTTCTTTTAGTCCACGTGTATGTGAGATGGGTCCGAAAGTTCAGTGTGTTCAACTATGTGTGTGTGCGCTCATTCGCACAAAAGACTGTGTGTGTATTGTTTCGAAACTTCACGTGGTCATCTGTGTGTGTATTGTTTGCCTATTGCACACAGGATATGTATGTTCGTTTGAGGAGTCACATGACCGCCTAAGGCTGTGAAGTTTGGTCATTGATTAACGCTAGATAGTCAGTCCACATACAGAACCTTTGTCCGGTATGATCTGATTAGCAGAGTCAGAGATACTGATGGAGGAGGGCAAGATTCGGACATCCTGCCAGCTGGCTTGAGTGAATCAATGCTGTTACAGTCCCCCTTTTTGTCGGATGATGTCCGATGGACATTATCGGACAACCCCTCATCACAGTGGTCGGATGGCAGGTGAATCGGGACGGTTGGAGAGCAGATGTTTGTTATGGCTGAGGAGCCAGCTCGATGAGGTTCGCATCTGCTCCTAGCGTAGGAACCTCCTTCCGGGATTTCCATCTGAGACCTCCAGACACGGCTGTCGTGAGTTTGGCTGTAGAGGTTTTCATCTCGTTGAACTTCCTGTACAGGAGAAAGGCTATGCCCAGGGTTAGGGTATTGCCGATGATCATGGAGATACATAGCGCAGTGTCAGCGGCGGTCCAGGTTTGGACAACAGGTGAGGTATTCAGGATGGGTAGTCGAGACAATGCTTGGAGGGCTGTGTCGAGGGGAACAATGTCAATGAGCTGAGGCCCCCCTTTTTCAATCCACCGTTCTAGTTCTGGAGCTAGGGTGAAGTTGTGGTCCTTGAAAAAGGCTGGGATTTCTAGCTCTGACTGATACTCTTCACTTGGGAGATGGTACAAAGCCAAATCGTCCAGGTGGAGGATGGCCCCTCGTGGTACTTGGATCCACATGCTCCGGTCCAGCAAGTTGATGCGGGTGGCGGTGTCATGCTGGTCGTAGATCAGCATAGCGGTACGCACCGGAGTGTTGACGAGCCACCTGTCACCTACGATCTCTGCCTGCGTCTCGGTGACTTGGGTACGAGGCGTGGCATCGGTAGGGCAGCGGGTGTTGCTGATCATCGGTTGCAGTCCGCAGATTCCTTCGGTGTTGTCTCTGAGGAAGGGCTTGCTAGGGCAGAGGTAGTGAATGTCTTTAGTCAGGGTACACATGTGCAGGTTTGGGGCCAAGTACAGCTGTGTATCGCTGTCGTGGTAGGCGACCACCTCAGGAGTGCGCACCTTAAGGTGCGTGTTACCCTTCCAAAAGCCCACATTGACAATGTCTTTGAGTCGGTAGATTCGGCTCGACTCGATGATGGGTGAGTTAAGAAGGAAACCCATCTCCTTCTGCTCGGGGTCCACATAAAGGGGAATGGCGCTACCCAGAGAGTAGGCCAGGTGTACCTGCAGAGGGTCGGCGGGTGTGTTGATAGCAGACGCCAGCACACTTTGCACCAGGCTTAAGGGTATGAGGTATGGTGGTATTCTACCCATGGCTAAGCTGTCAATGGAGGAGCTTATTTCCCGTAGCATGTCAGTCATTAAGGCTGTGACCAGCTGCGTTTGAGCAAAGTCATTCTGGAAGACTGTAAACAGCTGTTTCATGGAGTTCACGGTCTGGTTCAACAGGACACTGTGGGTGTTCAGAATTACCACCGTTCCTCTTAATGTCTGGCCGACGGTTTGTAAAGCTGCACTCTGTGTGGTGAGTTGCTCTTTTAGCTGTGGGAGTTCCGTCTGAATTTCAGCCACATGCCGTCTTATCGTGGCTACGTTTACTGCGTTGACACTGGACATGCCAATGTTAAACAGAGTTCCGACGGCGGCGGCGGCTCCGAGCAACGCTCCCAGGAACCGTTTGGAGCGGCGGTTGTGTCCGCCTAACTCCGCTTGGGTGACTGTCATCTTCTCCAGTTGGTTGAGCATGTGCTTGACATCGGCCTCGGCATGGAGGAGAGAGTCTTCTGTCCATCGGGCACCGGCCCAGCTGTACTGGGCTACTGCTTTGGGGTAGTGTGCTCTGTAGACGTTGCGAGGGTCGAGTCGAACGTACACTTTCTGGGTGTGCGTCCGGCAATTGGTGATCAGGAGCCCCGGTTGTTCTCTCAACACAATGCCCGAGGCGGGGCCTGGTGTGATGAGGTCGGGTGGCGGCTGGCCTCTGGTTGACAGGAGGCACAGGAGGGTGATCCACAGCCGCATCCTATTACAGGCAGGAGAGTGAGAGAGGTAGGGAGGAGCAGGGGAGAGAGAAAAGGAACAGGTCAGCAAGGTTTGTCCCGGGTTGGATGGGACAGTCTTTTCGCTTCGGTGACGGCGGTTGAGTTTTAGCTTGCATTGGCCCCTCCCTGTCTTTCTATGCTAGTGGCTACATGTCTCTTAATCTGGTTCCGGTGGGCCCATTTGAGAACTGGTTCTCTGTGTCCCCGGTTTAGCTGGATTTGGTACGCTACGGGGGAGAGTTTGTTCATAATCTCATGGGGTCCCGTCCAGTGAGGCAGAAATTTCTTTGACAACCGCCGGGGGCCTGTCAAAGGTGGCGGATTGAAGCTGTAGTACAAGACCTTGTCGCCCACATCCAGTTCCTGGTGTGATGCTTTCCGGTCGTAGTATGCTTTCTGACCTTCAGCGCTTTTCTGCAGGTGTTGTTGGGCAAACGCGAAGGTTGCTTTTAAGTGTCTATGGAGCTCCTCGAGGTACTGGAATGTGGTGTACGCGGTGACAAGATTGGAGTCTCCGGGTTGGTACAGCAAGTGGAGTGGCAGAGTCATCTGCCGCCCAGTCATGAGCTCGAAGGGGGACACCCTTGTCGATTCCTGCGGGGTCGCTCTGAGAGCCATCAGAACGAGGGGGAGTTTCATATCCCAGTCTTTCTGGTTAGCAGACACATACTTTTTCAACATGGCGACCACCGTTCGGTTGGATCTTTCAACCTGGCCGGACGAGATTGGATGGTGGCTGACGTGAAGTCTAGCCCGTACCCCTAGGCATTTCCAGATCTGTTGCATGATCTCGGCCGTGAAATGGGTGCCTCTGTCTGAGTTGACTTTCAGTGGCAATCCAAACCGGGAGAAGATGTGGTTCATCAGGAGGTATGCTGTGGTTTGGGCGGTGTCATTGGGTGCTGGCAGGCACTCTACCCATTTGGTAAACTGGCACACCACCGTGAGGAAGTACTTGTTGCCTCTTGCGGACCTGGGCAGGGGTCCCACCCAGTCGATTTGTAGGTCTGACCACGGGAACGTGATCCCTCTGCGTTGCAGTGGGGCTCTGTGGTTCGGGTTTGCTGGTTGGAACTGGCAGCAAACCAGGCATTCTCTGACATACTCTGCCACATCTTGTTGCATCCCGGGCCAATATGCCACCTGTTTCAGTGTGTCATACGTGGCTCTGGTGCCGTGGTGTCCAGCACATGGTGTGTCGTGGGCATACATTAGCATGACCCCCCTTTGCGACCGTGGCACCACAAGCCTTGGCGCTGTGCTGTCATCGGGCGCAAACCACAGAATGTTGTCCTGTATACGCAACATGTGTCTGGAGTTATGTAGATGTCTGAGGCTTGAGTCATCAGTGAGCTCAGAGTCAGTGATAGGGTGGCAGGAGGGGTCAGAGAGGTGGTCAAGAATTGTCTTTATTGCAGTGTCAGAGGCTTGCATATCCGCGATGTCGTTGTTGGAAATCTGTGGAGTTAGCGATAGCGGCTGCGAGGCGGGCATTGTAGCCGGTGCCGGTCGCTTGCTGCGGGTTAGCACTGCAACGTTGGGGCTGGATGTGGGGTTTGGGGGTACCCACATGTCGCCGTGTAGTGCGCCCGTCTTGGCGAGGGCGTCTGTTTGGTCATTCAAGTCTTTGTCGAGACCTGGTAGCTTCGAGTGTGCTTTTACCTTCTTCCAGTACACTGTCAGGTCATGTGTTCTTGTGATGTTGTCACATTCCTGGAACAGGTGTTGGTGTTTGACTGGCTTGTTGTTAGCGGTCTTGAAACCATTCTGTTTCCAGCTTGGAAGGTGGCACACGAAACTGAGTCTGGCATAGTTAGAGTCTGAGCAAATGAGCAGTTCTCTGATGTCATTGGCTGATGCGATCTGTAGGGCTATGAGAATAGCTGCTATCTCTGCATATTGCGATGACTGGGGGCCCAACTTGAAGTGTTGTGGTGGGCACGGCTGATCGTTCACCCACAGCACTCCTGCACCTGCTTTTAGGATGCCGTCATGGTTGTAGGAGCACCCATCGACGTAGGCCGTGGGCATGTCCTGGCACGCATTCGGTTCGAAGTATCTGTGGCAGGTCAGTTGTTGTTGTTGGGGTTCTTGTGCATCCGCTGCAGCAGCAAGCGTGTTATCAGAGCAGTTTTGGCATGCAGCCAGGCCATTGCCCAGTGCAGACTTGTGATTCTGTGCGTACCGTGCCTCAACGTTGCGTCCCTGGAGGGCCATTAACCACGTGGCTATACGTGAATTAGTGACGACGCCATCTCGGATGCGTTGGCTGTTGAGGAACATTACGGGCTGGTGGCAAGTCTCAATGATAACTTTCTGTGCCCCAATGTAATTGGAGAATCGCTGAATGGCCCACACCGTGCAGAACAGAGCTTTTTCACAGTCTGAGAACTTGCACTCTGGTGGGAGAAGCGTTTTGCTGGCGTATGCGACCACCTTTTTGTCTTGGTCATGTCGTTGATATAGGCCAGCACTGAGACATTGGTCGGAAAACCCGGCTTCCAGGTAGAATTCCTTCTGTGGATCGGGGTAAGCAAGGCATGGAGCTGTGCATAAATGTCTTTTAAGTGCCGTCATGGCGTATTCTTGAGTGTCTGACCAGACGAAAGGACAGTCTTTCTTCAGCAGGGCTGTCAGAGGTCTAGCAATGTCTGAGTAGTTTTCGATGAACTGTCGGGAGTAATTGCATACCCCTAGAAAACTGCGCAGCTCAGAGACGTTTGTAGGAGGCTTGACGTTTTGAATGGCATGAATACGGTTTGATTGAGGTTCAATGCCTTGGGATCCGATGAGCAGGCCCACGTAGTTGACCTTGGTCCGGCACCACTGTCCTTTGTGGAGGGCGATCTTGGCACCGGCTGCGGACAGTTGGTTCAAAACATAGTCTATTTCATTCAGGTGGTCGGCCACCGTTGTGCTCTTCATGAGAACATCGTCTACATAGATCAGGTTGATCTTGGGAGGTGTGGCAGGGTCATCAGTCTCACTGACAGGCTGGTGGGAGACTGTGTATACCGCGAGGTGACTGTCCTCAGTCAGCTCCGTTCGACACACCTGGTCTTTGGTCATTGGCATGACAGACGTGATGGCAATGAATTTGAAGGGTGCGGTGAACAGTGTGTTATCTGTGCTCCCTTCGGGTATCAGTGCAGGTGGAATGGGCCCAATGATGGGTAGTACAAGTTCAAAGTCATGAAAGTCATGGCTCACTAGCCATCCCAGCCGGTAGGCCTTGGGAATGTTGATGTCAGTTGCTGTGCAGTTGTTGAAGAGGATGTAGACTACACGAGATGACACTTCAGTGAGGGGTGTGGCTTCAAGTGTGAGTCCGAGTTCCACACATTCAGGTGAGGGTTGGAAGAAGCCCAGCGTGTGGTTTAAGGTTTGACCACATCGCATGTTGAGCCGAACAGCGACCCCTTTGGTGTATGCTGGTACCACCGTTCCCTGTTCGTTGACTAGGGTGCAGACCTCAGGGATGGTCTGTCCTGACATGAGGTTGTCATGGCTGATGGAAACATGTGGCTGTAAAGTCAATGGGGCCCATACCACTTCGTTAAACGTGTCCACATGAGCCCGGAGGCGAACCAAAATGTCTGCTCCGATGTAAACATCGTGGGGCGGGTCCGGAAGGACCAGGAAGTAATGGGTCAGGCACCGATGATTCCATGTCAAGCGCAGCGCACAGATTCCTCTGGCGGACACCATAGAGGAGGGGTGTGAGTTCAAAGGGAAACGGGTGCGCTTGCTGGCATAAGGCGGATCTGGTGCGTGTTCCCTGAGTGCATTGAACAGTGAGAGACTAATGGCTGAGTTGTCTGCCCATAATGCTCAAATAGTGTTCGTTGTGGTGATATCATTCGGCTGCAGGTCAGTCATGACCTTGGGGCTGTAGGTATCAGAGTCTATGGTGAGCTGAAATGTGCAGAGTAGCGAACTTGAAGTTTGCTCTGGGTCTGAGACTGTGTTCTCACGGCTGGCTGCGGGAGTTCCCGTGACCTTTGTGACTTGACAGTCTGGTTCTGTTGGGGTTGCCGTGACCTCTGTGACCTGACAGTCTTGCTCAGAAGACCTGTGTGTCTGGAGGGGAAGAGGTTCTCGCACTTGTGCCCAGAATTTCAGCTGTTTGAAGTCCAGTAAAGGTTCGAAACGGTCCAGCAGGTCTTTGCCGATGAGAAACGGATAAGTGTTCATAGGTGACACATAGACAGGATGTACAAGACTCATAGGCCCAACTGTCAGGTGAATGGGAGCTATGGTTTTGAGCTGGATGTCGTCTTGGCTGTACGACTGCACATTCAGCTTACACGTGTGAAGGTTAAGAGTGCGATTCTGTCTCTGTGCTTCAAATTTAAGTTTGTCAAAAAGTTGAACGGATATCAACGTTAGGTCGGAGCCGGTGTCGACCAGGGCTTCGAGTCTCAGTTCCTTTTCCAAGGTGATGGTTAGGTAGAGTTTTCGAGCCATTCCCTTCTCGATCAGGTTCCCCAAGAGTCTGGGTGTTGGGGCTTGTGTGTTGATCGGTAGGCAGTCGGGATATGTCTCTTGTGTCTCACTGTGAGTGCAGATAACCAGGACAGCACTTTCATGTACCTTGGTGTGCGGAGTGACACTGTCTCGGTCAGGAAGTGTTGCCGTCAGCTGGAGTGAGTGGGTGTTGCTGACGTGTGGGGGTGCAACAGTTAGTTCGAGAGTCTGTGGTTGGGAAACAGTGTTCTGTGTGTTAGGTTCAGTTGCAGAAAGGTCAGGAAGGTTGATTCCAGGCGTCCGGTCCAGTCATGCGGTGTCTGGTTCATCCTTCTTGTCTGTCTTGCGGGGTTTCTTTTGTAGCAACTCCTTCAGTACCTTCAGCAGTTCTGCAGCTTCGGACTCGACCGTACTTTTCTTGTTAGCCGTGGGCTCAGATCCGCGCTTACCAGTACCACGTCGAGAGTGGTCCCTCCGTCGGTTTTCTGGGCTTGGCGTTCTGGGAGAGAGGGTTCGGCTCCTTCTGGGTTGCCGGCCGGCTTCCCATGTGCCCCCCCCCTTTTGGTTGTGGAGGGGGCGAGGCCGGTCCCAGGATCCTCCAGAGCGATCGTTCTGGCACCTTTGATGGGCATTACCACGATCATGCTGCCCTCTGCTGGCTTGGAGCGGTATAGACTCTCTGTTGACGGGTCCGTAACTGTGGTTTTGTTGGGCGCCCTCTAGGGTCAGCTCTGGGCGATGCTCAGAAACAGGGCAAATGGTTGGGTGTTTTCCAGTCTTTTCAGAAATAGCCTTTTGCTTGGTGTAAGCCTTGTGAGCTAAGTCTCTTAACTGTTGGGTGGACATGCTGCGTGGACAAACCAGAACTCCCAGATGGTGATTAATCGTGGGGTGGAGGTTTCGGAGGAACAGGGTTCTGAAGCTGAGGTCCTCCTCCATACCTGGTTCGTTTCGTGCGCCGAAGTAGGTATGTCGCAGTCGATTATAAAAATTCTGTGGGGTTTCAAGTCGACCTTGCCTGAGGTCCACAGCAGCGATGAGCCCCTGGACTGATTCTGGATCAGAGTATTCACGAATTAAAGCTCGTTGTAGCTGCCCGTAGTCCGCTTTGACAGTCTCTGGTTGGCGGTCTAGAAAGCTACGCACGTCCCGGTTAGACGTGATTCTGAGTAGATACAATCTGTCCCAGGTGTTCGCGTTAGCAACAGTCTGCAGGTGAAAGTCTATGTCTTGCAAGTAGGCGTGAACGTCGTGTCCTCCTGCAGGGTCTGGGCTGAATGTAGGGATATTCCTGGCCAGCTTGTCAAGGTCTTTATGAGCTATGTGGCTGCTGACTCTGACTTCCTGGAAGGGCTTCCCTTCCTCAGTTGCTGGCGGGGATTCGTGGAGGCTCGTGGGTGACAGTCTGAGTGGTGGGCTGTCACCCCCCTTTCTAGCTCTTGGTTCTTGGCTAAAAGGTGCGGACCAGCTGGTCGGGGGAAACTCTGTGTGGTGTGTTTCCCCTTCTCGGTCACTTTGCAGTTTATATGCATGTTTCAGTTCTCTGTGAACAAGGTCAAGTTCATCTTTGAGATCATGTCTTTGCTGGACAAGCTCGTTGATCTCGGCTCGGGCAGCCTGCAAGTGTTTTTCGGAGGCTTTGGCTCTAGAATCTTTGTCTTTAAGTGCAGTGTTGGCTCTCTCTAGGAGAGCTTTGCCTTGCCGGAGCTGTTCGTTGAGTTCTTCCCTGGTGTCTTTCTCTGACTGCTCTCTGCGGTCTGTGTCTAGACGCAGATTTTCCAGGGTCTTTCGAAGTCTTTCTACTTCTTTCTCACGTTCTGTGTCCGTTTCACCCTCTTTCTCGGTCTCTAGAAGTGGTTGATCTAGATGACGCTGGGTGAGGGCCTGGTTTCTCCGGGCCTCCTCGGCTTGGAGCTTTAGTGTTGCCGCTTCCTGTTCCAGGTCGGTGTGGCTCTTTTCTCTTAGCCGTGCCTGGGCGACGAGGTTGTGGGCGAGGCTCCCGAGGATCTTGGCCAGTTCTTTGTGAGAGTAACTCTGCGTCGGGTCGTGTGCCGTCAGCTTGTCTAGCTCTGTGTCCAGTTCCTCCTGGCTCAGCTGTTGCAGATCACTGGTGTCCTCCGACGGACCAGTGCTCGTCATCGCTTCCAGCCATACTGTTAGGCGATCCCAAGGGACAGCGGGACTGGATGAACGGGACATACTGGTTCACTGTGGGCGAGAGAAACACAGCACACACACACACAAAGAGGCCAATGCAAGTTTGTTCTAAGGTTTACGAGCTCTTGTACGGACTATGCCGTTGACAAGAATTTTGGCTAACTGATGTAGACAGTTAGACAGTTAGGCAATTAGGCGGGCCAATTTTTGGATCGGCCTGAAATAGAGGCTTTAACGGGCGGTAGCCCTGTGGGTCACCTGGTGACGCCGGCTGCTTGGTTGTCACTCTATTAATTTGCTTTCCTTGGGGTCTCTTGGTGAACTGAAAGAAACAAGATTACGACAGTCCGGACAGTGAAGGTAGGAAAGAGCACAGTGAAAACAAACACAAAATGAATTGGTCTGCAATAACAAGGAGAATAAGCGCGAACGCTGGGAGTGTTAGAGAAGCACTAAAGGGGTTAAGCCTGCTACCTTTCGTAAGAGTTTCTGATAGGGCCTACAGCATGTGTGGCTATCGGGGTAGGAAACCTAGGAAAAGGGTGCGGCTTAGAGAGGAAAGGTGGGCCAAACACTTAGGCTATACTCGGGTTTTAACACATTTAGTTTATCCGGGGTGATTTGAGGTCGCTCAGGTGGAAACCAGTGGCGCAGTCGGCCTTCCGGGCGTTCCCAGACACCCAACTGCCGTGTCCTCGGCCCTTGTTACTCTGTCGCGTTACGCCCGCTCAAACAGTTTTGACTTTAAACACGACCTGACAGCACCCACCCGTCAACCGCCAGCCAGCACAGCAAAGCTGGCACGCTCCCCAGAACCCTCTTTTTCAAGAGTGGCTCCCTATTAAGCCTTGGTTTGGGTACGGGCGACAGACATTGCCTTGTGTGTGTCAGCTGAACTGGTTGACCGGTTTTGGAGTGTCAGATTGCTGATGTCGCCACTGCGTGCCGCAACGGCGAACAGAGGTAAAAGAAACCGAGATTCACACACAGCCGGTGCAGGTCACGTTGGTTGGACAACCTTGCTCGTGGAGACCACGTTGAGACGATTCTCAGTTCACCACAGATGCTTGTGAGCCTTACAATAAATACACAAAAGAGGGTAAACAGGCGAACTCAAAATTAATTACGACTCTATTGTTTACCGGATCAAGTGATTCATGGTTGCAGGCGAAAAGGAAATGCAAAATCCTATATCGAGAGTGATTTAGAAAAAGGCAAAGGTTTCTATCAAATAATGATAAAACAAAAGGCAATTTTGATAATGTTGGTAACCATCAAAATGAACCTAACCCAAATGAGAGGAAGAAAATAAATAAATAAAAAAAATTTAAACAAAACAGAAAAATTACTAAAATTAAATTAAATAGAAAATTAAAATTAAACAAGACAAACTTAATTCAAATTAAATTCAAAACAAGTTTAAATTTTAAATTTAAATAAGCCTGTAGGGAGCATGTAAATAAAAGAAAGCAAGTCCAAATAATATCCTATAACAATTTAATGCTACGTCGGAGTATCCTTAATAACCAAAAAAAAAAAATAATAATAATAATTAATAAATCAGCAAGGGAAACAGGAATAAGCACTTCACACAGAATTGGAAGAAAGTGGAAAAGAGAGAGAAAGCTGTAAGCTGACTTAGCAGGGTACGGCCACACGGTGGCGTCCTTCCTTCCAAGCGGACTGTCAGTGATTTGAAGAGATCTTATCTCAATTTAAGTTAAAGGAAATTAATTTTTCCTTTTACACTTAAATTCAAAATAAGTGTTTTTAATCAGCGAGAATGAGACCTGGTTGCTGCCTAATGCTAGTAAAATTGCATAAATGAAAACGTTTCTAACAGTAATCAATAAACAATTCACATGCTCTACTTAGGAAGGAAATTTGTTAAGACAAAATTAATAGCGGAGAGAACTATCTGTAATCCTCCACGCGATGGCGCAGTCGAGTCCACCAAACTAGAGTTAGTTAGGAGGACTGCTCACCAGATGGCGCTGTTGCGCCCGTTCGGGATAAAGTAATGGTGAAGTGTTACTCGCGAGCTGTCAGGTTGCCCTCTGGTGTCTAGCCCGCAGAGTTGCACCCGCTCGTGTGACTGAAGACCAAAAATCAACTGATGGCCGCGCACACCCGCAGAATTAACACAAATCACAATTTACTTTCAGACCGCGGCGGGTCTCTTGGTGCTGTATTTTGCACCGAAAGAAAATGTGGACACAGGAATGTACATCTGCTTACTTCACATTTAACAGAACTCCAATAGACATTTATTAAACTAGCTGATCGTTCAGCATGTATGAGTTAAATGTTTTAGGTCAGGATTAAATTGGTTAGCTAGGCCAATGTTCGACCAGGAGTTATCGTTTATCTTAACGATATAATATTATATTAGGCCTATTATTGAAAAGAGGAAACTCGCTCAATTTCAATCTTCCGCTTGCAAGAAGATTTCGTCGTTCAAGTCAAACGGGACAAAACAATATTACTCATGTACGGACTGTGCAGAGATTTCCTTATCTTTGCCAGACGTATAATATTGTCAATTTAGCATCTCTTAATATGCTTAAACTGAGCTCGGCGTTGTGCCTCGTCAGTGAGTGAGTTCGCGATGTCTCACAGTTCAATCAAATGAACGGGAACGCGCATGCATAATATTAATACCCAAAAATACACATGAATATGAATATTAATATTGCTCACGAAAACAAAGTTTGAAACTGCCCGAATAATCTCCACCACCTGTAACAACAATAACTTCTGGGGAATAATTAACTCAAATGGTATGAATATTCATGAGTTTATGAATATTATTGGCTTGTTGTACAGAAAAATTAACGTATAACGGAACCTTTAATCATTTAAAAGTAACCTTTATCCAAATTGATTTCTTCATCAATTATCAATCTTACAAACCTTAAGAAACATTGATCTGTTTGATCAAGACAAATAATATCTCTTATGTTTGCACAATTTGTATTACTAAAATAGTAATACATGAAAATCAAGCTTAAATGGGTAGCTTGGATCTTACGCTTCAGTGACTTCGAGATTTGTGAGCAAAACAATACGGATTCAATTTAATGCAATTATTGGGTTTTAATAAAACAACTACAGAATACAAAGCTACGAATCACACGGGGGTAAATATGCATATATATATATAGGAGAAACAAAATGATATGGTACAAACAAGGAAAAATCAAACTTAACAGAATCAAATCAAAAAGGAAAAGAATGATGGAAAGAGAGAATTCACGAGGGAGAGAGAGAGAGAGAGAGAGAGAGAGAGAGAGAGAGAGAGAGAGAGAGAGACAGTTCACCAAAACCCTTCAGACATTTATGATTTCGTGAATCAGGATTAATTAAGACAACCTCGTACAAGCAGTTAAAGGTGAAATATAATACTTGCATTAGGCTCTCTCGTGTGCGTGTCTGAGTTCGAATCGTCGTGGAAGTTCGCTAAGGATGAGTCCGGGGAATTTCTGTGAAGTTCAGGAAAGTCGCTCCAGAAGTTGCAAGTCTCTCAGTCTTGGCTGGGTGCCAAAGGAATCCCTCTCTCAATGGCAAGAAATGCCAGGGTGGTCCTTTCGGAATGGCAAGGATGCCGTGTCTCTCTCAATGGCAAGGAAGCAAAGAGTTAAGGTCAGTTCCCGTTTTTATGGACACAATGACCAACGCCCTTATCCTGGAGTGATCCAATCGCGCACGGGAGACCAAAGGCGCGAGTTTTTCATTGTTCTTTGTTCGTGGACAGCCCCTTCCCTCTGAGTTAATCAGTAGGGTGGAAATTCTAAAGCCTCTATTTCTTCAGAAAGCTGGTATTTTTGTAATAATGCCTCTTGTAGTAACTTGTGAATGAAATTCGGTACAGTCAGGTTTCTGCGATCGAGAAGGTACCAAACACTATCGTTCTGTGATTTGAGAATACAGAGGTACAAGCATTTTTACAATTAGTGGCATACCGAATCAATTTTACATACAGTAAACATCCTAGCTATTCTAATCCATCCTATGAAGACATTACCACAACAAAATATATATATTTAGACATTATTAAGACAGTTCTTTTAGTCCACGTGTATGTGAGATGGGTCCGAAAGTTCAGTGTGTTCAACTATGTGTGTGTGCGCTCATTCGCACAAAAGACTGTGTGTGTATTGTTTCGAAACTTCACGTGGTCATCTGTGTGTGTATTGTTTGCCTATTGCACACAGGATATGTATGTTCGTTTGAGGAGTCACATGACCGCCTAAGGCTGTGAAGTTTGGTCATTGATTAACGCTAGATAGTCAGTCCACATACAGAACCTTTGTCCGGTATGATCTGATTAGCAGAGTCAGAGATACTGATGGAGGAGGGCAAGATTCGGACATCCTGCCAGCTGGCTTGAGTGAATCAATGCTGTTACACGAGGATGATGTGGTCAAAATACTCATTTGCCTAATAATTCTGCACTCCCTGTATGTGTCTTGCATGATTCTGCACATTGCTAGCATGAATTAGACAGAACGTGCAAGCGTAGCACAGTACACATTCAAGCAATATTTACAATTATTTACATTAAACTGTGAATGCTAAAAATAAGCAACTAGTTAATAGTGAGAATTTGACCCCAAACTAACGTGTTATCATAAGTTAGATAAATCCACAGATAAACAGTATCTTCATTCTATGATCTTTTTTATGATCTTGTTTATTTCAGCAATATTACTGGCCACTTTGATGTTGGTGAAACCGGACATAATAGAGGGAAGGATGGGAGTCGTTCTCTACATCCTACAGGTTCGCCAAAATACATAAAAGCTCCTACAACAATAACGGCTTTACCCCCACTTGAAAATGGAAAAAGGTTCTTGTTCTTGTTCCCCACAGGCCTTCACCTCTGCATCTCAAGGTCTGTTGAATTGCCTGGTTTACGGCTGGACTCAACAACACTTCCGCTCTCTCAGCAGCAGCACCGTACGCGACGCCAACACCCAGACTCCCCTGCTACGCTCACAGAAACGAAACTACGCCGCTTTGCGTTCTGCTGCATCACTCACTAATTTTGTCTGACACACAAGTACTTTTATGCATTGAGCAACCAAAGCGACTTGCAGTGCATTTTACCAGTATGTGAGTCTCCTTAGGAATCGAGGCCGTGAGATACTGGAGCCAAACACACACTGCTGTGTCAGAAAAACTCTTCTCATGAAGACCGAAAACCAGCGAAATATCTGTGCGGTCCTTCATGCGTGAAGTTCAACAGATCTGTTTGGTTTTGGTGTTGCAGCTGAAGCAGACATGGATGCTCACATACTGAAAATCTAGCTAAACGGTTTTTTTTTTCTACCTTGGTTTTGTCATGAGATTTCAGAAGCTGCACCTGCTGCTGAAGCTTAGCTGAGACATCAACGTTTCATCATCTAAGGCTGCTTTTGCAATGACACGCTCATGAGTTTCAGATCATGGCGCACTAGAGACATGTAAAAAAGGGAAAGACCAAAGGGGGATTACAGCCAGAGCTCTGAAACAGGATCTGAGAGGACGAAGCTGCTGCTTTTCATCCAAAAAACAATGCGCTGAATCCACCCACACACTGGTTAGTGGTGCTGGTATCAGTTAAAGACACATAATTTCCTCTTGATAAACAATGCTTCTCAATAGGTATTATTATTGAAGAAAATGCATGGCTGATGAGAAATAATTAGCATGAACTTGTCAAGATACTAGCACTGAACCATGGGAATAAGCTTTTTGCTTGAAATGAGGTCATGGAAAACTTGGAAGTATAAGGGAAATGTTTAGAAATTGTGGTTAAAATAAAGTATTGAATAGTTCCAAACCCCTTTGTGTAATGTTGAAACATAAATTAAGATATTTTTTATGAAACCTGAGAGATTCCTGTCCCTTAAACACGGATAAATCCAGTGTTTTTAGGTATCTGATTAGCCTAAATGTAATTAGTTACTGTACTTAAAGGTGCAGTGTGTAATATTTACCAGGATCTGTTGACAGAAATGCAATATAATATAGCTAATTAAGTTTTCAGTGGTGTATAAAGACATTACATACTGAACCATTACCTTAGAATGAGCCATTTCTATCTACACACATCGCGGGTCCCCTTACAGTGAAGCCGCCATTTTGCGGCGTCATGTTTCTACAGTAGCCCTAAATGGACAAACTGCTCTTCAGAGCGCTAGTCACTCTCTGCTCTCTCCAACGACGACATCTTTGTCCTGTGTCGGCCACCGTAGCTTCTCGTTGTGCTCAGAAAGGGAGGGGTGAGCATAGATATACATAATAAAGGCTAGATGTCTCATCCGCACTGCTGGACAATGGAGGTCGACGTCCGCACCTGGCGGCCATCTTGTCACAGTCAGCTCGCTCACTCGTAAACATTGTGTTTTAATGGTGCATGTACCTTTTAAATAACCATAACTTACTCAATTGTCTACCGATTTTCAAACTGTTTGGTTTGTTATAAACGTCAGAGATGTAGTTATGACACTGCATACTTATGAATAATTATTCATAATTTGTTCAAGCATCCATAATTATAGCCACATCAATAACGTTTGTAAGAAACCATAGTTTGTAAATCCGTCAAGATTTCATCGAGATAAGAGTATTTGTGTTCGTGCAGATCGCTCGCCTTACATCAGGAACCACAGAGCCCGCCAGAAAGCTTGCCTGTGACAAGATGGCCGCGGAGACTCCGCCATAAGACATCTAGCCTTTATTATGTATATCTATTGGGGTGAATTGTGGACGGTTGCAATTTGCAACCTCACCGCTAGATACCGCTGAAATTTACACATTGTACCTTTAAGTATCTTTTTGGCTACTTTGCAGTTTTATTGTTTATAAAAGATATGAACAACTTTTACTCTACTTGACTACATTTCTGATTAAGTAAATGCAGTGTTGGGGGTAATGCATTACAAGTAACTTGAGTTATGTAACCAGATTGCTTTTTTCAAGGAACTAAGTAATGCATTATTTTTAAATTGAATTGCAGTTCTAGACTAAATATGAGCATGCATTTATTCATCTCACTTGCACAAAAATAGATTCAGTATTCCTCAAAATGAATAAAAATGATGAAATGCAAACTCAAAATATTACGTAAACCTGCGCTCTCTACTGGACAGGCGTTAATTTTTAATTCCTTTCGAGTGGAAAAGGCCTTTACATTTGCCAAAAATAGAAACTTTTTTAATTTATTAAAATACAAAAAACAAACCCAGCCCAGATGAGAAAAAGTAACGCAAAACATTGCTTTCCATAAAAAGTAACTAAGTAACACAATTAGTTACTTTTTTAGGGAGTAATGCAATATTGTAATGTATTAATTTTAATTAATGATTTCACTTGTTTTAACTTTAGTTAGTGTGTAATGTTGCTGTTTGAGCATAAACAATATCTGCAAAGATATGATGCAAAGGGAGAGATTTTTTTTACAGAAATCGCCTTTTTAAAAACTACAACAAACGGCTTGTAGGGACTACAACAAGCTTAGTGATGCAAGGGTTAGTGACATCACACCCTAAAATTTACATAAACCCCGCCCCCGGGAACACACAACAAAGGCCATGTTGAGAAGAGGAAGAGTTGTTGTACTCGAGCACATTTGGGAGTCGCTCAAGCTATCGAATCCGTCTTTCACATTTATTGCAATATACAAATGCAATAGCACGTCATAAAAGCAAGAAGACAACATAAGTTATAACCATAATTAAACTAAACTACACCTGTTCTGTCTTCATGCAGCAGATATTCTCTGGCTCATCTTACAACAGTTCCCACACCAGCGATTTATAGATTATCGTGACAGAATATATATATAAAATCATCAACTAACCGTTCAGAAACGTCATGTCTCGTTCTACATGTTGTCTTTTCTTCTTGAGTCTTTCCATCATTGTCCGACTCCAGTTTGAACATAAAAGGCTGAACAGTTTCGGACATTTTCAGTGCGTGTGGAGCTGCTAACGTGAGCTCTTGATGCTCCGCCCACTTCTAGAAAGGAGGCTGGGAGCAGCTCATTTGCATTTAAAGGGACACACACAAAAACAGTGCGTTTTTGCGCACACTCAAAAAGTGACAATTTTAACATGCTATAAAATTGATCTGTGAAAAAAAATATTCATACACACTCTGACTTATTTTACATCTTTTAAAAAGGGGCATTATATCCCCATTAAAAGTAACTTTCCCCAACACTATTGACTCTTGTGATGAGTAATGCAATTACTCTCTGCAGCAGTTTATTTCTGCTACAAAAGGAGCAATATCGCCATCTACAGGACATTGAAGGTACTATGTGTGTTTTGCCCTTATTCACCAAAAATTGTCAACAAGGCTACTTCAGGCGAATGTGAAGGCATTAGCAGGCAGTTGTGAATCACAGCTATTTTTTTCATAGCCTTTTCACTTTACATCAAAAAGTAGATGTTACAGAATTAATTTAGGCTTTTGTTCACATATAAACAATCAACGCACATGCATAGAGCACATTATATATGGTTATCAGAAGTTCAAACGTGATTGTGTGACACGCAAGAACCAACCTGATATTACTTTGATAATCTCTTCAGCGTCAACATTTTGGCTGCATGACCTTTCAGTGGAGGGACAGAAATCTCTCAGGTTCATTGAAAATATTTTCATTTGTGTTCTGAAGATGAATGAATTTAAGTCTTATGGGTTTGGAATGACATGAGGGCGAGGAATTACATTATTGGGTGAAATAACCCTTTAAAAGGCTGTATATTTCTGTAGTTGGTAATATTTTCCAGTTATATTCTAAAACATTTTAATGACTAGAAACTGGTCAGTCTTTATACACTGTTAAGTCTTTCACCCATAATTTCAAACAGCTGGAAAAGTCACGTAAATTTCACTGTTCAAAAATGTGGAATCCTATACACCAATATATGTGGTGTCATAAATAACATGTTGCACTTCTTTTCCCGTTTTAGTTTGGCTTAGGAGAATCTTTCATTTTTGTCCCATGACAGAATGACTTTAAGTTTAAGTGTTAGTTTCATTTCCAAGTGCATTTGTATGTTTGTGCATAGCTATTACTCATTAAATGTTGTTGAAAATGAATGAACATTTCAATAAAATCTAATAAGGTGTTGATATTTTGGTATGGTTGACTGATGTTCAGCTTCTACAGAGTTTTGTTTGCAGATTAGCTTTTTAGACAACCACGAATATAATATTTGGATTATAGCTCGATGATAACTGTTTCCTCTTCTCTGTATCCTCTTCTCTAATCCTCTGCTAAACGCTGCCCCCTGCTGAATCTACTGCATTATACTTTACTGCTCTCTCAAACTGATTTAAATAGGTGAGTAATATTTTGTTTATATAGCTCCTGTTAACAGTGTTTACAAAGTTACTCACCAGTTTTTAGTTTAAAATCGGTATCGTTTGCACTTGCAGCTCATGGCCTGCCGTCAGCGTGAACCACGTGAATCACTAGCAAATCTCTTAACAAATAAATAAAATGAAATAAATAAAATCCCCAAGGAAAGGCCACAGTGAACAAATGTGATTTGAGATATAATGATAGATAGCAATAGTAATGCAATGGCTAAATCACTTTCCTCTGTAGAATAATGTTTCAATTGTCCATATGCAATGGGGGCCCTGTATTAAACCCAAGAGTAACCTCCCGCAGTTTCTCTTGAAGCCAAGGCTCCAGAAGGAGCAGAATCTCATTGAGCTCATGTTAAAATGTCCAACTTTACAGCAGAAAAACTGTTTACAGTCTGGTACAAATTGTGCTTTTGGTCTATACGGCTAATTTTGCCCTTCATGACGACTGTGAGGGGGGTGAATTTTTTTATAACTCATTCGTTTACATTATATAAAGCCTTAAAGTTCTGCATAATTAAGGCCGTGGCCACTTTGAGTGACAGGTGGATAGCCGTTTATCTGCTGTCTGTTAGTCATCACCTCAGCTCCGCCCACGTCCCGCCTCTTTGCCCATTTTCTGTTATCCGGGAGTGACGCGCTGCTAAGATGGCGACGGCCAGCTCGACCCGACTTTACGCTTCAAAACTGCTCTTCAGAATCCTATGGGTGACGTCACGGACACTACATCCATATTTTTTTACAGTCTATGTATGATTATTTACATTAAGAGAGAGAGACATTAAGAGAGAGAATGTGCCAGTAGTTCTCAACCAAGGGACTGGGGCACAATACACGGGACCTCAGTGTACAGGGCCTCAATATATCTTAAAGGGATAGTTCATCCAAAAAAGAAAATTCTGTCATTAATTACTCACCCTCATGTCGTTCCAAACCTGTAAGACCTTCGTTCATCTTCTGAACACAAATGAATATCTTTGTGATGAAATCTGAGAGCTTTCTGTCCCTCCATTGACCGCTTTCAAGCCCCAGAAAGGTAGTAAAGACATCATTAAAGTAATTCATGTGACTACAGTGGTTTAAACTCAATTTTATAAAGCAAAGCGAGTGCTTTGTGCAAAACCCCCCCATAATTTACTTGTCTGGCTATCACCAGACCAAGCTCAATTTAATATTGAACCTTGGTCTCGGTAGCCTAGAAATCTAGACGCACCAAATCTAATTTGCAGTCAGGGTCGTCTAGCAACTCTCCGCTGGCGTGCGAGCTGGAAAAAACAAACTCTGGTCAGGCCAATCACATCGCGTATAGAGTCGGTGGGCGGGCTTAACATAATGACGGCAGAGTTGCTGTGGTTCCGCGTGCTACTTACAAACAAAGAAGCTGGCGAACAGCGGTCTTTCGAATCGGCTTTGGCCGCGACTCTGAAAGACTTGGAGTTCAGCTTTTCTTTGCTCTGTATTTTCTACTGCACAAGAGGCGTGATCAACGGGCATCGATCCAACGCTTCTCTATCCGCCATTGTTTTAAAAAGTGTTTTTCATATTGGCATTGTTTTGAGATGGTGGTCTAGTGGGTTAAACCATGGAACTGACATGCAGAAGGTTGCTGGTTCAATCCCAGTGGTCACCACCAGTGTGTCCTTGAGCAAGGCACTTTACTTCATGTTGCTCCAGGGGGATTGTCCCTGTAATAAGTGCACTGTAAGTCGCTTTGGATAAAAGCGTCTGCCAAATGCATAAATGTAAATGTAAAAATGTCCTGGCTACTCCAAGCTTTATAATAGCAGTGAATTGCTGTTTCTGTTTTGAAGTCCATAAAAGTGCATCCATCCATTATAAAAGGGCTCCACACGGCTAATAAAGTAAAGGGCGTCTGAAGCGATGCGTTTGTGTAAGAAAAATATCCATATTTAAAACTTTACAAACTGTAATCTCTAACTGTCATACACACGTTCACGAGAGACTGGTGAGAATATGCTAGTTTTCGGGAGAACCAAGTTTTGTTTTGCTCCATCCTCTGCGCTTCCACGTTTGTCACTGGAACTTACACTAATCCTACGGCATATGCTGGAGTACCAGTCTCTCGTGAATGTGCGGACGAGTTAGCGGAAGTTAGAGATTACAGTTTGTAATGTTTTAAATATGGATATTTTTCTTACTCAAACACATTGCAACAGAAGGCCTTTATTAACCCCCCAGAGCCGTGTGGAGCAGTTATAAGATGGATAGATGCCCTTTTATGGACTATGGACAAAAAACAACCCATCAAGTCACTGCCATTATAAAGCTTGGAAGAGCCAGGACATTTTTTAATATAACTCAGATTTTGTTCGTCTGAATGAAGAATGTCATATACACCTAGGATGACTTGAGGGGAGTACATTTTCATGGGCTAATTTTCATTTTTGGGTGAACTAACCCTTTAATGCGCCCAGATGTATGAGTCAATCACAGCAACGTCACAACATATTTCAACAGATAGAAATATGTACAGGTTTTCAGACTGGCTGGGTTTACCCAGTCTAGGTTCCGCCAGGATGGTGTACTAGATAGCAGCATAGTCTAACAGCTAGCAGAGTCATAAAAAGGTGATTTTTGTATTTTTAACCTTTTCCCAAACTTTTGGTTAACGTATCAGTTCTTTTCATCACTTAAAGATGGAGGCTGGCCGGATTCACCGCATGACAACAATCGTGAGTGTTTCGTGTTTATTCTAAAACCTTCAGTTCCACTAGTGCTCACAAATCTGTTTTTATAAATGTTGTGAGAATTGGTGTCAAGCTGGAGTTTTCATATTGGCGGTCCACACACCCATTCTTCAAAAAAAGTTTTTCAGGAAAACCCAAAGCAGCGTTTCTAGACAATAAATGTCCCACATCTGATCATCACCATCCTAAGAGGGCCAACAGGTTTGACTTGGGAAATGGGTTTCAAATTGTTCTCTTTATTTTAAAAAACTTTTTTTTTTTTTTATGATTTGGAATGGGGCAATATTTATGTTCAGGCATTAGTTTTCATTGTTATGCTGACGATACTCAGCTCTATATTTCTTCACGCCCTGAAGAAATTTACCAATTCACAAGATTAACGGAATGCATAGCCGCCATAAAACATTGGATGACTGGTAATTTCCTGCAACTCAATTCAGAAAAAACTGAATTTTTAATTATTGGACAAAAAAGCTCCACAAGTAGTAACCTAGAATACTGTCTAACACTTGATGGCTGCTCTGTCAAGTCTTCGTCGTCAGTGAGGAACCTGGGTGTGCTCTTTGATACCAATCTTTCGTTTGAAAGCCACGTTTCTAGCATCTGTAAAACTGCTTTCTACCATCTTAAAAATATATCAAAATTACGGCACATGCTCTCAATGCAAAATGCTGAACAGTTAGTTCATGCGTTCATGACCTCAAGGCTAGATTATTGTAATGCTCTATTGGGTGGTTGCCCTGCTCGCTTAATAAATAAACTCCAGCTGGTCCAAAACGCAGCAGCTCGAGTACTTACTAGAACCAGGAAGTATGACCATGTTAGCCCAGTTCTGTCAACATTGCACTGGCTACCTATTAAACATCGCATACATTTTAAAATCTTGCTTATTACTTACAAAGCACTAAATGGTTTAGCTCCCCAATACTTGAGCGAGCTCTTAACATATTATACTCCATCACGTCTACTGCGATCTCTAAATTCTGGCCAGTTGTTAATACCGAGAATATCCAAATCAACTGCAGGCGGTCGATCCTTTTCCTATTTAGCTCCTAAACTCTGGAACAGTCTTCCTAGCACTGTTCGGGAAGCAGACACACTCTGTCAGTTTAAATCTAGACTAAAAACACATCTCTTTACTGTGGCATACACATAAAACACTTTATCAATTAATTGATTGTTAGGCTGCATTAACTAGGTCAGCCGGAACCGGGAACACTTCCCATAACACCTGATGTACTCGTTACATCATCAGAAGAATGGCATCTACGCTAATGATATTCTCTCTGTTTTATCCTGAGGTTTACTGCAGTCAGCCAGATCTGGGCCGTATCCTAATCAGATGGTGGACCAGAGAAGACCAACACAGGACCCCGAAGTGTCTGCAGAGACCGTGTCAATTATCCTCCCCCTGCAACTGCCTCATCGACACGGCATCTAAATAAACCCGTCACCAGTGTGATGACTCCGATTGTTCGAATATTATCATTAAATAATACTTAAATCGATATGTCATCCGCAATAAACCCGTCTCCAGCGTGTTGCCTCCGATCATTCGAATATTGCACTTTAATAATTATTTAATCAACATCATCCTCAATAAACCCGTCTCAAGCGTGTTGCCTCCGGTCCTTTGAATATTCCGATCTATTAT
Source organism: Romanogobio albipinnatus (assembly GCA_023566225.1). Taxonomy (NCBI): domain Eukaryota; kingdom Metazoa; phylum Chordata; class Actinopteri; order Cypriniformes; family Gobionidae; genus Romanogobio; species Romanogobio albipinnatus. Next base: position 4,278,821 of record CM042242.1, read on the forward strand.
GACCTCTGACCTGTAAAGCAGCCAGAATAATAATAATAATACGTTGTTTGTAAATTGGCCAGAGGAGAACTGGCACCCCGACTGAGCCTGGTTTCTCCCAAGGTTTATTTTTCTCCATTAGGTCACCTAATGGGGTTTTGGTTTCCTTGCCACTGTTGCCTCTGGCTTGGCGTGCTCAGTTGGGGACACTATATTTTTCAACTAAACATCGAAATAAATCTAATTAATAAACTAATTTAACCATGTAAACTAAATTACTGATCTAATTATTGATCTAAAGCCCACACTGTCACCGTATGGAAATTGAAATGAACTGATGACATCAAATGGCTATACAGCTGAATAAAATTAGGCTGCATTATTTTGCTGTTTAACACTGTAAAGCTGCTTTGAAACAATCTACATTGTTAAAAGCGCTATATAAATAAAGTTGACTTGACTTGACTTGAATTCAGCAATATTTTTAGTAAAGTGAAGTGAATTTGGTGTTATTCACATCTTCACACTGACACAGGCACTGAGGGTTTGAACATTGAGTTTAATATTGAGGAATAAAACAGTTTACAGTAGTTCCGCTATACAGTATGGCAGCTCATCGTGTGTCTGTTATTAGATCAGACGCACTATTTTCAGCATGAGGTTAGACGTGTTCAGAAGGGGACCAGTGGGTCACGGTTTTTACTGTACTTGGCACCATTCACAGTCAGTTCCCCGGTTTGAAATACCATCGCATGAACACACACATCTCCTCCGATGTCCACCTGAGAGAGAGAGAGAGAGAGAGAGAGAGAGACCCTCATGGATTTATAACTGATCGGCCATCAGTTGTGATATTGGTGTACCTCAGGGATCAATTTTAGGGCCCCTGTTGTTTAGCATATACATAAATGATCCCACTGTATGCAATGAGTCTAAGATTCAAATGTATGCAGACGATACTGTCATGTATGTACATGCTCCGACCAAACAGAAAGCTGCATGTACCTATCACCATTGTTACTGCCTAAAAACATAATTTAATGACCTGGGACAATCTCATCACATTTACAGATGCTTGTCTGGTCTATAAAATTTGACATGGCTTACACCCCCTCCCCCCATCCACACCCACCCCACTAAACTGTATAAATAAAATCTCTTCCATGTAAAACCCTGTTCACATTGATTGCGACCTAAACGCTTTAATTTTCCATGACAGCAAGCAAATTCCCTCGAGTTCTGCTACAGTGAACAAGACCTGCTACAAAGTTGAGAGCCGTTTTATCTTATACAATCCAGAGAAACTTGATACAGTGACCTGATGCATTTTACCTTTCAGAGAGGACGGGAAAATTACTGGACACATATTAGAAATTTAATTATGCCTTGGAAGAGTTTCAGTGATGAATTCACAAACTCAAACCCCATAAATAAAACCCTCATTTACCTTGATCAAATAGTATGTTCCATCCACAACCTGACTCCTATAGGTTAAAGGAATGTAAATCCCGAAAGCAGTTTTCAAAATCACCTCTATGCTTTCCTTCACCTGAATAAACAAATGCACATTTTATATTTAATATAATATACAAATATCATTCATATCATGTTAAAAAGATTGAGTGTATTAGTCTCCAGTGAGTTACATCTATCATTCAGATGCTCATTCAAAACTCATGTAAAAGGTATTTAAGTGAAAAGTAAAATAGTTATTTTAAAAATGACAAATAATTTCCCCAACACATTTTACAGCACCTCATTGTACTAGGCCGTGTTTTAACAAAAAAACTGCATTTACTACATGAGTGATTTTCTGCCTCCTACCTTAAAGCAGATCTCCTTAACATGAGCATTGACAGGATTCTCTGGGGTCCATGGTTGTGACATTGCTGCAGTGCCAGTGATCAAAGCCTGGATGAAATAAACTGTATTGTCAGTCAGTCTGTCTCTCAGATTGATTCTGATCCACTATTTATGCTGCCAGAATAGCATGACATGAGTGGTCATTGTAATTCCATGTACTCACATCAAAGGGGCTGAATAAATGTGTAGTGGACAGCACATTCCAGGGTCCAGTTTATGGCCGTGCCCCTCTCTGCCAGTAACAGTGGACAAAGGTTTGCTACAAACTGTCCAACACCATCAGATAAAGATGCTAGGACAACAGCCAGACAGCTCTTAGAGGGCAAGAAGAAGACCTCTGGTACCAAGCCCAGGAAAGACAGGACTTCTCATTGGTCCACATGCAGTTTCTACCCTTCACCCATCTATACTGTTAGACATTTTATTGTATTTTTGCGGTAACTTACTGGCAGCACTATTGCCAGTAATTTACTGTAACTGCCCATTTTACAGTAGGTTACCTGTAAATGTGTTTTACAGTATGATGTCCTTACCGTAATTTCATTTTACAGTATGATGCCCTTACCGCAATTTATTTTTACAGTATGATGCCCTTACCGCAATAATAATAATTTTTACAGTAATTTTACTGTAATTTATTTTACTTTACTTATTTTACAAAATATGTAAATGTTAATATGTTATGACTTTATTTTGAATATTTTACATGAATGCTATAGAATAAATAATACATTTAATAAATTCCAAATAAGAGACTTGAGTCCATGTACATCAGTATATTTTTTATTCACCGTCACTATCAATTACAAAAACAAAACAAAAATAGAGAACTGAATTCATAACAACAAATCAAAGCAGAGATCATGACGATATGGCAACAAAAAGTATGAACAAAATATCCCAGTTGGTCTTGGCTGGCCTCCATACTGGTAAACTACTGATGTATCTAACGGATCTTCTATCGCCCTACAATCCATCGCGCTCTTTAAGGTCACTAAACTCTAGGCTTCTGGTCATTCCTAGGATATCTAAGTCCACTAAAGGAGGGAGGGCATTTTCACATTTAGCTCCTAAACTCTGGAATAGTCTTCCTGATATTGTTCGAGGTTCAGACTCGCTGTCCCAGTTTAAAACTAGATTAAAGACGCATCTCTTTAGCCAAGCGTTCACATTATAATTACCTTTTATACTACAGTTAAATCGGATCAAAAGCATTAATATAATATTCTGAACAGCAGCTTTGCTAATTATTTCCCATCTGCTTTTCTGTTGTTATCTCGGGACACTAGTCCCGAGGTAAATAGTTTGTCAGCTCCAGTTTGTATCCAGCCTCTCATGGAGACTTCGGATGCCCAAACACCTGTGATGAGACGACTCCACGCCTGTGAAGAGACGACTCAACGCCTGTGAAGAGACGACTCAACGCCTGTGAAGAGACGACTCCACGCCTGTGAAGAGACGACTCCACGCCTGTGAAGAGACGACTCAACGCCTGTGAAGAGACGACTCAACACCTGTGAAGAGACGACTCAACGCCTGTAAAGAGACGACTCAACGCCTGTGAAGAGACGACTCAACGCCTGTGAAGAGACGACTCAACGCCTGTGAAGAGACGACTCAACGCCTGTGAAGAAACGACTCAGCGCCTGTGAAGAGACGACTCAACGCCTGTGAAGAGACGACTCAACGCCTGTGAAGAGACGACTCAACGCCTGTGAAGAGACGACTCAACGCCTGTGAAGAGACGACTCAACGCCTGTGAAGAGACGACTCAACGCCTGTGAAGAGACGACTCAACGCCTGTGAAGAGACGACTCAACGCCTGTGAAGAGACGACTCAACGCCTGTGAAGAGACGACTCAACGACTCAACGCCTGTGAAGAGACGACTCAACGACTCAACGCCTGTGAAGAGACGACTCAACGACTCAACGCCTGTGAAGAGACGACTCAACGCCTGTGAAGAGACGACTCAACGCCTGTGAAGAGACGACTCAACGCCTGTGAAGAGACGACTCAACGCCTGTGAAGAAACGACTCAACGCCTGCGAAGAGTCGACTCAACACCTGCGAAGAGACGACTCAACGCCTGTGAAGAGACGACTCAACGCCTGTGAAGAGACGTCTCAACGCCTGTGAAGAGACGACTCAACGCCTGTGAAGAGACGACTCAACACCTGTGAAGAGACGACTCAACGCCTGTGAAGAGACGACTCAACGCCTGTGAAGAGACGACTCAACGCCTGTGAAGAGACGACTCAACACCTGTGAAGAGACGACTCAACGCCTGTGAAGAGACGACTCAACGCCTGTGAAGAGACGACTCAACGCCTGTGAAGAGACGACTCAACGCCTGTGAAGAGACGACTCAACTCCTGTGAAGAGACGACTCAACGCCTGTGAAGAGACGACTCAACGCCTGTGAAGAGACGACTCAACGCCTGTGAAGAAACGACTCAACGCCTGTGAAGAGACGACTCAACGCCTGTGAAGAGACGACTCAACGCCTGTGAAGAGACGACTCAACGCCTGTGAAGAAACGACTCAACACCTGCGAAGAGTCGACTCAACACCTGCGAAGAGACGACTCAACGCCTGTGAAGAGACGACTCAACGCCTGTGAAGAGACGTCTCAACGCCTGTGAAGAGACGACTCAACGCCTGTGAAGAGACGACTCAACACCTGTGAAGAGACGACTCAACGCCTGTGAAGAGACGACTCAACGCCTGTGAAGAGACGACTCAACGCCTGTGAAGAGACGACTCAACGCCTGTGAAGAGACGACTCAACGCCTGTGAAGAGACGACTCAACTCCTGTGAAGAGACGACTCAACGCCTGTGAAGAGACGACTCAACGCCTGTGAAGAGACGACTCAACGCCTGTGAAGAGACGACTCAACGCCTGTGAAGAGACGACTCAACGCCTGTGAAGAGACGACTCAACGCCTGTGAAGAGACGACTCAACGCCTGTGAAGAGACGACTCAACGCCTGTGAAGAGACGACTCAACGCCTGTGAAGAGACGACTCAACGACTCAACGCCTGTGATGAGACGACTCAACGCCTGTGAAGAGACGACTCAACGCCAGTGAAGAGACGACTCAACGCCAGCGTTGTTATGGCCTAAATTAATACACGATTGATTAACTTTTTCGAACATTTTTCTTTAACATTGTCTTTCTAACATTTTTACTGTACATTTATGAAATGCACTTTCTGTAAAGCTGCTTTGAAACAATGTGTATTGTGAAAAGCGCTATACAAATAAATTTGAATTGAATTGAATTGATGGCTGATCTGAAACAAAACAGAGGGAAAATGTGTGAGAAATGGTCATGAGTTTCTCTCATCTAAATTTGTTCATGGACAGATGAGGTAACAACTTGTGCAACAGCAGTTATTCATGGTTATACTTATTAGATATAGCTATTTATTTATCTATCTATCTATCCCGAAGGACAATCGTGCGCGCTCTGGAGATTATCATGTGAAACAAAACAATACCCAATCAGAAAGCAAGCTACCGATGGAAGACACCTCCAGCTCATGCTGTAACATGTAAAGGCCATGTTCACACCATCTCCGTGACTTCATCTAAACATTTTCCTTTCCCCCCCGCAAATTTTCTTTAAAAAGTATTCCATACACTATAAGCGCAATTTCATGATATGATATACTTCATATCACCTGTAGTGACGTCACTTCCTGCTCAACTGGCATCTTATGCTGCCTTCACGTGCTATCGGAATTACTGAACTAGTTTCCTAGTTAAAAAATTGGACGACTCAAGTCAAAATCTGAATGTGATGAGCTCGTAATCACAACTTCAGAAGTGGGAAGTAGGACATTTCTAGCACATGAAGAATAAGACTAGGTTGGCTGAAAATAAAAAAATAAAATCTCTCAGAAATTGCAAATAATTAAATACTTGCACCTGTACATACTTGCATGATTAGTTTTTAGTTCAGGTTTTAGTTCTAGTCCAGCTTTGTCCATTTCTCCGTCTATTCCTCAGTCTCTCTGTTTTCTGGTCACTGGTTGGATATGATCTGCTTTTAAAATAATGTATACATATTTTTAAGTGCATGCAATGAATAATTTTTAATTACTTTGTCATGTTATGCAGTGGCATATCCCACATGAGACTAAACAGTCACAACAAGATTAAAAAATAGATTCCAAGTAGGAAATGTAGGCAACAAGTATTGTTGAAATAATAAAATGTTAAGCATTAAAAGACGTTATTCACATAATGTTAGTCAAAATATATACTTACAAAGCCAAAGATGCTGATTGCTGTGGCTCTTTGGGGTGTAGTTAGCTCCTGTTGACACAGAGAGAAAAAGAAGAAACATAATTTTCATCAATGTTTATTGACTAATGATGACTAAATGTTATGCACATGATAATTTACGGATATAGGATGACTGCTAGATTGACCACTTACACAATCAAATGACTATCAACAATGAAAAAATAGAGAAGACAATATGTAAAAATGAATTAATATGAAATAATATAATAAATAAGAAGCCACAATGAACATTCTTGAATTAATTATTATTTTACTTGAATATATATTAATATATACCTCTGGTGTATACATTGACGTAAATGTTCTATTTACGAGAGAGAGAGAGAGACAGAGAGAGAGAGAGAGAGAGAGAGAGAGAGAGAGAGAGAGAGAGAGAGAGAGAGAGAGAGAGAGAGAGATAGAGATAGAGATAGAGATAGAGATAGAGATAGAGATAGAGATAGAGATAGAGAGAGAGAGAGAGAGATAGAGATAGAGATAGAGATAGAGATAGAGAGAGAGAGAGAGAGAGAGAGAGAGTGGGCGCTGGGGCGCGCGAAACAGCCTTTGAGACACCGCTCTGGCACTAACGTTACTTCAAATGGCGTCACACACATTTAACTGTCAACGAAAATATGTAACTATAACTGGCCGTGAAAAGATGGAAACCATTGTAAATACTAGATTTGGTACATACACTCACCTAAAGGATTATTAGGAACACCTGTTCAATTTCTCATTAATGCAATTATCTAATCAACCAATCACATGGCAGTTGCTTCAATGCATTTAGGGGTGTGGTCCTGGTCAAGACAATCTCCTGAACTCCAAACTGAATGTCAGAATGGGAAAGAAAGGTGATTTAAGCAATTTTGAGCGTGGCATGGTTGTTTGTGCCAGACGGGCTGGTCTGAGTATTTCACAATCTGCTCAGTTACTGGGATTTTCACGCACAACCATTTCTAGGGTTTACAAAGAATGGTGTGAAAAGGGAAAAACATCCAGTATGCGGCAGTCCTGTGGGCCAAAATGCCTTGTTGATGCTAGAGGTCAGAGGAGAATGGGCCGACTGATTCAAGCTGATAGAAGAGCAACTTTGACTGAAATAACCACTCGTTACAACCGAGGTATGCAGCAAAGCATTTGTGAAGCCACAACACTCACAACCTTGAGGCGGATGGGCTACAACAGCAGAAGACCCCACCGGGTACCACTCATCTCCACTACAAATAGGAAAAAGAGGCTACAATTTGCACGAGCTCACCAAAATTGGACAGTTGAAGACTGGAAAAATGTTGCCTGGTCTGATGAGTCTGGATTTCTGTTGAGACATTCAGATGGTAGAGTCAGAATTTGGCGTAAACAGAATGAGAACATGGATCCATCATGCCTTGTTACCACTGTGCAGGCTGGTGGTGGTGGTGTAATGGTGTTGGGGTTGTTTTCTTGGCACACTTTAGGCCCCTTAGAGCCGATTGGGCATTGTTTAAATGCCACGGCCTACCTGAGCATTGTTTCTGACCATGTCCATACCTTTATGACCACCATGTACCCATCCTCTGATGGCTACTTCCAGCAGGATAATGCACCATGTCACAAAGCTCCAATAATTTCAAATTGGTTTCTTGAACATGACAATGAGTTCACTGGACTAAAATGACCCCCACACTCACCAGATCTCAACCCAATAGAGCATCTTTGGGATGTGGTGGAACGGGAACTTCGTGCCCTGGATGTGCATCCCACAAATCTCCATCAACTGCAAGATGCTATCCTATCAATATGGGCCAACATTTCTAAAGAATGCTCTCAGCACCTTGTTGAATCAATGCCACGTAGAATTAAGGCAGTTCTGAAGACGAAAGGGGGTCAAACACAGTATTAGTATGGTGTTCCTAATAATCCTTTAGGTGAGTGTATAAAGTCTAACAGTGTAGAAACTAATCCTTAATGTCCTGGTCTGTGACTGCCATAACAATTCCTCAGGACCTCAGCACTAGTGGGTGAAACAAAGAAAGACCACAATGATCCATCCAAATCATTTCATAACTAAGTTTGGAAAACTTAAGACTGATGAAAACTACACACATCCATTTGATACGTATTCAGAGAAATAAGTATTCTCATTGACAGCTATTTGTAATGCAACATCAGCTGTTAATGAACAAATGAATGAACGCATGACAGTTCAATCTTTTTCCATCGTGTTTGGTGTCTATTTGTTTAGAAGATTACCAAGGGTATTCTGATGGTGGTTTGGGAAATGTGAAATGCATTATTAAACTTTAAAGACTTCTAACTGTGTACAGTATGCAAATGAGTTCCACAGGGGAAAGAAGGGTGAGCCACACTGTGTGCCCCCTCTGATGCCAGCAGACAATCGCAACACTTGAATGGAGAAGTGCCAAATTACAATCTCCTCCTCATCGGAAGGGGATAAAGGTACCCTTTCAACAGACACTCCTTGTTCTCCCCTCGAGAGACAAACAGATCAACCTAGTTCTGAGTCTGTCCGGCAAGGATGAGACATAACAGATACACCGTAACATTCTGAGCTTCTGGTTAATCCAGAGCAACAACAAAAGATCTGAGGATCTGAGTCTACAGCTTGTGAGGCAGCAATGGATAGGACCATGTTCTGAGCCTTCAGCCTGTGAGGAAAGAGAAATCAAAGGGTAACTAAACCCTAAACCAACTTTTTTTAGTTAATGATCTGCAAGACTGGGGTTTTATTAGTGCTGTTCATTGATTCGAGTAAATGTTTTGACATTTGGGTATAAAGTGTTTTAATTCTACAATATATGGTGTAAAACAGTCTAAGTGTTCAACCTCTTAAGGTTGAACGGTGGCGACTACAGTTGAATTTTCCTATTGAAGAAGAAGGAGAAGAAGAAGTTTTATTTATATAGCACCTTTCCACATACACACACATACAATTTTACACACCCACATAACACAATACAAGCATTAGAGAAAGCATATGGGTTCACAGAACAAATTTTACGATAAGTGAGCCTTTTTTTGTACAGGCGATATAGATGCTGGGAAACTGAAACTGAAGTTTACGAGTTTGTGATCTGAAAAAGCAAAATCAGTTCCACTAACAAGAATTTATATAAGCCAGATGACCCTTGGAGTGAGTAACAAAATTTACATGTTGAGCTAAATTGAAACACATCATTGAGACATCAATTTGTTGTATTGCACAGAGTTTTCATGTATGTTGAAATCACCAAGAAAAATTACAGATGAATAGCACAGACAAGAATAAGTAACTCACTAATCTCAGGGAAAAAATCTGAATGAAATTTTGGAGGTCGATAAATTAGAATTACAGCCATTGATGTGTTGCCAGTCATTTTCAACGCACGGTATTCAAAAGATGCAACGTCATGGAACTCAGTCTTTGATATTGTGATACTCTCATAACAAACCTCAGCTAACCCTCCACCTCTACGATGGATACGAGGTTGAGAGAAATATATGTACCCAGTTGGTGTTATTGGACGTTGTAGGTCATCGTGACGTATGATGGTTCTTCCAACGGCTCACTACCACGCCCCTGGCACGAACTCACCACGCCCACATCGATCACATGAGAATGGCTTCACTCCAGAATGAACTCTCATGTTACATGAAGTAGAAACATTATGAATGAAACTTACTTGACACTTGCTATCAGCATTCTAATGAAGAAAATGCCATTGAATAATGCAGTTGTCAGTACACGTCAGGCTTTTCTTGCGATATTTTTGGGGTGTAAGCCATGCCAAATTTTATAGACCAGATAAGCATCTGTAAATTTGATGAGATTGTTCCAGGTCATTAAATTATGTTTTTTAGGTGGTGACAATGGTGATAGGCCTTTGGCTTCCTATCAAGCACCTCTGAACCTTGATGGTAAAGTAGCTGCACAGGTTTGAGTGTTGTACTGGAGGCTTGTGCCCAGCTAGTCAAACAGTATGACAGATATGGCATGATCATGACATTAAAATATATTGTAACTGCCATAGTGTCACAAACAGCTCCGAGACTCGAAGGTGGATCCAATAGCAGCTTTATTTGAGGGCAATCCAGAGGCGTAATCCAATGTACAGGCAAGAGTCATACACAGGCAGGCAGTCAAAACAAAGAAACAAAGAAACAAAACAGGCAGGGACCAGAGGCAAGAGAGTAATCCAGGGAACAGGGCAAGATATCCAACACCAAAAGACAAGAAAACCAGGAGAATGCTCAGAAATGCAGTGTAACACTTTAACAAGACTTTGCGGTGAGTGAATGAATGAACATGGTATAAATAGACTGAGACTAACAGGATGATGAGACTAAGGTGAATGCAATCAGTGAATGAGGTACAGGTGAATGTGATCAGTGATAACTGATGATGAGTCCGGGCAGTGAGTTTTGGGAGATGTAGTTTGTGAGTGATAATAGTCTTATGTGGAGTGCCCTCTGGTGGCTCTCAAGGGCACTCCAGCTGGTGACCGTTACACTTAGTAATTAGACAATTTCTAATATAATGGAAATTTGACAAGTTGAACTTTAATGTGTTTTTTGCCTTTTTAATTGTTTTTTTAAATGTTAAATTAAAATAAATTATTATACCTAAATATTTAAAGTCAGATACCGTTGACAGCAGTTCCACTGCAATATAAATATTGGGTGATTTAAGATTTTCTGTTGACCTCTTCGTGAAAAACATACATGTGGTTTTCTTTATGTTTAAATGGAGACAGGAATTACTAAGCCACTGCGTGACATCGGCCATCACTTCCGTGAGCTTACATGCAGCTTTCTGTTTGGTCGGAGCATGTACATAAATGACAGTATCGTCTGCATACATTTCAATCTCAGACTCATTGCATACAGTGGGATCATTTATGTATATGCTAAACAACAGGGGCCCTAAAATTGATCCCTGAGGTACACCAATATCACAACTGATCACTTATAAATCCATGTGGATCTCTCTCTCTCTTTCTCTCTCTCTCTCTCTCTCTCTCTCTCTCTCTCTCTCTCTCTCTCTCTCTCTCTCTCTCTCTCTCTCAGGTGGACATCGGAGGAGATGTGTGTGTTCATGCAATGGTATTTCAAACCGGGGAACTGATTGTGAATGGTGCCAAGAACAAAATAAACTATGACCCTCTGGTCCCCTTCTGAACACGTCTAACCTCATGCAGAAAATAGTGCGTCTGATCTAATAACAGACACAGACAACTTTATTTGTCATTTGTAGTGATTGGTACTCACGTCACTGCTGATGTGTGATTTTTGGATCACCTTTCATTTAAGGTGTGGTTATGAGTACATCAGATGACCACCTTCACCCTCTCTAAGTTTGGGACTGAAAGGTGATTCTAAAATCTACCGCCACTTCAATATAATTGTATCCTAATTAAATTCATAACCAAATCCTCAATCAATATTTATCTTTCTATATTATTATAATGATTTTAAATGATTCTCTTCGGTTATAATTTTGTTTCTTCCTTTATATTTTCTAAAGTTGTATTTGGACTCTGAAATATGGATTTGTTTTTCATTTCATGTTATATTTATTTAATTTCATATTTGCTTTTACTGAAACCTTAAAGCCATAATCACATTTCTTTTATATTTCTCTAAAGAATAGAGTAAATAGCATGTGTACTTCTCTCTCTCTGAGGAGAGATGGTTGTATTAATGTTTTGGGTAGTATGTGTTCTGTTGATAAAGGTCAGGCCCCACTGATGCCCTAGTGTTTGTGTGTTTGTGTGTGTGTGTGTGTTATATCTTCGGTGCAGGTCTGTTGGAGCTATCTGACCAGTCCTCATGACACCCCCAGACCCACAGGCGCTGGTAGTGACAAACATCCTGACACTCTCATCTATCTATTTATGTGACAAATTGTTTGGACTTTTTATGTTTCTTGAAGCAATCAGAATCATCCACCTGGCAGTAATGATGTGGTTAGACCTTGAAAACAGTATAACTGTTGAGAAATTGTATGTACGAGAGGCTGGTGGAGGGAGCGTGGCCTACAAACTCCTAGTCAGACTTTTGTCAGTTGCTGATGAAACTGCAAACTATTCTTCAGTAAATTTCTCTTTAATTAATGGCCCTCCTGACTCTTGGTCTTCATTTTTCACTACTGGTCCTGGGTCATAAACTGTCACCCCAACAGGACACTAGTCAAGGTCTTTGTTCAGCTGATTTATCTGAAAGATTGGTGAGATAGCCAACTTGTAGACTTCTGTATTATCAGCACAAGGAAGACACAATTTTCATAAAATAAATGGTAACACTACTTGAAGGGGTGTGCATAAGACTGACATGACACCTTCATAATAATGACACGTCATAATTATGAAGGAGTTTTTATGCATGTTCATGACAACTGTCATTAAGTGTCATTCGCTCATTGTGTCATTTTTAATGCAAAGATGACATTATTTGAGATGTCTTTGTTATGACAACTTGCCATAAACCAATACATCATAACCTGTTAGTGTCTTTGTCATGACAACTTGACATTACCACGACAGCATAAAAACTCTCTGTCATGTCATGATAATGAAGGTGTCATGTCAGTCTTATGCACACCCCTTCAAGTAAAGTGTTACCAAATAGGTATTAACAAAAGATAAACAAGAATAACTAACACGACTACTAAATGAACACAATGAACGATAAAGGAATATTATATTATTACAAAACATGTAATTAAGTTGAGTGTGGCTATGAAAGAGTTACATTATCTTATGGAAAGATAAACTGTTGTTTCTCTGAAACTACCTTCTTATGCATCAAACAAATAAACAATAGATTATTTGTTATTAACTAGCATCAGTTATATTAGAGCTAATGTAAATTAGAGAATCATATAATATACAATAATGCCAAGGCCTCTGGAAAGAGGTTTGGTTAAGTGATATTTACGTTCCACGTGGTTGAGTAAGCAGTCCGATGGCGGTGACTTCTTCCACTGGTTGTGCCAGATGACAATGCAGTGGGGAAAAGCTGGAAACCGTTCAACAGCCTTGAACACGAAGATCTGTGGGATGCAGATCTCCTGGAGCACCAAAGGGTCCTAAAATCTGGAACACGCAGATGAGGCCCTGAAGTAGGTGCAGAAGGTTCTTAACCTGGAACAGGCAAACAAAGGAACCTTGAAGTGAAGTTTTGCTCTCCTGAGCTTTACCTTTTTGCAAATGTCTCTGTGTGTCTTCGGCCTCTCTTGGCCAGACACTCAGGACTTGGTCAATCCGCTTTGGTCTCTCTGGCATGGAGACTCGGGACATGCTGTAGTCGTCAGTGTCTTACTGGACTAAAAGTTTGTTAAAGGGTAATTCAACCCCAGCTCAGAGAATGACTGGAGTGACGCCAGTAGATTTGCAACAGAGCGGTCATTCGAAGTAGAGGACTTTTTGCCCCCACCTTCACCTGAAGTGGAGGAGGGTGAATTGTCTGTAGACACAGACCCAGAGCCTTGTCAATGCGAGGCGCTGGCTCAAACTGCGTTAACTCCCGATGCCGACGATGCCAGCGAAGCAGCAGGGCAAGAGGGAATGAGACCACTGACCTAATCTATGAACAGTCAAATCCTTACACAGAACGCCACTTAAATAGATCAGATACATACGATGTATTTTCATTCAAATGAACTGAATCAATAAGCAGCACAGGACCAATAAGTTCAAACCCTAATAGCATATTATAAACAGATTTCCTCAAATAAAAGTTAGACTATATACAGTGAGGAAAATAAGTATTTGAACACCCTGCTATTTTGCAAGTTCTCCCACTTAGAAATCATGGAGGGGTCTGAAATTGTCATCGTAGGTGCATGTCCACTGTGAGAGACATAATCTAAAATTTTTTTTTTGAAGAAATCAAAATCAATGATTTTTTAACTATTTATTTGTATGATGATCGGGTTTGAGCTGGTTTCGTATTGGTTTAGAATTTCATTGCTTGGATATTGTTTCCTTTATTTTGTTGATAATAACTTGATAATTTCATTACTTGAGAGATGTATGTTGGAAACAATGTATTGAGAAAATGTTTGAGCAATAATACTCATGACAAATTGTTAATATATATCTTTATTCCTTTCTCTTTGTTGGCCACACACACACTGCTGTGTTCTGTACAGCTAAAGACTGCCAACAATTAAAACTTGTTTGCTTGGAACTGATCGAATCCAGTGTGTTCTTACTGACACCCCACTGAGGAAGCTAGATTTAAGCCATCACCTAATACAGTCCAACCATTCCAGTACTACTATCGAACAAAGGTCCTTCGAGCCGGATCTGGCATTTCTCATGAACAAATAATTGATCAGAATCAATATGCAACCTGAAGATTGTAAGACCTAGACGACAAATTCATCCCCCTGCCTACCTTAAAGACTTTGACCTTACAACTGTGCGTCATAGAGCAGTCAGCCAGCCGGTCTCACCTCACATAACACAGCATACACAATGGATTGGAGATACTGCAGAGAACATCCCTTCACCTTCTACCAGAGTTTAGAGTCCCATAAGTCAGGGTCCATGGGATACAGTGGATGAATGGTCCGTGGTTGCTGAGAGGGATCCTTCTTTCCAAGATATGGATAACATTAAACTGCAACAACCTAGCCCCATCTACGCCCCAGTGCAATCAGGTCACCATCCTCAGTCTTCTCCATATCATCGTCCATGGGAAGAATACCAGTCTACACCATTACCACAGCCATCTTTCCCAGCAAAGGATGGGCTACTCCCTCATCGTGGAACTGCACCCTACCATCCCCAATCGGTGTTGTCTCCATCTTTGCCCGCTCTTACCTATGGTCAGTGACGCCAGCCAGTTTACACAACAGCTCCATCTCTAAGGCCACACCAACCTTTTCCTACTACTGCAGATGGCTCTACACTCAGTTTGAATCAGGGGACTGGCTATTACCATCTGCCCAACCCAGTGCAGGAGAGAACAGTTGAGCCCCGAAGTGACACTAACATGTTTGACCTTTTGGGAACAATGATGGGTGAACTTCATATTATGAAAGATCAGATCTTGGCCTCTGCACCCACTAAATCACACCTTGAGCCAGCCATGTGGAGTGAACGTGTTAACCATAAGTTCTCTCCCTGGCAGCATCTTGATAAATCCAATCACTCTCCTTATCAGAGAACAGCTCAGCCAATGCCGGGCCTCTATGCAGAGACTCCTGTCCCTCACTAGCATTCAACAACATTGCCTGAGCTCCCTAGAGAGAATTTGGCTAATCCTAATCAAGTGTATCATCAGTTTCAGCAACCCACTGGGCCAAAGTCAGGCAATAGAGCTCCTCATTTCTCTAATGTGAATCCTGCAGGGCGAGAAACCACCTACCGAGGTCCAGTGCCAACTATACCCAACTTCTGCACTAAAAACCCCAGCAAGTTTACTCAGTTAAAGATAGGCCTTGAGAACCTCTTACCACCAGATGCTACGGAACTGTTCCGGTACCAAATCCTGCTAGATCATCTGAAGCTAGATGAAGCTAGCCTGGTGGCAGATTCCTACCTCAATTCACCATTCCCATACTCTGATACCATGGCTGCTCTGAACGAAAGGTTTGGCCAGCCACACAAGTTGGCACTCAAGAAGATTGCCAGAGTGATGGATTCCTCAGATATCCGACGAGGAGATATTGAGGCGTTTGACAATTTTGCTCTGCAGATAAGGGATCCCGTTGGTATGTTGGAGACTCTTGGAGATGAAGGCGAAGCCGAACTTCGATGTGGGTCACATGTAGAAAGACTGTTGAGTAAGTTACCTGCTGAAATGAGATCAGGATTCCGAAGACAGATGTATCACCGTCCTGGGTCTGTGTATAAACTTCGTGAATTTTCAGAGTGGCTACAGTATGAGGCCTGGTGTCAAAGCAGTGAGGCACAGATCAGTTACAAGAACCAGAGACCAGAACGTTGACGAGAAACTAAACCTACTTCTTGTTCAGCTACCATCCTTCATGGAGCAGATGACATTGTCACAAAGGTACCCTCAGCACCGGCTCAAGTTAAGCCAGTTTCAGTGGAGAAACCTAAAACCCTACCTAGAGCCTTTTGTCCATACTGTGATAAAGAGGATCATTATCTCAGTCAGTGTACCACCTTTAAGTCCTTTGATAAGCAGCAGATGATAGACTGGATCCAAACCAATCGTCGTTGCTGGCGCTGTGGACGTGCACACCAAGCAGCCCAGTGCACACTCAGGAAGCCTTGTAGCATCTGCAAAGGAAAGCACCTGCAAATCCTACGCAAGGTTAACACAAAGAGTATCAGAGAAGGTTCCTGCCTGGTTAGTTCAACCACTGAAAGGTCATTAGGGTCTTGCTACACTATGGAGGCAGGACTCTCGACACCTATGTTGTCATGGATGATGGGTCTGAGCGAACTATTCTACTTCCTGCTGCCGCTCATGTGCTCGGCATACAAGGCCAGGCTGAAAACATAGCCTTGCGGACCATACGCCAAGATGTGCAGACCATCAGTGGTACTTTAGTCACCTTTCACATATCTCCTGCGACTGAACCACAGAATACCTTTAAGATTAATGCTGCATTCACTGCAAACCGCTTTGGTCCCGCCGATTACTCGTATCCCATGAGTTTGCTGGAGAAATACAAGAACCTTAAAGATCTTTCCCTTCAGGCCTTTGAAAAAGTGAGTCTTTTACTTCTCATAGGAGCTGACAATACCCACCTGATCACGTTGATCGCACCTGTCCGAATTGGTCCACCTGGTGGTCCGGCGGCCATAAAGACAAGGCTTGGATGGACGCTGCAGGGACCAGCCAAGATGCTGGAGACGTAATTGCAGCCACAACAGTGCCTTTTCCTGTCTCTTACCCCTGCTGATTTGGAGCTCAGAAGAGATGTTGAAAGGCTATGGCAACTTGATGTTCTGCCTTTTCGCTGTGAGAAAGAGGTGACAAGGTCCAGGGAGGATCAGGATGCCATTAATCTCTTAGAGACCAAGACGACTTGTGTGAAGGTGAATGGAATTTTACACTACGCGACACCCTTGTTGCGCAGAAAGGGTTCACCACTCTTTTGTGCTCCCAAAGAGGCGGTGGTCCCAAGTCTCCGAGGTATGGAATGATGACTAATCAAAAATCCTAAATGGTATATACCTCACCATTTATTCAGCCACAATAGCAAGGATCGTTTGGTGTTCAATTGCTCTTTCCAATATATGGGACTGAACCTTAACGAATCCTTGATGCCTGGTCCAGCCTTAAGCCCTTCTTTGCTGGATGTTCTACTTTGATTCCGGGAGCACTGTGTGGCTATCAGTGGTGATATACGTGGAATGTTCCACCAAGTCCTACTCCTACGACAAGTCCCTCCTGCGCTTTCTCTGGCGTGGGATGAGACGAGACGATCCCCCTGACATGAATGGCAGGTGCTGCCATTTGGGACCACATGCAGCCCCTGCTGTGTGCTGTGCCTCCTTCGCCCTCCAGAGACACGTCTCATCGCACAGCACAGCCGATGAAGATGTGAGACATTCCGTTGACCGATGCTTCTATGTGGATAACTGTCTGCAGAGCTTTCCATCAGCTCAAGAGGCATGGCAGCTATTGGATAAACTTCATAAGCTGCTTGCATCTGGAGGGTTTAACATCCGTCAATGGGCCAGTAATGTGCAGGAAGTCGTCAGTCACTTGCCACCTGAAGCCAGATCTGCTAAG
This sequence comes from Romanogobio albipinnatus, assembly GCA_023566225.1. Lineage (NCBI taxonomy): Eukaryota > Metazoa > Chordata > Actinopteri > Cypriniformes > Gobionidae > Romanogobio > Romanogobio albipinnatus. The sequence goes on from CM042242.1 coordinate 4,296,660, forward strand.
CTTGAGCTGTGGCACTCACATGATAAAGGAGACCCCCGTGAATCCACCTTGGGTCTGAATTAGCATTGTGAATCAGACCATAGGATTCAAGGACAGACCTGTCACCTACAGTGCTCTGACGATGCAGAACATATATTGTGTGTTAGCAAGCCAGTACGACCCCCTTGGTGTCATTCTTCCTTTCACCACTTGAGCCAAGGTGGGCTAGGAACAGGAATTGGGATGATCCACACCTCCCGGGGGATCTTCAGCAGGCATGGAAGGTGTGGGAAGCTGAGCTTCAGTACTTACCTCTTGTAGTACTCCCTAGGTGCTACACTCCATCCAGAATGGACAACCCAGAGGTCATTCAAGAAATCCATATCTTCACTGATGCTTCTGAGAAAGCTTACGGGGCAGTCGCTTACCTTCGCTCAGATGACCATTATGGGAAGATGCACCTTTCCTTCCTCTTGGCCCGATCACGTGTCGCCCCACGTAAGCAGCGTTCAATTCCTAGACTTGAGCTGTGTGCTGCTCTTATAGGAGCGCAGTTGGCCAAGTTGGCTGAAAAGGAGCTCACCTTGAAGATCCAGAAGATCACTTTCTGGACAGATTCAACAACTGTCCTCCACTGGTTACATTCTGAATCCTGCCGCTTCAAGGTGTTCGTGGGTACTAGAGTGGCAGAGATTCAAGAATTAACTGACCTTAAAGCTTGGCATTATGTTAACTCTGCAAGGAACCCTGCGGATGATCTTACCCGTGGTAAGAGCCTGAAGGAACTTGTTGAACCCAATCGGTGGACTCAAGGACCGAAATTTCTCCTCCAACCACAGAACACCTGGCCAACACCACCAATCATGCACAGCCTAGGGCAGGGGTCTCAAACTCATTTTACCTGGGGGCCGCAGGAGGTAGACTCTGGGTCAGGCTGGGCCGCATCAAGTATTACACATAAAAAGTGTTTCAAGTATTCAAAAAAAAAAGTAGCATAACTGATCCAATCTTCTCAATCTTTATTATTAATAGTTCTTCAACATGAATGTTTCTTCTGAACATGAACTGTTCTTCAGAACATAGGATTCTCTTGCCTACTCTATTTTTTTAAATATAGCCTATAGAAATTAAATCATGTAATATGAAATAATGAATGATTTAAATTTTATTTTAAATAATAGACTTATTCAAAGCAAGGCCATAACAGGTCAACAGAACAGTGAACGAAATTATAGGTCTAATTCTAGTAGGGAAATAATCTTTTTGGGACTATTTGTAAACAATATTTGCATTAACTTGCGTCAAATATATTATTAGTCCCGAGATTCTTCGCATGAATCAATAAATGCATAGATCCGCAATTAAACCCCACCTACTATGATTTGATTGGCCATCTCAATCATTTTGACATTGACGAGCGCTGTTAGACCACATTCGTTTCGACTGTCTGATCAGCTTTGTTCGCCCGTTCCTGTCAATCATGCGGTGTCAACCAATTATACTGCATGAGGGAGGGGCGAGCCATCTCTCTCTCTCTCTCTCTCTCTCTCTCTCTCTCTCTCTCTCACACACACACACACACACACACACACACACAAAAAGAAGGCAGCAAGCGTGGCAAGCACTGCATACGCAACGACTCAGCAAAAAGGTGCTTTTCAGAGTTTGATGTCAAGTAGGGGATGTCAAAATATCATCCAGGGCAGAGAGTTTGAGACCCCTGGCCTAGGGCCTGATGACAACAGAATTAAAACGGTATGAAACAGGTTAAAGCGGTATGATTAACTCAACACCACCGCCAGCAGATGGTAGTAAGTTTTGTACCTGGAAAGACTTGGTCGAAACAGTAGCACTTGGGCTACATGGGGCGGCAGAAACGAGTGGTTCCCCTCCACCAAGTGCTTACCACAAGGCAGAGCTGATAGTACCAAGACAGGTCCAGTTGGACAGTTTTCCTGAAGACTACCATCTGTAGAAGAGCGGAAAGCCTGTTCTAATACGTGTTGGTGGACGATTGAGACGGGTGGAAGGACTAGACCCAAGCACAGTACACCCTATTGTACTGGATCCCGGTCACCCTAACACTTGGTTACTCATAGAGGATTATGATGCTTGCCTTTGCCATCCAGGACCAGAGTGGGTGTTTGCGGAGCTTCGCCGAAAGGTGTGGATACTGAGAGGGTACTGAGAAAGCACCAAAGGACATGTCTCGAATGCTGCAAATAGAGGTCGAAGCCAGCTTCTCAGAAAATGGTTGATCTCCTTCCACCACGACTTCGGCTGTTCAAGCCTGCTTTCCAATCGACCGGAATGGACCGGAATGGATTGCTTTGGGCCCCTTTTGGTCAAAGTGGGACATCTGAAGGAGAAGCAATTTTGAGCGTGGCATGGTTGTTGGTGCCAGACGGGCCGAACTGAGTATTTGACAAACTGCTCAGTTACTGGGATTTTCACGCACAACCATTTCTAGGGTTTACAAAGAATGGTGTGAAGAGGGAAAAACATCCAGTATGCGGCAGTCCTGTGGGCAAAAATGCCTTGTTGATGCTAGAGGTCAGAGGAGAATGGGCCGACTGATTCAAGCTGATAGAAAAGCAACTTTGACTGAAATAACCACTCGTTACAACCGAGGTATGCAGCAAAGCATTTCTGAAGCCACAACACGTACAACCTTGAGGTGGATGGGCTACAACAGCAGAAGACCCCACTGGGTAACACTCATCTCCACTACAAATAGGAAAAAGAGGCAACAATTTGCACGGGCTCACCAAAATTGGACAGTTAAAGACTGGAAAAATGTTGCCTGGTCTGATGAGTCTCGATTTCTGTTGAGACATTCAGATGGTAGAGTCAGAATTTGGCGTAAACAGAATGAGAACATGGATCCATCATGCCTTGTTACCACTGTGCAGGCTGGTGGTGGTGTAATGGTGTGGGGGATGTTTTCTTGGCACACTTTAGGCCCCTTAGTGCCAATTGGGCATCGTTTAAATGCCACGGCCTACCTGAGCATTGTTTCTGACCATGTCCATCCCTTTATGACCACCATGTACCCATCCTCTGATGGCTACTTCCAGCAGGATAATGCACCATGTCACAAAGCTCGAATCATTTCAAATTGGTTTCTTGAACATGACAATGAGTTCACTGTACTAAAATGGCCCCACAGTCACCAGATCTCAACCCAATAGAGCATCTTTGGGATATGGTGGAACGGGAGCTTCGTGCCCTGGATGTGCATCCCACAAATCTCCATCAACTGCAAGATGCTATCCTATCAATATGGGCCAACATTTCTAAAGAATGCTTTCAGCACCTTGTTGAATCAATGCCACGTAGAATTAAGGCAGTTCTGAAGGCGAAAGGGGGTCAAACACAGTATTAGTCTGGTGTTCCTAATAATCCTTTAGGTGAGTGTATGTGTTTGATATCGTTTGAAATGTCTCAGTGCGACTGGCGCAAAGATCTCATCACCACAGAAGTAAACAAGATGGTAAGAGTTTTTAGACTTTAGAGATATTTTGCTTATTACAATGGGTGTGGCTTTTTGAGCCATTTGGTGATTCAATTTAAATTCCCATTGTTATCATGGGTTTCCATTTGAAAGAGGTTTCTGTCTGGTCTGAGTACTCAAAGCGATGTGGCAGAAAGATCGCTCAAACTTTTACATGGTTGCGTCCATAACGCTGAGTGTCTACAACAGATGCTCAGCGTTGTGTCATCTTAAATCAGGTATCAATAAATCAATCATACTTTTTAAATCAGGTACTTTACTGCAGAGTATTTGATGTTATGTATGGATTATCCTTGAATTGATTATGTAATTGCCGTTATACATTTACCTGACTGTTAATAAATTGTTACGTTTTGATCTATTCTGACTGTAATTACTCTGTAATTATTAACTATCTCTAGTAGATTATGAACGGATATAATTTCAACAAAGGGTTAAACAGAATTATTAAATGTGTGACTAATTATTAAATATAAATGACCAAACAACCAATTGGCATTCTAACCTAAATTTGAGATTATGATAAATGGAGTCAGATAAAAGATGAATTGGAAATAATCCCTTCTGCCCAGTTGAAAAGACCGAACGCGCAGCGACCTTCACCCGCGATCGTTACCTTCATTGGAACAAATTCAGCGGCCTTACACCATCCTCAGAATACCCTTGGCAATCTTCTAAACAAATAGACACCAAACACGATGGAAAAAGATTGAACTGTAATGCGTTCATTCATTTGTTCATTAACAGCGGATTCTGTGTAAAATGTTGCATTACAAATAGCTGTCACTGAGAATACTTATTTCTCTGAATACTTATGAAATGGATGTGTGTAGTTTTCATCAGTCTTAAGGTTTCCAAACATGGCATGGCATATTTAAGTCCCACTTGAATGCTTCTCGACAAGAGGTGGTCCTTCTAAGGTTTTCACACTGACAACTGTCATTGTAAGACAGTTAGCAACTTTGTTTGTTTGTTCGAGTTAGCAACAGTAACTAAGGGGGGGTTGGCAGGGCTTACAGAGAGGTCAATTGTTATGGTAGTCACAGACCAGGACATTAGGGATTAGTTTCTAGATGGGTGAAGGGCAGAAACTGCATGTGGACCAATGAGAAGCCCTGTCCTTCCTGGGCTTGGTACCAGTGGTCTTTACCTCTAGTACCCTTTTGCACCAAGGCAGTGCTGGTGCTGGTTCGGAGCCAGAGCCAAGTTTCAAATCGGTTCTTTGTGTTTCCACACCCAAAGCACCAGCTCAGAGCCAGGAAAAGTGGTTCTTAAGTAGCACCAAAACATTGCTGGGCTAGAAGCAAGAACCGATTACGTCAGGCGCTGGGGGCGGGGTCAACAAGAGCAACACAAACTTGAGATCCACCATTTTTGGAAAAGCAGCTAATGGAGCTCTCGGCATGTGGAAAGCATGTCCTCAGTCGAACCAACTATGAACTGGGACTAGCACTGGCTCTGAACTAGCACCCGGTTCATTCTGGTGGAAAAGGGGTATAAGAGGTGTCTGGCTGTTGTCCTAGCATCTTTATCTGATGGTGTTGGACAGTTTGTTGGTGTTAGTCCACCAAAATTCAATCAAAATGTAGCAAACCTTTGTCCACTGTTACTGGCAGAGAGGGGCACGGCCATAAACTGGACCCTGGAATGTGCTGTCCACTACACATTTATTCAGCCCCTTTGATGTGAGTATATGGAATAACAATGACCACTCATGTCATGCTATTCTGGCAGCATAAATAGTGGATCAGAATCAATCTGAGAGACAGACTGCTTGACAATACAGTTTATTTCATCCAGGCTTTGATCACTGGCACTGCAGCAATGTCACAACCATGGACCCCAGAGAATCCTGCCACTGCATATATGTGTGAGATCTGCATTGAGGTAGGAGGCAGAAAATCACTCATGTAGTAAATGCATCACTTAAATACCTTTTACATGAGTTTTCTGATATCTGAATGATAGATGTAACTCACTGGAGACTAATACACTCAATCTTTTTAACATGATGTGAATGACATTTATATATAATATTAAATATAAAATGTGCATTTGTTTATTCAGGTGAAGAAAAGCATAGAGGTGATTTTGAAAACCGCTTTCAGGGTTTACATTCCTTTTACCTATAGGAGTAAGGTTGTGGATGATGCAACATACTATTTGATCAAGGTAAATGAGTGTTTTTTTTCATTTATTTTATAGGGTTTGAGCTTGTGAATTAATTACTGAAACTCTTCAAAAGGCACAATTTGTAAGTTTCTAATATGTGTCCTGAACGGGTGCGATGTGTCCAGTAATTTTCCCGCCCTCTCTGAAAGGCTGAAATGAAATGGCCTGTAAGCCATGTCAAATTTTATAGAACAGACAAGCATCTGTAAATTTGATGAGATTGTCCCAGGTCATTAAATAATGTTTTTAGGCAGTAACAATGGTGATAGGCCTTTGGCCTCCTATCAAGCACCTCTGAAGCTTGATGGTAAAGTAGCTGCACAGGTTTGAGTGTTGTACTGGAGGCTTGTGCCCAGCTAGTCAAACAGTATGACAGACATGGCATGATCATGACATTAAAATATATTGTAGCTGCCTTAGTAATTAGACAATTTCTAATATAATGGAAATTTGACAAGTTGAACTTTACTGTGTTTATTACATTTTTAATTAGTTTTCAGCAGTTGACAGCAGTTCCCCTGCAATATAAATATTGGGTGCAAGATTTTCTGTTGACCTCTTCGTGAAAAACATACATGTGGTTTTCTTTATGTTTAAATGGAGACAGGAATTACTAAGCCACTGCGTGACATCGGCCATCACTTCCGTGAGCTTACATGCAGCTTTCTGTTTGGTCGGAGCATGTACATAAATGACAGTATCGTCTGCATACATTTCAATCTTAGACTCATTGCATACAGTGGGATCATTTATGTATATGCTAAACAACAGGGGCCCTAAAATTGATTCCTGAGGTACACCAATATCACAACTGATCACTTATAAATCCATGTGGATCTCTCTCTCTCTCTCTCTCTCTCTCTCTCTCTCTCTCAGGTGAACATCGGACGAGATGAGCGTGTTCATGCGATGGTAATATTTCAAAACGGGGAACTGATTGTGAATCGTGCCAAGTACAGTAAAGCCGGTGACCCACTGGTCCCCTTCTGAACACGTCTAACCTCATGCTGAAAATAGTGTGTCTGATCTAATAACAGACACACGATGAGCTGCCATATTGTATAGCGGAACTACTGTAAACTGTTTTATTCCTCAATATTAAACTCAATATTCAAACTCTCAGTGCCTGTGTCAGTGTGAAGATGTGAATAACACCAAATTCACTTCACTTAACTAAAAATATCGCTGAACATAAATATTGCCCCATTCAAAATCATTAAAAATAACAACAAAAATGCTTTTCAAAATAAAGAGAAAAATTTGAAATCCATTTCCAGTTCACACCAGATGTGACTTGCGCGAATAAGAGCCCACGCACAGCCACTTGGATGAGTGGTTCCTGCATGGACGACGACGAGTGGTTCCTGCCTCTCATGCTCTCATGTCTGTTGACGGCGCTGGGCAGAAGGGTTATTTACATTTACATTTACATTTAGTCATTTAGCAGACGCTTTTATCCAAAGCGACTTACAAATGAGAGCAATAGAAGCAACTAGAACAGTCAAAGGCTACAGTATGCAAGTGCTGTAACAAGTCTCAGTTAATCTAAACACAGAACACAGGACTTTTTTTTTTATTATTTTTTTTTTTTAAATAAATTAGACAGACAAAAAATGAATAGAATGTTAAGTGCTATTCTTGATTGGTCAGGTGCTGCTGGAAAAGACGTGTCTTTAGCTGTTTTTTGAAAATGGCTACAGACTCGGCTGCTCGAATTGAGATAGGCAGGTCATTCCACCAGGTGGGGGCAGTCCAGGAAAAGGTCCGTGAGAGTGATTTCATGCCTCTTTGGGATGGCACCACAAGGCGTCGTTCACTGGCAGAACGTAAGCTCCTGGAGGGTGTGTAAGTCTGAACAAGCGAGTTTAGGTATATTGGTGCAGAGCCAATGGTTGCTTTGTAGGCGAGCACCAGTGTCTTGAATTTGATGCGAGCGGCTATTGGCAGCCAGTGGAGATTGATGAAGAGAGGCGTGACGTGCGCTCTCTTCGGCTCGTTAAAGACCACCCTCGCCGCTGCATTCTGGATCAGCTGCAAGGGTTTGATAGTGCATGCCGGAAGGCCCGCTAGAAGAGCATTACAGTAGTCCAGTCTGGAGAGAACAAGAGCTTGGACCAAGAGTTGAGTGGCCTGCTCTGATAGGAAGGGTCTAATCTTCCTGATGTTATATAATGCAAATCTGCAGGACCGGGTTGTTGCAGTAATGTGGTCAGTGAATTTTAGCTGATCATCAATCACAACTCCAAGGTTCCTGGCTGTCCTGGACGGAGTTATGGTTGATGATCCTAGCTGAATGGAGAGATTATGATGAAGTGCTGGATTGGCTGAGACCACAAGCAGTTCTGTCTTTGCAAGGTTGAGTTGCAGGTGATGCTCCTTCATCCAGGCAGAAATGTCTGTTAGGCAGGCAGCGGTACGAACACCAACCGTGGGATCATCTGGTTGAAATGAGAAGTAGAGTTGAGTGTCGTCGGCATAGCAGTGATAGGAAAAGCCATGTTTCTGAATGGCAGATCCCAGTGATGACATGTAGATGGAGAAGAGAAGTGGTCCAAGCACTGAGCCCTGTGGAACTCCAGTGGCTAGATGATGTGACTTAGACACTTCACCTCTCCATGACACACTGAAGGACCTACCTGAGAGGTAGGACTTGAGCCACTGGAGAGCAGTTCCTGAGACGCCCATCTTCATGAGAGTTGACAAGAGGATCTGGTGGTTAACTGTGTCAAAAGCAGCAGACAAATCTAGTAAGATAAGTACTGTGGATTTGGAAGCCGCTCTTGCCTGTCTCAGTGCCTCCGTAACCGAGAGTAGGGCAGTCTCAGTTGAGTGGCCGCTTTTGAAGCCTGATTGGTTGATATCCAGGAGGTTGTTCTGTTCAAGAAACGTAGAGAGCTGGTTAAAAACAACTCGCTCGAGTGTCTTTGCAATGAAAGGCAGAAGGGATACCGGTCTGTAGTTTTCTAAAAGTGCTGGGTTCAGAGAGGGTTTCTTAAGCAGTGGGGTTACCCGAGCCTGCTTAAATGCTGTGGGGAAGGTCCCGGTGTGAAGAGAGGTGTTGACAATGTGAGTGAGTGCAGGAGTAACAGAAGAAGAAATGGCCTGAAGGAGGTGAGTGGGGATAGGGTCAAGCGGACAGGTAGTGGGGTGGTTGGAAAGGATGAGTTTGGAGACTTCAGCTTCAGAGAGCAGCGAAAAAGAGGGGAGAGTATGTGTGATGGTTGTTGAGATGTGTGTGTCAGTTTGTGGTGTGGAGAATTGGCTGCTGATGGAGGAGGTTTTTTGTGTGAAAAATGATGCAAAGTCGTCAGCTGCAAGAGTCGTTGAAGGAGGGGGGGGAGGAGGACAAAGGAGCGAAGAGAACGTTCTGAAAAGTGCACGAGAGTCGGAGCAGTTGTTGATTTTGTTGTGGTAGTATGTAGTTTTAGCAGTGGAGACGTTAGCAGAGAAAGAAGCAAGGAGAGCCTGATACAGGGTCAGGTCAGTAGCATTTTTAGTTTTGCGCCACTTCCTCTCTGCCGCCCGGAGCCCAGAGCGATGTTCGTGGAGAACATCAGACAGCCAGGGGGCAGAGGGAGTGGTGCGGGCTGGCCTGGTTAAAACGGGACAGAGGTTGTCTAAGCAAGATGTTAGAGTGGAGCAAAGAGTGTCAGTAGCACTGTTAGTGTCCAGTGCTGAGAACTGAGCAGGTGGAGGGAGTGAGGAGGAAACCATAGTGGATAGACGGGAGGGAGAGAGTGAGCGTAGATTACGCCGAAAGGTGATCAGCGGGGGAGTGTGTGTTGTGTCAGGAGTTAGTAGGAGGTTGAGAGTGATGAGAAAGTGATCTGAGGTGTGCAATGGAGTAACTAAAGTGTCGTCTGTGGAGCAGTAGCGTGTGTAGATAAGGTCCAGATGGTTACCTGATTTGTGAGTAGCTGTAGTTGATACTCGCTTAAGGTCGAATGAGGTCAGAAGAGTGGTGAAGTCTGTAGCTTGGGGTTTATCAAGGTGAATGTTGAAGTCACCGAGCAGTACCAGAGGAGTGCCATCTTCAGGGAAGTGGGAGAGTAAAATATCTAATTCCTCCAAGAAGTTACCCAGTTGGCCTGGAGGGCGATAAATAACTACAACATGGATTTTAGCAGGGTGAGTGATAGTGATTGAGTGTGATTCAAACGAGCAGTTGCCAGATAGAGAAGGAATGGGCTCAAATTTCCAATCCTTTGAGATGAGCAAACCAGTACCTCCGCCCCTCCCAATCGGGCGAGAGGTGTGTGAAAAAGAGAAATTATTTGAGAGAGCTGCAGGAGTGGCAGTGTCTTCTGGTTTGATCCAGGTCTCAGTTAGAGCCATGAGACCGAGATGTGAATGAGCGGAAATTGAAAAGCTGCCTCCTCTGGACAAAGCTGTTGCCGCACATCTGTGCCTGCCCGCCACCATTGGCTGGAAAACCAAGGCCGCTCACCCATCCAAACCTTGCCGCACCACATCGGCCATTGCTGGATGTGCTTACACCTTCAACGCCAGGCAGCAGCTGCTTTACACTCTATGGCGATTCTCCAAGTGAATCAAGCAAAGCTACTAAAGGACTTGGATGAGGCTGGATACGACTCTGCCACCTTCAGAGAGCTTCGCAGCGCCACGGATCTGGCTCTGCGCACCACGAAGACAACGGCGCAGGCCATTGGTCGATCGATGGCCAGCTTGGTAGTGTTGGAAGCGCCACTTGTGGCTGAACTTGACCGAGATCAAGGACGTGGATGAGGCCGTTTTCCTTGACTCACCAGTCTCCTCCACCGGTCTCTTCGGACCCGCTGTCGATGGCTTAGCTGAGCGCTTCACAGCAGCACAAAAATCAACCCAGGCCATACAACACTTTTTGCCGAAGCGCTCCACTTTCTCTGCCCCGAGCCACCCTAAACAAGTGCTAGCTCAACAACAGCCGCTGAGGGACAGCTCGCCAGCCACCAAACCACCGCTGAGCTCCGATCACAGACAGCGCTCGGTGCGACAGGGCCCCCGACCCAAGACAGTGTTGGACCCTGCAGCCCAGAAGCTGGCCTGATGGCCGAGAAAGGAAGAGGAGGAGGCTAAGTCCCACTGCAGCTAGGACCACCCTCCAAAAAGCCTCACCCAGTTTTCCTGCCACCCCGTTCAGTTACGGGTGCTCGAAAAAGAATGTTTGTTGCCCACACAGAGCCTGTTCATACGCCCTGTTTGGGAGCCGCTGTTATAGCAGGAATAAAAATCAAACATACTCAAAAAGAGAGCAAATTTCCTCTTCCACCACACACATGCACCCCATTCCCTCACAGCAACTTAGTGCCTGTATTAATTCAGCCCCTCACCACACAGGCAGAATCCTGGCAGGCCATTCCCGGAGTGTTAGCCTGGGTTCTGAACATAATAATAGCAGATCTTCCCGCAAATACGCTTGGGAGACTGGTTCTTTACCCTGGACCTGAAAGATGCTTACTTTCATATCCAGATAGCCCTCCATCACAGGCAGTTCTTGAGATTCGCCTTCAAGGGAGTGGCATATCAATATACGGTACTGCCGTTCGGCCAGTTCCTGGCCCCTCTCACTTTCACGAAGTGCATGGATGTGGCTCTCTCCCCTCTGAGACAGAAGGGAGTTTGCATGCTAAACTACCTCGACGACTGGCTCGTTCTGGCCCAGTTGGAGGCTGAACTAATATTCCACAGATCCGTTATTCTCAACCACTTAGAGCGCATGGGTCTCAGGGTCAATTTTGCAAAGAGCTCATTATCCCCCAGCCAGAATACAGTCATCACTGCCCAAAATATTTCTCAAAAGCCAGGGATGCGCTGGTCCACGATTGGCCCAGCCTCCTCCTTTATGCTTTCCCCCGATCGCTTTGATTCCCCAGGTGATCAAGCGAACCAGGGAAGACAAACACAAGGTTCTCATGGTGGCTCCTCTTTGGAGGACCCAACCATGGTTCTCGAAGCTGTCTCTGTCTGTCCCCTGAGGCCATGGCCAATCCCTCTGAGACGAGACCTCCTCTCCCAAGCGATAGGGACAATTTGGCACCCAAATCCGAGCTGTGGGACCTTCATATGTTGTTTCTCAGCGGGAGCCTCTAAGCCTCCCTGAGAACATTTTAAACACTATCTCTCAGGCCAGAGCTCCATCTATGCCTCTATGCCTCGAAGTGGGTCATCTTCGGGCCCCTCACGGTCCCTACTTGGGACCTGTCTGTGGTTCTCAGGGGCCTTAAAAGTCCTCCATTTGAACCTATCCAGACTGCTGACCTTCACCCCTGATGCTAAAAAACACCTTGCTGGTAGCGTTGGCATCGGTTAAGCGTGTGGGAGACCTAAAGGGCTCCACGCGGCTCTGGGATGTTAATAAAGGCCTTCTGAAGCGAATCGACGTGTTTGTGTAAGAAAAAGATCCATATTTTATCAAGTAAAGTTCCAGCCGATCGCCTTCTGTGGAAAAGTGTTGAAAGTGCCTCCTCGCAATTCAAGATGTGTACGAGACGTCTGACGAGCGTACCTGGTCGTGTTAGTCTTTCGATTGGCAGAGGCACTTTCAACACTTTTTCCATAAATTGAATACAGAAGGCCCACACTTAACTTTATAAAGTATTAAATATGGATTTTTTCTTACACAAATGCATCAATTCGCTTCAGAAGGCCTTTATTAACACCCCAGAGCCGTGTGGAGCATGTTATATGACAGACATTTGACTGCATTTTTTTATGGACTTCAAAAACAGAGCAACTATTACTGCTATTATAATGCTTGGATTAGCCTGTACTTTTTAATATAACTCTGAAAGAAGAATGTCATACACACCTAGGATGACTTGAGGGTGAGTAAATCAGGGGCTAATTTTCATTTTTGGGTGAACAATCCCTTAAAAGGCGCTCTCTGTGAGCCCCTTGTGGCTTGAGTTTGGGCCTTACGACTCTAAGGTCGCCCTGAAACCTAGACATGGATACGTTCCAAAAATCCCATCTACCCCTTTTAGGGCACATATGGTAGTTCTCTCCGCCCTTCCTCCTTCTCAGGATGAACCACTCTTCTTCTCTTCTCTGTCCTGTCAGAGCCCTGAGGATGCACATTGATCACTCCGCCTCTTTTCGGCAGGAGAAGCAGCTCTTTGTCTACGTTGGTGGATGCACGAAAGGTCTTCCGGTCACAAACCATAGACTATACTTGCGTACTCCTCCTTGGGCCTTCAATGTCCCTTGGGAGTCAGAGCACACTCCACAAGAGGCATGGCCTTCTCATGGGCGTGGTCAACTGGCGTTTCCAATGATGACATCTGTGCGCTTCAATCACAGGTCCTTTCTGCATAAACTATTGCACTTATGTGTCTTGTTATATCCTCAACTTAGTCTGGGAGTAACCACTGTCTGCCTCATATATTTATAAACTAGGCCCCTAGAGGTCCTGGTAATGGGGTTTTAATGTATCACTATTACTTTGTCTTGGAGCCCTTGGTGAAGTGCTTCTTACTGTATTTAGTTGTCATCTTACATAGCACGGCGTGATTGTATTATCCCCGTAGCGTCTTGTCTTATTTATATTAATAAGACAAAATACGCAGTACTTGTGTAGTATCGCAAGGGAACATACTCGGTTCCCTTAGATACGGAACGAGTACTGCGTAAGCTGTCGTGCTACACGTGAAGACGCCTCTTGCGTCCCTTCAGTCAAAACCAATCGATTTGCTATGGTGAAACGGAGTCTCCGCCCATTTCGGCGCGGTCGAGCGGGCTCGCTTACCATTGGCTCAATTTCTTTAACTTTTTGAAATAATCGACATCCAGTATTCACTGCGTGATTGTATAAAGGCTTCAAAATCTGAGAAAAAGGAGTTTTCCTCATAGTGTCTTGTCTTATTTATATTAATAAGATGAACGACGCAGTACTCGCGTAGTATCTAAGGCAGGGGTCTCCACCAGTAGCTTGTGGCCTGATTGGTGGTAGCTCGCCAAGACGCACTTTTCATCTAATCAGAGTGAGCTAATATAGACAGGTGTCCCACCCCCTCCAACGCAAATCAAGTTGGACATATGGGCCGTGAGGTTATTATTTTTTATTTATGAACAAATGTAAATGTTAACATGCGAATGTAGGGATGTCACAAGTACCGGTACTTGACTTCGGTACCATGGTAGTGAAATTTTTAAAATATGACGATACCAGCATTTCTGTAGTACCGGTCAGATCACGCTTCCATCCTACTTTTGCCCGCATATAGGCAAAGACTCAAACAGGAAGCACCCGCCCTCAGAACCATCCAGTGCTGGTCGGACCAATCAGATTCTATGCTCCAAGACTGTTTTGATCACACGGACTGGGAGATGTTCCGGTCGGCCTCTGACGACGACATCGAGGTCTACGCTGATAGCGTAACGTGTTTCATTAGGAAGTGCGTAGAAGACGTTGTTCCGACCAAAACAATTCGTCTGTACCCAAACCAGAAGCCGTGGCTAAATGGGGATGTTCGCGCGGCACTCAATGCGCGGACCTTCACCTTTAACTCCGGTAATGCGGAGGAGCATAAACAAGCAAGTTATGCCCTCCGGAAAACCATCAGAGCAGCAAAACGGCAGTACAGGGACAAGATTGAAGGACAGTTCAACACCACCGACTCCAGAAGCATGTGGCGGGGAATTAACACCATCACGGACTATAAAGGGAACACAAACTCCACCGTGAACACCGCTGCCTCTCTCCCGGACGAGCTCAACACCTTTTATGCTCGCTTTGAGGGAACTAACACCGCCCTCGCGGAGAGAGAGCTCGCGGCTGAAGATACAGAGGTTAGTGAACCTCCGTATCTTTAGCGGATGTAACCCGATCCTTCCAGCGGGTGAACGTCCGTAAAGCAGCGGGTCCAGACGGCATTCCGGGCCGCGTGATCAGAGCGTGCGAGCACCAACTGGCTGGAGTTTTCACGGACATTTTTAACCTGTCCCTCTGCCTGTCTGTGGTCCCCACATGCTTCAAAACGTCCACCATTGTTCCTGTACCTAAGCAGGCAAAAACACTCTGCTTAAACGACTGGCGTCCTGTTGCTCTGACCCCCATCATCAGTAAATGCTTTGAGAGACTAGTCAGAAACCACATCTGCTCTGTTCTCCCTCCCTCACTGGACCCACTGCAGTTTGCATACCGCACAAACCGCTCCACTGATGATGCCATTTCATCCACAATACACACTGCTCTCTCCCACCTGGAAAAGAGGAACACGTATGTGAGAATGCTGTTTGTGGACTACAGCTCAGCATTCAACACCATTGTGCCCTCCATACTTGACATTAAACTCCGGGCTCTAGGCTTAAACAGCCTGTTATGCAGCTGGATCCTGGACTTCCTGTCAAACAGACGCCAGGTGGTCAGAATGGGCAGTAACATCTCATCATCACTGACTCTAAACACTGGAGCCCCTCAGGGCTGTGTTCTCAGCCCACTCCTGTACTCCTTGTACACACATGACTGTGTGGCAACCCACAGCTCCAACACCATCATCAAGTTTGCTGACGATACGACGGTGGTAGGTCTTATCACCGACAATGATGAAACGGCCTACAGAGAGGAGGTGCACATTCTGACACGGTGGTGTCAGGAGCACAACCTCTCCCTCAACGTCAGCAAGACCAAGGAGCTGGTGGTCGACTTCAGGAGGAATGAGAGAGAACACCGCCCCATCACCATCGATGGAGCACCGGTGGAGAGAGTCAGCAGCTT
Source organism: Romanogobio albipinnatus (assembly GCA_023566225.1). NCBI lineage: Eukaryota > Metazoa > Chordata > Actinopteri > Cypriniformes > Gobionidae > Romanogobio > Romanogobio albipinnatus. Next base: position 4,312,040 of record CM042242.1, read on the forward strand.
CAAGTTCCTCGGTGTCCACATCACAGAGGAACTCTCATGGTCCGTCCACACCGAGGCCGTTGTGAAGAAGGCTCATCAGCGCCTTTTCTTCCTGCGACGGCTGAGGAGGTTTGGAATGAACCGCCACATCCTCACACGCTTCTACACCTGCACCATAGAGAGCCTGCTGACTGGCTGCATCACCACCTGGTACGGCAACAGTACCGCCCGCAGCCGCAAAGCCCTGCAAAGGGTAGTGCGCACGGCCAGCTGCATCATCGGAGGTGAGCTTCCCTCCCTCCAGGACATTTACGCCAGGCGGTGTGTGAAGAGAGCTCAGAGGATCATCAGAGACTCTAGCCACCCGAGCCATGGGCTGCTCTCACTGCTGCCATCAGGCAGACGGTACCGCAGCATCAGAACACACACCAGCCGACTCCAGAACAGCTTCTTCCCACAAGCAATCAGACTACTTAACTCTTGATCCATCAGTATCATAACACACACTGGACAGAATATCACTCCGCACAACCCACTGTAGATACACACACATTATATACACATTTATTTATCATACAGCATCTATTGCACTTTGGACTTCAATTTGTGAACATATTGTATACTGTACATTGTATATTATTACTATAGCTTAATGTATACTGTTATTGTTTAGTGTATGTTTAGTGTATATTGTTTAAAGTATATGTATATTGTAAGTATGTGTATATTGTTTAAAGCTGTGAGAATTACACTCACATTGTGTAAATTATTTATTGTTTATTGTAGTGTATACTGTGCTGTGAGTAATTGTGTGCGCATCAGATGTGTAATCTGCTGTTGCTTAAATGTTGTACATGTCATGTCATGACTACTGTGTTGCTCAGAACTGCACCTAAGAATTTCACCAACTGTTGCACTTGTGCATATGTAGAGTGACAAATAAAGTGATTTGATTTGGTAGTACAGACTCCCGAGGTACCCGCAGCTGCATTGTCGCTTCCGTGTTTATCTAAGCGCAGGACTCCAGAATGTAGCCGAAAATATACTAGTGTCTGTGAATATTAAACTGCAAAATACTATTTAAATATAACTCCTGCATGTTCTGCGTCTCTGTGGGCGGGCAACGCACACACACACACACACACACACACACACACACACACACACACACACACACACACACACACACACACACACACACACACACACACACACACACACACACACACACACACACACACACGACACTCGCTCGTTGTCTTTGTAGTCTCTGCAGTTTGTCACTAGCTGAGGACCTAACCCTCATTTAAAAAAAACTGTCATAACATGAACACAAACACAAAAAGGTCAACTTAAAGGCAAACCGTCAAAATAAGTTTGGTTTAACGCTGCACCACAGAATACCACACTGGTGATAATATGTCTCAGCTTGTTGAATTGGCCAAATGCTGAGAATACATTTGAAATTCATTGTGCACATCATCCACAAGATGAATAAATAGTGAGAATGCAAATTAGATAATAAAACCCGAAATTGTGCATGACAGAAAATGACTTGGGCTCAAGTCCTGCTCAATGGATCGATGGCAATTAAAGTATAAGATCCCAAAAAAGCCAGGACAGCCTAGACTGGGTAAACCCAGCCTGATCTGCCGGTGATTTGATTTCACCCCTCAGCTCAGGCTGGAAACCTGTACATATTTCTATCCTGCTTCTGTTACAAATTTGCGGGGACCAATCACAAACCGGCTTATCCCCCTAGGCGCACTATTGGCGGGGTTAACTCATTGACGGATAGAGAAGCGATTGATTGTTGGTCTGATTGGTTGAAGGACTATCCAATTGCGTACGGAGTCATTTGAACTATGTTGATCACGCCTCTTGTGCAGTAGAAAATACAGAGCAGACTCCCCAGACCAATAGAGCTCCGGAGGTTGACGTCACGCATAGGGTTGCCACCTTCAGTGTGGCAAAATAAGGGACACCCCCACCCCAGAAAAGCTTAAATCCAAGTCTTCCAGTGTCGCAGCCAAAGCCGATTCGAAAGACTGCCGTTCGCCAGCTTCTTTGTTTACGAGTAGCACGAGGCAAAACTCATATTTTACTGATCTCCAGGTCCAAATAATATCACGAGGGAAGCTGGAAGAGAGAATAAATTTAGACTCCATGAAAGAATGACTGAGAATAAAATTAAACAATGTTAAAGGTCCCGTTCTTCGTGATCCCACTGTTCAAACTTTAGTTAGTGTGTAATGTTGCTGTTAGAGCATAAATAATACCTGTAAAATTATAAAGCTCAAAGTTCAATGCCAAGCGAGATATTTTATTTAACAGAAGTTCCCTTTCAAAGCCTACAGCGAACGACCGGCTTGGACTACATCCTGGTACTTCCTTCATTAATTACGTCAGTAGAACAGTAGAACAGACTAACCTCCGCCCACAAGAATACGCGAAAAAGGGGGCGTGGTCTTGTTGCTGTCCCACGTGGAGAAGAGGAAGTGTCGCGTGGAGAAAAGGAACTGTAGCTTGAGTGTGTTTGTCGCCATGTCGTCGAGACGCTGTTATTTTCATCCCGGAGTCAAATCACCTTTGTTTGGCTTTCCCAGGGACGCTGTAGAGATCATTAAGCGCATACATCTCCCGTTAAGAGGCGTGACCTTTCCGTACAACTTGCGCTAAGCTGCTGTCGAATCACAACACAGGAACCGCTGGCACAATCAGAACTCGTTACGTATTTCTGAAGGAGGGACTTCATAGAACAAGGAACTCATCAGCCGTTTTTAGGACAGTGAAAACAGCGGTGTACAGATGAGTAAATTGTGTGAAAAATACTGTGTTTTTTTACACGCGAAACATGAACACATGTTATATTGCACACTGTAAACACAATCAAAGCTTCAAAAAAACACGAAGAACAGGACCTTTAAATACATTTAAATCAAGCTCCTAATCGAACAGCCCGCTCCAAGTCAGACTCAAACCCGGTTCCGCCGGTATGAGAGTCGGACGCTCTAACAAGGAAGCTAAAGGGTGCAACTGCTATCGTCAGTCACTAGAGCGTCTCTTGAGATCAGAGAAGTGAGGTTTACCCGCACAGCAACTACTAGCTGACCTCCGTTACACTAGCATTATAAACAAACCACAAAAAAAAAATAAAACATACCATCAATCTTCTCCAGTCCATTAATTGCTGCATGTTATCTTGCAGTTATGTTAGTAACTTGTAAATCTAAATGTCAAATACACTTTATGATATGCGCATAAAACTGCAAATTTTCTTTACTCGTCATTCAATACTGAGTGCTATATTTAGCTCTTGTTTTAGCAGATCGTTTTACACCTACCACCAATATATCCAATAACCACTGATCCTTCAATTCTCATCCTCTTCAACCACAAACGGTCCATGTGAACATCCCACAAAAATCGAAATAAAAAATAAAGACAAACAAAGACAGACCTGTGTTCACTGCATTTAATGGCTGTACAGAAGAATCAGCCTTTTAGCTGATAAACCGCAATGTACCACGATGGCAAACAAGAAATAATTTAGCAACATATTATTTACATGGCAACACAACAAGAGTGAATTCACAGTCATAACGTACACGCAGCGCATCTGTACATGTGTGTCTGTGTGTTTTAATGAAAGCGATTGTCTCTTCAACAAAAACACAGAAAGGCAAAACTGATGCTAGACAAATAGCTAACACTCGCAACAAATAACTAGTATTCACTAGCAAGAGTCAGTTTGCTGTGCGCAGAGAGATATTAGACTCACAAGAGTGTTTTAACTAAATCTAACAATGCACTGTAAAGGGAGAGTTCGTACCAAAATGAACATTTTGTCATTATTTACTCACCCTCATGTCGTTACAAACCTGTCCGATTCATTTTTTTTTAACGTAGAACACAAAAAGAGACATTTTTGAAGAGGCCTTTCAATGTTACAGGTCGTTGTGATTCACTATAAAGCTCCCAAAAAAGTACAGTAGTCTCGTAAAAACTATATTCCAAGTGCATACAACTTATTCCATACACTGACAATTAACCCCTCGAAATTAGAATAAAAGTTGCACTTTTATTGCATTTTTCGAATCATTTTTGCGTTTTAATGGCCAATATATGGACAAATATCCCACAGTCGATAAATCAACATACTGGAGCGAGTCAATAATGAGAGAATTTTCCTTCTGAAGGGAATTATTCCTCTGATTGTGCTTCATGTCAGATTTCTGAAGCTGATATGAATGTACTCAGAGATGTTGTATTGTGGATTTTGTGTCCAGTGTTTCTCCTTCAGCACCTCTATAAGAGATTCAACCTCATTCAAACACGCGCTTGATTACATTCATCAGTCCTGCACAGAACGAAACATGAGAAATAAACGTACAGACGCCTACATTATGACCCAGTGCTGTTCTTCTTCAACGCTAAAACATCGCTGGCTGCCGTCAGATGGTTCACATTCTAAACTAAACTGATATAATCAGACATAAAAGAATAGATATCTCTTCAAAATCATAACTCTTATCGTATCTGCACGTCATTGCATGTATTTGTGACAGCGGGAGGATAAATCTCACCAATCACGTCCAGGTCACATTTCACACCGAAACTCAAAAGATATCTATAAGGAATTACGCTTCGCATAAGGAAAATCTTCAAATCCTTGAGACATTTTTGTGACAATTAAGCATTTCATTGCAAAAAGCATTGACAACAAAATCAATCATTTAAATATAGTGCAATAAATATGACCATGATACAATTTAAATAATATACAAGTGTTTTTTTGTGTAATTTGGGGGTTAAATGTGCCTAGTCGTCATGAAAATGGCGTCGCAAATCTTTAAGCAAAATATCACATTTCTTTCTATTCATGTGGGGGTAAGATATGACGTGGACATGCTTTTGAAGGGCTTCGTGAGATTCACCCGGTGAACGTGAGCGCTTAGGATCTCAGTGATTATGTACATGATCTCACAATTCAAAAGAAGCAGTTCTTGTGTTTGTGAGATGAGCTAAATGGAAAACCGGTTTGTCCCGTTCTTCTTCCCGTCCCGTTTCAAAGGAAAATAAGTGCGGCGAACACAAACCGATTGCTTTAGTTTGACATATTTCAGCTGGTTGTGAGCAAAACCTGTTTAAAATCAGGCGAAATCTTCATTTGACAGAATTGGTTAATACGTCAAGCCCCAAACTAGCTTGAAACTGAAACTGGATACAGAATCCCTGATGTAAACAAGTCACACTCACAAACATCCTTCAACCAGATCTGTCATTTTCACATCATAATGTTAACCAAAAACCACTGTGCTAAAAAGAGATCTTGGCGACCGTTATCTGTCACTAAAGCATGAACCACTGAGAGTCATTCGCTGGCTTCAGCTTTGAGGACTTGTGCTGGTCCATCTGTGTTTTGTTTGTTACGGCTCTTTGTGGGAGAGAACGCCTGTTAGTTTGGCTTCTTAGTCTTAGGCTACAGATCATTTCCGACGGGGACACTTCAAGACTCAATGATGCCCATCTCAAGCTTCTGTGTTCGATTTAATTCCCAAAATGCATGTGCTGAAGTAACACGCTCACTGAAGTGGCCGTGATAGGGGCAGAAACGCCTCGGGATCCAAAAGTCTCCATACTGAAACGAGGCAGAATTTTCCCTCACAATTCGTCCTTCAGCAGAACTAGTGCGCAAACCTCCACGTCCAGGTAACAAACATCTGGACGCAGGGGCTCATGGAGGTCCTTCGGCTCAGTGATTCTTCAATGTGGAAGGTTTTTTGCTCTTTCTTCGTCTTTTTGCTGAACCAAACACGTTCTTCTCCATCTCTGTGGGCCTTTGGCACATTATAAATGTCTTCAGGCGAGAGCTACACAAGTCCGCTTACTCAAACGACATGAGATTTGCTGGTATCTAAAAGAGTGGAAAGAGCAATTATGGCATTATGCAATTATAATGCTGAGATAATAGATTAAGGCTGGGCCGTGTGATGCTGGAGTTGAGATGTTCACAGTTGCTGAGCAATGTCACAAATCGCTGCTTTACACATCATTTGAATTTTTCTTTTTTTCAATATATTTTATAGATTTTTTTTTAGATTTTTATATATATATATATATATATATATATATATATATATATATATATAGTATTAAATAAATTATTTTATATTTTAATGTATTATATAAATAAAAAATATATAATTTATTTGTATATAATAATAAATTATATTAATATAATATTAGTATAATACATTAAACATTAATGTAATATTTAAATTAATATTCAATATTATGTATTATATTTAGATAATTATATTAATATATTTAATTCTATTCTATATATCATTATTAGTATTATATTATTAATTAATTATTTAAATAATTCAAATAAAAATATAAAACATATGTATCAATGTTTTTGCATTAGACTTTTGTTAGTCTTTGTGTCCACTGTAATTTTTTTTAATTTAAACTTCCATCAAAATAACTATAATGCAATATATATCTTTACTGTGACAAAAAAATGACTATATATATATACATCAAATATACACATATACATTTTTTCAATATTATGTTTTGTATTTTTATGTATTTGATATAAATTAAAAATGAAAATGAATATAATATTTTTATCTAATATTAAAATATATTAACAATATTTATATAATAAATTAAAACATAATATTGAAATTAATATTCAATATTATGTATTGTATTTATATAATACATAATATTGAATAAAATTATTATTATATTAATTAATTATATTACACTTTAAAACATTAAAATATAAAAAATTATATGAATCAATATTTTTGCTATTCTATTAATTCATCACTTCATTTCACTTAACAATTTGTGTCCATTCAGTTTTTTTTCATTTGAACTTGAATAAAAAAAAACTATAATGCAATATGCACCTTTATCGTGATTCATGATATAAAATGACTCAATATTATTCAATTATTTTATAATTTTATATATATATATATATATATATACCATTACAACTAATATTCAACATTAGTTATAATATTATTAAATTGTATATTATCTAGATTACAATTCTAAAATATAATATAAAAAATTACAACTTTTGCTTTGAACTTTAGTGTAACATTACATTTGAGACGTGACACTGTTTTTGGATTAATACCAGACTTAAAATAGACTTTCTTTTGTTATTAAAAGTAACAAAATGTGTTTTTTTTTTATTTCCATCAAAAATAACACACACATATTGCAATATATACCATTATATAACATTATTGTTATATAAAATTTCTATACCATGACAATTTTGGTTATACCGTCCAGTCGTATCGCAAAATAATTAGTATTGGCAGCATGTCAATTCACATTTGTGTATACCTGAGGTCTTCTTCTCCGACAGGCCTCCTCCAGACGCTTGTGCCATATGATCGCAGAGAACCGGTCTCCAGTCTGAAACTTGTAAACATTCCCTAAGAAACACAGAGATTTAAACATTTAAACAAATATATAATTCATTCATAACTCACAAGAGTGATATATAAACCTACAGTGGAAGAGATTTACCTTTGTCAGGATCGTTGAGCTGAAAGATGTTGGGTTGGGCCGGATCATCCGGCAGGACAACCATCCAGCCCAGAACCGACACTTTCTTACACGCCGTCGACTTGTACTGATGTGCGGAGTAAGAATTCATCAAATGTTATTTTCATCTAGTATGCAGTTTTTCCATTTCAAATTATTTTTTTATTTTGATTTTATTTATGCATGTTTTGAAATATGGAATTTGTCTGACATAATTTTAGCACGTATCATGGATTGACCCTTATATGCAAAAGCACTCACATGTTTCCGTTCCGCGGCTCGCAGGGCTTTGGATCTGAAGAATATCAGAGTCGAACCAGACAGTGAGATCCAGTACCGGGTCCATGAGGCAAGCTAAAAAAATAATAAAATAAAACATTACACATGATCCACATACACTGCTGTTTGGGATCACTATGATTTCACTATGATACTTTTCAGCAAGAATGTATACTTTTTTTCCCAAATATGACAGTAAAGACTTTTATAATGTTACAAAAGATTCTATTTCAATTAAATCCTTTCCTAAATTCTCTTCATCATGGAATTTTCACAAAAATATTAAGCAGCAAAAAGTGTTAATATTAATGATAATGATGATAATAATCATAAATGTTTCTTGAGCAGTAAATCATCATATTGGATCATTTCTGATGGATCATGTGACACTGAAGACTGGAGTAATGATGCTGAAAAGTCAGCTTCGATCACAGGAATACATTACACTTTACTATATTCACATAGCAAACAGCTGTTTGAAATTGTAATATTTCACAATATTAATGTTTTTTTATTTTTTTATCTTGGTGAGCATAAGACACTCCATTAAAAATATTACAGACCCCAAACGTTTGTACAGTAGTGTACATACAAACATAGCATGATGCTAACTGAACAGTACATTACTACACACAGGGTTTCTGCAGATATCATGAAGGTACATTTAAGACTCATCTAAGACCTTTACATTTTTACATTTTTATGCATTTGGCAGACGCTTTTATCCAAAGCGACTTACATTGCATTCAAGGTACACATTTTACATTTTGTCAGTTCTTGCTTTCCCTGGGAATCGAACCCATGACCTTGGCGTTGCTAGCGCCATGCTCTACTGTTCGAGCTATAGGAAAACCTTTCTAAGACCAAATAAAAAACATGTAAGAAATTAAGTGAAGTTAGAGAGAAACATTAAAAAAAAAAAAAAAACATCTTCCAACCATAGACTGTAAAAAAATACGTCACCAAGCGGCAACCTCCCGCAGTTTCTCTTGAAGCCAGTACGGAAGTGACTTAAACTGCAGTTCATCGACTGGCCACTAGAGGCAGACTCCAGAAGGAGCAGAATCTCATTGAGCTCATGTTAAAATACCCAACTTTACAGCACATGTTTACAGGCTGGTACAAATTGTGGTATTGGCTAATTTTGCCCTTCAATTTTTAATAACTCAAAGTAATAAGCCTTAAAGTTCTGCATAAATAAGGGCGTGGCCACTTTGAGTGACAGGTGGATAGCCGTTTGTCTGCTGTCTGTTAGTCATCGCGTCACCTCAGCTCCGCCCACGTCCCGCCTCTTTGCCCATTTTCCATTATCCGGGAGTGACGCGCTGCTAAGATGGCAACGGCCAGCTCGACCCGACTTTACACTTCAAAACTGCTCTTCAGAATCCTATGGGTGACGTCACGGACACTACATTCATATTTTTTTACAGTCTATGGACTAAAGTAGGATCGAGCTGGCCATTGCCATCTTGGCAGCGCGTCACTCCCGGATAACAGAAAATGGGCAAAGAGGCGGGACGTGGGCGGAGCTGAGGTGACGTGATGACTAACAGACAGCAGATAAACGGCTATCCACCTGTCACTAAAACTGGCCACGCCCTTATTTATGCAGAACTTTAAGGCTTTATTTAATGTAAACGAATGTCATGAAGGGCAAAATTAGCCGTATAGACCAAAACCGTTTTTGTACCAGCCTGTAAACATGTTTTTTTCTGCTGTAAAGTTGGACATTTTAACATGGGGCTCAATGAGATTCTGCGCCTTCTGGAGCCTGTCTCTAGTGGCCAGTCGATGAATTGCAGTTTAAGTCACTTCAGTATTGGCTTCAAGAGAAACTGGTGGAGGTTGCCACTTGCTTCCAACAGATATCAGTTAGGGTAAAGGGAAAACATCACAGAAGTACCGCCCCAAGCGACCGTGCAAGTACTAATACAAACTCCCTTTACCAAAAAACACTTCAACTTCAAAATTGTCTGACATTGTTGTTTTACCTTTTTTTTGCTAAAGGGCGTTTGTATTAGTCTTCCCATGTGCACTTTGTAAACACGGGGGTGGTACGTTTGCCTACGTCTAGTGTGACGTTTTCGACATGATTGCGCAATCACTAGCACATCGCAGAACAGCGCAAGATGAGCAATTTAGGTTAAAACGTTTTTTTTTGTTTGTTTTTTTTTATTTGGAAAATGACAGATCGTTTGGCTAGATAAGACCCTACTCCTTGTCTGGGATCGCGCAGAGCGTCTGAAGCCATTCGAAGACCTTTGAAACTGCATTGATTTGGACCTTCAACATTTTTGGTTGCAATTGAAAACCATTATGTGAAGAAAAATCCTGGAATGCTTTCCTCAAAAAAACGATTAAATTTTCGACTGAAGAAAGAAAGACATGCACATCTTGGATGAGATGGGGGTGAGTAAAATATCAGGACATTTTCATTTTGAAGTGAACTAATCCTAACTATCACCCTCCTCTTGTTCACCTTGGGCTTCCTGCCCTCCTTCAGCAGGGTTTTCCTCCTCACCGGCCCCTCCATAGTGAAGCCGCCCGGCTCTCCGTGACTCAGACTGGGCTCTGCTACTGACGGACTGCACAGTGGGAAAACACATTAGCTGAACACCTTTAAAACAACAACTGACCCTTGTGTGTGTGTGTGTGCGAGCGTTCAGTGGACATATGGTGATTGTTGCTTCTCTATCCATGTAATGAGCCCCAAGAGAACAGAAGTTACAGTTCACATCTGATCTGAGGATGTGATGGAGTAAAGATGAGCCCCGTGAGAGAGTCAAGAGGACAGAAAGGATCCCTCCACCCGGCAAACACCCCACTCTAAAGACAAAACTCTTTAGACACTCTGTTTCAAAACCTAGTGAGCTGCCTAAATAGGAAGCCTTTTAAGTTAAGGACTCATATGCACTCTCAATGTAAACACTGTTCCTGAAGATAAACAGTGTATATATTCAGCCTCCTGATGGTGCGTTCACACCAGACGCGAATAGAGCGTCAGGAGCGAGTGATTTACATGTTAAGTCAATGCAAAGACGTGAATAGACATTCGACGGTGCAAATTGAGCGTTTGACGCATGATTCGCGCAAATTGAAAAATCTGAACTTTGGCAGATAATCGTGTCGCGTTAACCAATCAGGAGCTTGCTCTAGTAGTGACAACAATGAGGACAAAATCATGTGTGGATACCCAGAGCTGTACGATACATCTTCATACTTTATAGAAACAGGGATATATAGGATCTTGCTTGGAAGAAAGTGAGTGAGGAGGTCGGACAGTCTGGTGAGTTGTAAAAAACGCTCTTTACTCAATTTGAGCTATACATAGGGTGATTTCAGAGTGATTGGGACACTTTTTGCCATTGAGATGACATGGAAAAAGTGTCCCAATCACCCTGAATTCAGCCTATTGAGACTACAAGCTAGCTAAAGCCGTCAAATTGAGTTTATTCGCTGTATTTTAAAACAATCCATGTCAGCCATTTCGCAACTCTGATTCGCTGTGGATGTGCGAATGGATTCAAAATGTTCAAGCGTCAAACTAGATGCGGTAGACGCGTCTTAAGTAAGGGTTAATCTTTTTATTTATTTTTTGCCCCCTAGCTCTGCCTTGCCTCCCCTGTGCTAAATGAATGAATGTAAATGTAAATGTGAGAAGCTTTATTTGAATGATGCACAAAGATGCTGCCCATGTACAGCGTCACCCCAGTTAGGATGCTACATCAAAAAGAAGCTGCCTAGGTAGACAGCCAGCCAGCTCATTAGGTTTCAGAACAGAGCTTTTCTCCTCTATAAATACAGTGATCCTGTTCTATAAACATCCTGAGATGATGACAATCTGACATCTGGAAAAAGAGAAAACAGATGACAGACATGACAGACAGTCTTTGGTCTAAACCAGAAAGAGAGGGAAAACTGGAATGTTAAAGAAGAGACGCTGCATGCCAAGACAGGTGAACCCGATGCCCCAGAGGAATGGAGGTGGTGACCTTTGACCCAGGTGGACGTTGGTACCTGTGGGCATGGCTGTGGCCTCTGGGGGAGTTGCGATGAGGGACCCTCCAGTTAGGGCCCAGAGTCGCGTACATGCGGCCCCTGTTTGCACATTCGGCACAATGAGTTTAGCGTCAGAGCTGATACAGCACTCCAAAAAATATTCAGGCCGGAATGTACGCAGTTGAATTGTATAATAAATTTCCATCTATTTGAATTAAACAATTTTAACATAAACAAACAAATAAACTACATGTGATGCATATGATCATCATGGCTTAGTTTATTATTAGCTATTTGCATCTATTTGAGTTTATTTAAAATGCATTTATTAAAATCGAGTAGAATCAGCACATCTGTGCATTGTTATGAAAGTATGAACACTGTTAAAATATGGCTATTAAAATGTATGAGATTGATACAAATTGGATTTATTGATAATAGATACATAAACCTTGTTGTTGTGTATTTAAACACATTCAGTTTATTAGTCCTATCACTGAAATCTTACCCGTTTCATTTATGTATGACTGACAAATATGCATCACATTAAGTTTATTGGTTAAAACTGTGCAATTCAAATACATAAATCTTAAATTTAGGTCTAAATATTTTTTTGAGTGTATATACGGAGTCTCACTGACTAATGAAAACTGAATGCAATTATTAAATCTGTGCACGTGTTAAAAGGATAGTACACCCAACAATTACATTTTCTCATCATTTAATCACTTTTCCAAGCAATTAAAACATAAAGTGCAGTGATTACTTTCAAGTTCCAAACGCATAATTGAACAGTTTATTCGACTTGTGCACTATATATACACATCGATCAGGCATAACATTATAACATTAGGTGAAGTGAATAACACTGATTATCTCTTCATCACAGCACCTGTTAGTGGGTGGTATATATTAGGCAGCAAGTGAACATTTTGTTCATGTGTTGATGTGATGTGATGAGTTGATGGGTTAGAAGCAGCATAAGGATTTGAGCGAGTTTGGCAAGGGCCAGATTGTGATGGCTAGACGACTGGGTCAGAGCATCTCCAAAACTGCAGCTCTTGTGGGGTGTTCCCGTTCTGCAGTGGTCAGTCTCTATCAAAAGTGCTCCAAGGAAGGAACAGTGGTGAACCGGCCACAGGGTCATGGGCGGCCGAGGCTCATTGATGCACGTGGGGAGTGAAGGCTGGCCTGTGAGGTCCGATCAAACAGACGAGCTACTGGAGCTCAAATTGCTCAAGAAGTTAATGCTGGTTCTGATAGAAAGGTGTCAGAATACACAGAGCATCTCAGTTTGTTGTGTATGGGGCGGCACAGCCGCAGACCAGTCAGGGTGCCCATGCTGACCCCTGTCCACCGCCCAAAGCACCAACAGTGGCATGTGAGCCTCAGAACTGGACCACAGAGCAATGGAAGAAGGTGGCCTGGTCTGATGAATCATGTTTTCTTTCACATCACGTGGATGGCCGGGTGTGTGTGTGTGTGCGTGGCTTACCTGGGGAACACATGGCACCAGGTGCACTATGGGAAGAAGGCAAGCCGGCGGAGGCAGTGATGCTTTGGGCAATGTTCTGCTGGGAAACCTTGGGTCCTGCCATCCATGTGGATGTTACTTTGACACGTCCCACCTACCTAAGCATTGTTGAGACCATGTACAGCCTTTCATGGAAACGGTATTCCCTGGTGGCTGTGGCTCTTTCAGCAGATAATGCTCCTGACACAAAGCACAAATGCTTCAGGAATGGTTTGAGGAGCACAACAACGAGTTTGAGGCGTTGACTTGACCTCCAAATTCCCCAGATCAATCCAATCGAGCATCTGTGGGATGTGCTGAACAAACAAGTCCGGTCCATGGAGGCCCCACCTCACAACTTACAGGACGTAAAGGATCTGCTGCTAACATATTGGTGCCAGATACCACAGCACACCTTCAGGGGTTTAGGGGAGTCCATGCCTTGACGGGTCAGGGCTGTTTTGGCAGCAAAAGGGGGACCAACACAATATTAGGTCATAATATTATTCCTGATCGGTGTGTATATATATATACCAAGTCTGAATTCTTATTTCCTGTGCTTTTGACTTGTGCCAAAGTTGTATGAACTACTGTTATGATGCTTTCATGGTGTTTCACACACAGCCCTTCGGTCAAGGTCTGCTATTGCATGGAAGAGAGCTGCGTGAACACCTGCTAAACATTTCCTTTTGCGTTTAACAGAAGAAAGAAAGTCATACAGGTTTAGAATAATCGTAAGGGTCAATAAATGACTTTTCATTGTCAGGTGAAGTATCCCTTTAAGCCTTAAACTGTTCTGAGACCAGTTTTTGTGTCAGTTTTAGTTGTGTTATTGTGTTTTGCTGTGTGTATATCTGCAGAGCTGCCAACTCTCACGCATTGGCCGTGAGACACACACATTTGATTGGTTTCACACGCTCACACGCCACACCCCTGATTTCTCACGCTGAAATGTCAACCTGGTCGGTCAAATGCCTGAAAGATGAGTTTATAGATCTACTAGTTACCAGCTACTCGTTATCGACTACGGTAGTTATGCTTTCAGTGAGAGGGTTCAAGATAAATGTGCAAATAAATACGGCGTAGTGCGACCAACAGCTCCATTCTGTTTTGGGTTCTGACGAGAACGAGCCTAACAGACGGAGCGCAGTAGAATAGGAAAGCAATAATTCTGACTAAAATATACATTTTTCTAAAATATTTGTTGTTGAACAGAAAATGTGTCATATGTGGAATTGTAAACCCACAAGTAAATATATTTTTATGAAAGTGACCATTATGGGGTAATCAAGTATTCTCATATGCTTTTGTTTTTATTTACATTTTTAGTTTAGTGAATTTAAAAACAAAATTATTAATTTAGTTTTTGGCCACTGTATAAACCGCCTTTTTGCAAAATGTATTGCATAGCCTACATTACATTCACTGTATTTCAACATCATCATTGCTTTTAGGACATCAGTGGGCAGGATGTGAAATAAAACTATTATTAAAATAAGTGCAGATTCAACTATTCAACCAAAAGGTTCTGACAGTTTTTGCCATTGAAATGACTGGGAAAAAGTGTCCCAATAACCCTGAATTCACCCCATTCTCTTTGAAATCATAATTACATTGCATTATGTGGCTTGAAACCCCAAATATGATAACATTCTTCATTAACAATTGTTCAGTTATTTGTAACAATGCCATTGTAAAAATGCTTTTTGATAGTAACTTAGCTATTTTTTCAAAAGGGTAGCTTGAATGTAACTTAACTAGTTTAACTTACAAGTAGCTTGTAAGTTAAAGTAGTTCTATTTAAACAAAATTATGCCTCTACTACATAGTGCTTTAAAAGTGTGTCTTATAGATGCATTTTGTCTTAATAGACAAAGAAATCAACAACAAAAAAACAATACTACCCCATTCAAATGCTGATGCAGAGAGAATGTTTTCTGTGGTGAACCACTGAAGTGTGTGTGTATATATATATATTATGCTGAATGAGGCCAAAACAATTTGCTTTGTACGGCGACAAAATTTTGGTTGGCCCCACCAAATCTCACTCAAGATTTTTCGAAAAGTTGGCAGCTCTGTATCTGTATGTTTTCCTGAGGAATGGACATAAATGGATGTTAAACATTTATAACGGGAAACGACAAATAAACAACAAAAACGACAAGTATTGTTGAAATTTGAATGAAAAATGACATAAAAGTAATTTTTTCTAGAACTAGTACACACTTCAAAATTCTGGGTTGCTTTAACTCATGTTTAGGTCAAATATGGACAAACCCAACCATTGGGTTTAAAAAATGTAATTAAAAAATGTAAACCAACAGTGTCCATATTTGACCCAAACATGGGTTGAAACAACCCAGCATTTTTTAGAGTGTATGATAACGTTACATGGCAGTTGATCATATGAAGGTTTTACGGTAACACTTTACAATAAGGCTAATAAACAGTGTTATGAATGTATTTCTCATTATTAGTTAATGCATTAACTAATATAAACTAATGAGACCTTATTGTAAAAGGTTACCAGTTAGATTAGCTCTTAATTAGATTAGTAATAACAGACTGCTGGGCCAGCAAAACTTTTACTTTTCCATAACAGTTCAGTTCCACTAGAATGATCCCATAATCCATAATATTGTAATCCATAATAAAGCTGCAATGTGAGCAGATGATAGAGTCTCACCTCTCGAGTCCCGGGGAAAGATCACCACATAACGAACTCTGACTGCTGCCTGATGAACAGAAAGCAAACAAACCTCACAACCGTTTCCATTTGAGCACAAATCAGTCATTATTTCATCTCTGACAGTGATAATGAAGCAATAAGGTACAAAAGCAGCACAGCATAACGCTCTAGGTAAAAAAAAACAGTTATGTTGGCACCCTAACTATAGCTAAGATTAAAGCTGCACTATGTAACATTTTTTCAGTAAAATATCCAAAATCCACTCGGCCAGTGTTTTATATATTTTGTTCAGCTGAGTACTTACAATATCCCAAATATTTCCAACTATTTGTAAATCGTGAGAAAATTGCTATTTTGACCAAGGAACCGGGACGTGTGAGGGAGTCGCCTGTTGATGGCGTCATATCTGCGTTACCCTCGGTTTTATTTTTGCAGAAACGCTTTACTCTCACTGCAGTGTGAACAAGTGTCATAGCAGACGCCGAGAGTAACGTCATAACATAACATTTCAACACACTCAGATGTGTCTAATATGATAATCAGAGCTGCGTTACCTCATACTCATGACTGGACAAGCGGAAGTGGCACCGGCGACTGTGCCATAATAAAAGTCCCGCTGCTCGCGAGGTGCGTGTTGCGTTCTTCTTATTAAAGGTCCCGTTCTTCGTGTTTTTTTGAAGCTTTGATTGTGTTTACAGTGTGCAATATAACATGTGTTCATGTTTCGCGTGTAAAAAAACACAGTATTTTTCACACAATTTACTCATCTGTACACCGCTGTTTTCACTGTCCTAAAAACGGCTGATGAGTTCCTTGTTCTATGAAGTCCCTCCTTCAGAAATACGTAACGAGTTCTGATTGTGCCAGCGGTTCCCGTGTTGTGATTTGACCGCAGCTTAGCGCAAGTTGTACGGAAAGGTCACGCCTCTTAACGGGAGATGTATGCGCTTAATGATCTCTACAGCGTCCCTGGGAAAGCCAAACAAAGGTGATTTGACTCCGGGATGAAAATAACAGCGTCTCGACGACATGGCGACAAACACACTCAAACGCAACACTTCCTTTTCTCCACGCGACCGTCCTCTTCTCAACGTGGGACAGCAACAAGACCACGCCCCCTTTTTCGCGTATTCTTGTGGGCGGAGGTTAGTCTGTTCTACTGTTCTACTGACGTCATTAATGAAGGAAGTACCAGGATGTAGTCCAAGCCGGCCGTTCGCTGTAGGCTTTGAAAGGGAACTTCTGTTAAATAAAATATCTCGCTTGGCATTGAACTTTGAGCTTTATAATTTTACAGGTATTATTTATGCTCTAACAGCAACATTACACACTAACTAAAGTTTGAACAATGGGATCACGAAGAACGGGACCTTTAACAATCGCTCCAGCGGCCTTGTTCATACTACAGTAACGTTAATAATCATATCCATGAACATGATTTCTGCCCGAGTCCTATCCCGATTCTTTTCCACCGGCTGTGAGGTGAAGACCACATGTCCTAAGATTCTGCGCTCAAACGTGGCGTCATCAAACTACGCCTTTGTTTTGAATAGGCGACCTCTAGCCTAGCGGACGGAAAAGTTACATAGTGCAGCTTTAATAGTTAAGTGAACAGTGATGGTTTATTGACCAATCAGCATAAGATCCCAGTTGAGGAACCCAGTTGAAGATAAAAAAAAATGACCTTACAAAGTTGCATGTGATTTGTGTGGCAGAATCTCTCACTGATTTTCTGTGTAAAGTTATATTTAATCTTTCAAATTTTGCACAATCCATGCAATTACACCTGAAACCTCAGGAATGACAAACACACAACCAGAAGTCCATCCATCAAGTAAAGTAGTCCCACCTCAAAAATAAGTATTGAGATACGGGATCAAATTATAAAGAAAGGCCTGTGTACTTCCAAGTGCATTACTTTAACAACATTTTATGAATGTATATGTTTATTTATTGACAGCTACTTTTTAACAATAGTTAAGTTTAATAGTGATATATGTGATTTCCACTTAGTGAAAATAGCACCTTTTCATAGCAATAGCTGCTCTTTACACTAAGTTTAAATATATACATTTGATAGATATTTGCACTTAGTGTAAAAAGACACTCTGTTATTTGAAATGGAGGGTTAATTCAAAACTATTTTTCTGTTTATGCATTAAACCCGGCACATTCCTTTTAAACAAGACATGCAGTGCTTTGGTAAAAAAGCGACAGGTTGATGTGGTACCTATAGAGATGCCGTTGGACACAGATGAGCTGTGTGGATTGATCCGGGCCGGACTCTGGGACTCTAAGAAGCTGTCGTCCAGCAGGTGACGTGGTTTCTCTGTGGGGAACGTCGCACTTTTACTCTCCACCACACCAAAATGCCACATCATCCTGAGAGAGAGAGAGAGAGAGAGAGAGAGAGAGAGAGAGAGAGAGAGAGAGAGAGAGAGAGAGAGACAATACTGTCTTAACCAGGCGGAAGTTTCCAGTGCGAGTTAAACTTGGCTGAGTAAAAGCAAAAGTGCAGTATATTTGATGTTAAGACTAGCGTTCAAGTTTGAGGTTAATGTTTTTGAAAGAAGTTTCTTCTGTTCACCATGGCTGCATTTATTTGATCAAAAATACAGTAAAAACAGAGACATATTTTTACAACTTAAAAAAAATGTTTTCTGCTGTAATATATTCTAAAATGTAATTTATTCCTGTGATCAAAGCTGAATTTTCAGCATCATTACTCCAGTCTTCAGTGTCACATGATCCTTCAGAAATCATTCTAATAGGATGATTTGATGCTCAAGAAACATTTTTATTATCAATGTTTTTTTCTTTTGTGCAGCTTCATATTGTTGGAGAAACCGTGATCATTTTTTTTTTCAGGATTCTTTGATGAATATAATATTTATTAGAAATAGCATTTTTGTAACATTATTAATGTCTTTACTGTCGCTTTTAATCCATTTTAATGCACACTTCTTGAATAAAAGTATTAATTTCATGTCTAAAATCTAAATACAGTTTGAAAGGCCCTGTTTACACCTGGTATTAAAAGAAACACGCCACTTATTTTTGAAAATAGGCTCATTTTCCAACTCCCCTAGAGTTAAACAGTTGAGTTTTATCGTTTCTGAATCCATTCAACCGATCTCCGGGTCTGGCGGTAGCACTGTTAGCATAGATCATTGAATCTGATTAGACCAGTGTTTCCCAACCGGAGGGCCACCCTGACGGGACCCGGGGTGCCATGTAAAAGTCCTTCAAATAAAATGTTTTTTTTCTTCAAATTTTTCAAATAATACTCTCTTTGTAAACTTTGTTCAATGCATGCGAGTGCTGCCTTATGTTCGAATATGACCAGTAATTTTCGCCGTCATAGTGTCAGAAGATGCGAATGAGAAAATGTGTCTCTGTGCACTCATCCGAAAGCGCGCACACGTCTCACAGCGCGCAAATATTGAGTTCTCTTTCAAGTCTTGCTCTTGAACAGACAAACTCACACAAAAAGTATGTCAACATGTCCATCTTGATGAGTATTCTAGCAGACATAGTCTGAATATGCCTTAAGTGAACTTTATACAGTCGAGAAAGACGACGCATATCCGAGCATTAGGTCTTAAAGGGGCAGTAGCCTTCACTGCTGTCTGTTTAATGTCGAACAACAAAAGACAAGGACATCACTCACTGCTCTTGATTGAATAGCTTTTGTAAGTTTAATAGGATTCATCTTTAATTTATACAGTCAAATATGCAATGTTCTTTTACATTTGATCAATTTCTGTACCTGAAAACTAATGTTAGACGTACCTGAAAAACCTGAAAAGCATAGTTAATTTTATTAGTATCTTTGCTCTATAGTATTTCACGAGTTCGCAGTTACATATAATTTATAGAGAGTAATTCAATGCGTATATTCCGGGGGGAGGGCTTTGAGCTCGGAATTAGGCCCGAACCCAGAGTACCCCCCGTAGGGAAGTTGGAAAATGAGCCTATTTTCAAAAATAAGTGGACGTGCTCCTTTAAGATGTGTTTTGGACGATGCTAAATACAGGTGTAAATGGGGTCTAAAACATTTCGAGCTTGTCCGCGTTTGACCACTTCCAGAGGAAGTCAAAAACGCATTCGACCGGATTGCTTTCGTAGTGTAAACGCTCATGTGATCAAACAGCCACATTACGGGAAGCGCTCTAGCCAGACAGGATTTAAACTCTGTCAACTAAAGACCCAAGTCTTTAAAAAGTATCAAGCACAATGCTCTCTCACCATTCCTGATTTCTAACACACACTTACGGCTGTTTTTCCGCCCTCTCCGGACGTGTTCATATGTAAATTGCGAGAGCTTATTTTGTCCATTAAATCGAAAGATCTGAAAAAGCCCATACATTTACCCGCCCATACACTCTCCCCTCGAAGAAATCAGGACAGAAGTGTTTGAAAGTGGACAAAAGAGACGGATTAAAACACCAGGTGTAAACGGGAATGTGTCTCCCCCGTCTACTTGTGATCCGATCGACCAAAACACATCTTAATACCAGGTGTAAACAGGGCCTATGTGTGTGTATACGTAAGAAGAGACAAAACGCACGCATTGCCGAGGCTGTGGCTCTTTCTGTGGCGTGAGGGCGGTGGGGTGGGAATATGGACCCCCACGGTGGCATCAGGGCAAGTGGGCCGTCGATTATACCTCACCAAGAATGGCACCTCAGACGGACCTGGAGGAGAAGAAGAGAAAGAGAAAAGAAGAATGAGCATCACACTCAATGAAACATAATGAAAGAAAACACCTGGAGACTCTGTCATCAGTGCTCTGCTTTAGCAATCAAAACCACAACATAAATGTTAACATTCTCTGGGCCTCTTGAGGGAGACAGATTCAACGCTGCCATGATTATTCAGTCCTGAGAGAGGAAAACAGAGAGGATCTCCAGAGTAACAGTGACGCTGATTGTGTTCTACAATGAAAAGTAGCTCCATAACTAGAACCAGGGTTATTTATATAGTATTTATTAATATTTTGATTAAGCTTTTAGGTACTACTGTACAATAAGGTCTCATTTGTTAACATCAGTAAACGCATTAACATGAACTAACAATGAACAATACATTGGTAACACTTTACAATAAGGTTGTGTTAGTTAACATGAACTAACCATGAACAAGCATTAGTTAATCTTTGTTAACGTTAGTTCATAAAAATACAGCTTTTCATGGTTCATCGTTCATGTTAGTTCACAGTGCATTAACTAATGTTATACAAGATTTTAATAATGCTTAGTAAATGTTGAAATTAACATTAACAAAGATAAATAAATGCTTTATAAGTGCAGTTCATTATTAGTTCATGTTAACTAATGAACCTTATTGTAAAGTATTACCAATACATTTTTACAGCATTTTTTTACATTTGTTGTCGTTAGTTAATAAAAATATTCATATTCATGTTAGTTTACAGTGCACTAATCTTTTGATCCTAATATGTATCAGTAAATGTCGATAAAGATTAATAAATGCTGTAGAAGCATTGCTCATTGTAAGTTCATGTTAACAAATAAAACCTTATTGTAAAATATTACTAGCTTTTATTTTTATATGTTTAGATTTAATTTTATTCACTTTTTATGTGCTTTTAAAAAAATATTTCTATTTAGCTTTATTGATATTTCAGTTTTGTTTCAGCAATTTTACTTCAACTTAAACTTATTTCAGTTATTTATCAAGGCAATGTTTTTCATCTTTCAATTGTAAGTTTTTTCGACAATGATTTTTTAATGCTTTCTTTTGGAAAACAGTTTTGAAACAATCATTAGTGATGCAAAAGATTTCTCTCTTACCGCTGCTCAAAATTAGCTGTATTATCGGATTATTTTGGCGATTAATCGAGTAATTCGATTTTTTTGTGGCAATAAAAATAGACTTAAGTAAAGACCTGGGGCCTCATTTATAAAACTTTGCGTAGGATTTGCGTCAGAAGTGGCGTACGGATGAAACACAGGACGTGCGTACGCACAGAAATATTCGGATTTATAAAACCGTGCGCACGCACATCCTACGCAGTTTTCCCTTAATAAATCACAATCAATTCTAAATGTAGCGCAGCTTTTGCGGCTTCATGTCACGCCCATAGTTGCCCATAAATAGTCCGTGAAACGCCCACAAATTAATATTCATCGATTGCGAAATCATGGCAAATACAGAGAGGAAATCAAAAAAACGTAACTTCACTCAATGTGAAGTAGAAATTATCGTTGGCGAGGTGGAAAAGAGGAGAAAAATATTTTTTATAGGGCACAGTGTGGCCATTACTAATGCCAAAAAGGCACTTGAGTGGCAAAAGGTTGCAGACGCCGTAAATGCTGTAGCCTCACAACCTCGGACCGTGGCCGGAAAAAAAAGAAATGGTCGGACATCAAAGTCGAGGCAATAAAGCGTCTAGCGCTGCATCGCCAGAGTGTGTCTGCCACGGGTGGGGGAGACGGGACACGGGAGCTGACCCCTCTTGATGAGAGACTGGCGGCAATTATTGGGGAATCCCTATTAATCCCTATTCCTATTATCTACGTGGAAATGGGAAATAGTTCAGTGCAAATGTAATTTCTTGCAGCTTTCTGAATGGTTGAGACATACGTCAGTTATTTTATCGAAAATAAAACAAACTAAAGGCATTTGCATGAATACCATGATTCCGTAGCTGATGAAGAAATTTTTACTATGAAAACAACTTTCCCCAGTGGACCATTAATACATCTATCTATCTATTTATCTATTTATCTATCTCCCTAATTATCTATCTGTCTATCTAATTGCATCTATATCTGCTCCGCCAGATGGACACATTGACGAGAATATCAGTTTTGTACATTATTTCGTTCTGTTTACCATATTATATATGAGGATGAATTGCATAACATGCCAATATTGTTGCAGAACATATTTCACTTTTTTTTTTTTTTTTGCATTTCTGTTGTAATTTTCGTTTGATTTTGTTTGTTTTACACTGCAGATCGATCAAACGGGTGTTCGTGTAGGCTGTTAATTGTAATACTTGTTTTGTGAAGTCTTCAAGTTATTTATGAGAGGCATAGCCTATTGCCATTTCTTTTACACAACGGTCTACAGTTTCACACACTTTCACGTGTTTCTTCCATCTGCCGACGGTGTCGCCATTTCTCATTTCATCCGTTTTTGTGCGTACGCCTGGGTCAGAGCTTGCGTGAAGGACCGCACATTTTCCCGTCAAGTTTGCTTTTTATAAATACCAATTATTGCGTAGAGAGCGGCGTACGCCTTCTTTTGTGCGTACGCAACGTTTATAAATGAGGCCCCTGAGCCTTAAAATGACTTAAATACATATATAATGATGAGACAATAAAATTGAGTTCAAATAAAGAAGCAAAAGCAAGTAATCATATGGTTTTATAGAACAACACTGTTCAAATAAATAGATTTTTTTAAATAATCGAGGAATCATGACAGCCCTTGATGTAACTTCTTCCAAGTTACCACCCAAATCACTACTTAACAACGCTAATGATGCAACAAACATGTACAGCAGATTTAAGTTCAAAATACTTCCATTAGTTGCTTTTTCTAAAATAGAGGAAATAGAGCATATCTGAACAGTTTACATGGTCAA
Source organism: Romanogobio albipinnatus (assembly GCA_023566225.1). NCBI lineage: Eukaryota > Metazoa > Chordata > Actinopteri > Cypriniformes > Gobionidae > Romanogobio > Romanogobio albipinnatus. Next base: position 4,335,701 of record CM042242.1, read on the forward strand.
ATGTTTTTTTTTTTTTTACGGGATAGGGGAGAGCGGGGCACAACATCAGTTTGTGTAAATCCACTTGTTCAGAGTTTTTATCTTTTCCCACATTAATTTCATACGTTTAGTACAATTATGTGGTTTTGTTTCATTAATACAGTGTATACTTTTTTCTTGATGAGTAGTTCAAAACATAATAATAATTAATAATTTCTGATCATTGATTATTCACTTTTTCTTATGGTTTCTCAAAAGAATTAATAAACGTATAGAATATAATAGCATATTTCTAATAGGGGCTCATTGTAAAGCAGTGTTACAACGCACCCCGTCTGCTCAACTGGGATTTAACCCTGGCTCGTGTCTTCTGCTGTTAGATCAGCGTTAAAGAACTAGCTCAACTTTTAAATAACAGATACAAGATTACAATAATATCAGATTTAGTGCTGGGCAAATTAACGCGGTGATTATGTTTTTCATTTTAACACATTAAAAATATTTAACGCAATAAACGCAGCGTTCGTTTTTATATACATTTTAGCCTAGTGTTACATTATATGATCATGCTCTTATTCATGTAAATGCTTTTAAACAATCTAAGCGCAACAAGACAGAAGAGAACACGCTGTATGTCAATATCCTGTCTGTGTGTGTGTGGCTGCGTCTCAATCAGATCCCTACTTGCGTCAGTCTCGTGCACACATCGAGTTCTCTTTCGCTCTTGAACAAACAATAACAACAACACAGAGAATGTTGCGAAAATGCCAGTTTTGTCGAGTATTCTCATATTAGGAGTCTTAAATGGGTTAAATAACGTCTTAAATGAACTTGTGAGGAAATGAGATGCACGTGACAGTGCGTCAGATCCGCGTCATGTTCGGCCGATCTTAAAGTGACAGGAGCACTGATGATGTCTGTCATTAATGTTTATCAAAGAACAAAGGGAACAGAAAAAAGTGTAGCTTTAATGATGATTATTCTATATTACACCTAAGAAAGGTGTTTGATAACTATTGCATTTCTGAATGTGTCTATCAGGGAAGGCCAAAGGTAAAAATAACATTTATTATTTATGTAAAGATTGTTTTAAGTTCACTTAAATTAAAAGTCGTTTTTTTAAAGCCTAATAAATGTTGAAATTGGGAGCTTTCAGTTATACTGTAATGTAACGTCATTAATGTTTCATAGAGACATCAGTGATACTGGCCTTCATTCATAAAAACATGACAACACAACACATTTAAAATACGCTGTCAATAAATTGTTTCTACATTAATTTGGAGAGTAACTGAAATTATTACAATATCAAAATATAGCTGCAAGCAGCCATTATCGGGGCCAAGCGCAAAGAAGAAGACAAGACGTGCCAAAATGGCTGGCAATGTCAGATCAACTGCAGCAATGAGCAATTAAAGACCTATTAAGGTGATTTTAGGCAAAATAGCTGTAAAATGATAAATACAGTCAATAATAATGATTTAATGATTTATCACTTTCAACCAATAGGTGGCACAGTAAAGAAATTGATGTGGTGTGGTCAGAATAAGGGAACAATGACACATGCAAAGATTGGTGTCAATATATCAAAGCAGGGTGTCAATATAGTGTCAATATGTCATTGCAGAGATCTAGCCTCAAGAGGCCTTTTCATTATAAGTATGGACCACATGGCGGTGCTGTTTTGAAAGCTTTTAAGTACCTTAAAGGCATGGTGCTGGTGGCACATACCAAGTTTCGTAATGATTTGTAAAGCATAGCATTTTATATCATAATACTGCATTGTAGTCAATGGGAATTTCATGTTTTGTTCTATTATAGCACCACCAAGTGGCACAATCCTACCATTTTTTTTCGTCTCGATCGGACTAGCGGTTTCGAAGATATCAGCAAAAAAGTTTTAAGCGCTAAATTACAACGGTGCACAAAAACCTGACAAGTGTGGTATCGTTGGACTCGGCAACGATTCAGGAGTCTAAGGAGATGAGTCTCGTGAAAATAAGTCAACCACACCCAAAGTTCTAAGCATTTAAAAAAAAAATCTCCACTAGGTGGCGCTGTTTCGAAACTTGTCAGGCTACTTCAGGGTATTGTGGTGATGACCCATACCGAGTTCCGTAACAATCCGTTCATGCATTCATAAAATACGGCATTTTAGCACATAATTCAAGATGGCCGACAGCTAAGATGGCAGATACGGTAAAATTGGATATCAGTCGACTCGGCATGATGTCCCGAATCTATCGAGACCACTTTTATGATTTTTGGACAAACGGTTCAGCAAAAAAAAGCAAAAATAGTCATTTTTCATATCTCTGGACCAGTAGGTGGCGCTGCGCCGAAATGCTGCATGTTGCCTCAGGACGTGCTTGTGCTGACATGTGCCAAGTTTGGTGTGAATACGATAAAGCGTTGCGGAGATACAGCCTTACGTCTGTTTTCGCAAGCGCTACTTAAAATTTGTTTGCGCGTTTATCGAAAACGATTTGACGAATCAACTTGATTTGTAAGATTTTTTGTCAGCATGGTCTGAAGATGATCTGGTTCAATTTTCATGCAAATCGGATGAACCATCTAGGACGAGTTTGCAAAAGTAGGTTTTTTGGAAAATTGAAAAAGGCGGGAAAATTATTATGACGGAAAATGACGTCATATGGTGCAGTCGAATGGGCATGAGCTCAGGAATCAGAGGAACAAATAATTTTGTTTCTAGCCCTTAAGGTTCAAAAGTGATTAGCATAAACATGTGTAAACATTTGGACAGGTGGTGGCGCTAGAGGGTTTGAGATAAAGACACCAAAATTTCTATGGTGACAGATCAGACTGTCCTCTATTAGTGTGCCAAATTTCACAACTTTTTACCATACGGTTCTATGGGCTGCCATAGACTCCCCATGGAGGAAGAAGAAAATACGGGAACGGTTTCAATAGGTGCCTTCACACCTTCGGTGCTTGGCCCCTAAATATTAAAAACGAAAACATATATAAAAAACTTGCGATTAATCACAACTATTACAGAAAACAATGCGATTAATTAGTTTTTCCCCCCGATTCCCAGCACTAAAATAAACACAAATCAATAGAAGAAATTGACTTTTTCTATGGTTCAATAAATGTTCAGTAATATCTTCCAAAGATTGTTTTATTTTGGCGCAATTTTTTCTCTAAATAATGTTGATATGGCAACTAGTAAATACACTAAGTTTCGTCATCCTGGCATGAGTGGAAAGTTTTAAACCATGCGTGTTACAACTAACCCCGTGTTAGGTTGTGCCCCGCGTTCCCCTAGTTCATCCAAAAATGTTGTAACAAACCTGTATGAATTTCTTTCAAAATATCTTGTGTTTGACAGAAGAAGGAAAGAAAGTCATAGTTTGGAACCACATTATGGGTGAGCAAATGTTTGGGTGAACTATTTCTTTAAATTTCATTATCTCATCACATGAAACAATCAAAACAGGCGATCAGAGTCTCAGACTGAAGGGCTCATAGCCAAGTTTTCCACAGTGGACAAAAAAGAGAAAGTGGAAACAATGTAAGACAGCATGCTGAGACACTTGCACACCATAAGACATTTAATGGACAGAATTAATGGAGCGACTGGAGCCTTAAACAGTGATTAGCCTCTTGCAGTCTGGGTCAGATAAAATACTTTACACCATGTTTCTAACATGCAAATACCTAAACACCACAGTGGGGTATTCAGGAAATGATCTTCACCTGGTTCTTGTTAAAACCTTCATTAATGAGTCTGACTAGCAGCTCATATAGGCCTTTTTCTTCTTTGAAAACACATCTTTTTCTCTCCGTTTTGGCCTTCACACTGAGAAAGCATTTCTGTCAACAAAGACAGAGCTTTTTGAAGACGCTCTCCGAATAAATGTGAAAACACCATTTTCATGTTGTTGTGTGGACTGTGAAAACTGCATTGTAGTGCCTGCCTTTAGTGTTGCTAAAGAGAAATGCTCCTTTATAGATTGTAAAATTTAATTAGTTGAGTTTACTTAGAAAACTTGAGTACACCGATCATTGCCTTGAATTTATCAAGTAAATTAACTCATCATTTTTGAGTTGATAAAACTTACTACCAATTAGTAGAGCTAACTAGAGGTTACTTGGAAAACTTGAGTACTTTCCAAATACAACTGAGTACAATTTTGCACTTAGCTCACTCAACTTAAAGATTTAAGTACACCAAACTCAAAAATACTTTTGTTCACATTACATTAGACAAAAATGTGGAAACTGATTGCCTAAAATTTCTCAAGAATGTTTTACTCAAAGTTGTAAGTTGTTAATACGAAGACATAAAAAAAGAGTGTTGGAACAACGATCACTGTAAAAAATTATCGTGATTTTAACGGTAAAAGACTATAAAAATGCTACGGTTAAAAACAGTTAACTGGTTAACGTAAAGTTTCCATACTATATACGGTGAATAACTGTAATAAATCTAACCTTACATTTAACAGTAAAATACCATTAAATTTAGTCCGTTTTTGTAATTCCCAGATTGAGATCTAACCTTCAGATTTCCACATATGTATAGAATGTGTTATCGTGTTTTCTGGACATTTTTTCTTTAAATACCACATCATCATTCACTTAAAAATTATATAATATCAATATTGCCTAGTTTGTCAATCCCTAGAAATGACCTTGAGTTTATTACTAAAACATTTAAGAAGTTGTCAGCAGAAGTTGTTTTTCTAAATATATTTGTCTGGAGTCAACTGTACCTGCTGACTCTTCATGTCCTATTGAAAGTGAATTAGATGGTAGACATATGCTTTGAGTTTAGCATAACCTGTTAGCGATCAATCTCGTCCGGTCTGTACAAGCTGATTCATGCGTTTCGCCTCATATGTTCCAGTGTGGGGGTCAAACTGTACAGAAAATATAACTCATGTAGCAGCATGTGTTTCTTTTGTTTTTGCTACTAAAAGAGAGATTTAGGCGACTTTAGAGCTCTGCTTTTCTATTTATGTTGTGGATATTGATGTCCACAGGATAGATCAACATCTTGTAGCTTGGTTTAAAGGAATAGTTCAACCAAAAATTTGATGTATAGATTTCAAACTAAGCTACTTTTGTTTTCCATGGAAGAAAGTCTTTTGGGTAACTATTTCTTTGCCCTGTACACAACTATACACTACCATTCAAAAGCTTGGGTTTGATCAACAAGTCTGCAATTATTTGATGAAATATTCAGTCAAATCAGTAGTATTGTGAAATATTACAGTTTAAAATAACTTTTCTATTTGATTATATGTTCAAATGTAATTTATTCCTGTGATCAAAGCTGAATTTTCAGCATCATTACTCCAGTCTTCAGTGTCACATGATCCTTCAGAAATCATTCTAATAGGATGATTTGCCGCTCAATAAACATTTATGATTATTATCAATGTTGAAAACAGTTGTTCTGCTTCATATATGCATCCTTACAAAATCAAAATATGCATTGAACCAACAATTGAACGGTACTCTGCACACACACACACACACACACAAAACTAAATGACGACAGGGAAAGCACAATGTGCAAAGCTAAGAATAACATCCAAAGCAGTGAGACATTTCTGCCTCCGCTCTGTCTGTGATTAAGACCTGCCGTTACGAACATGAATGTAACCGGCTGCTTCCAGCTATTAACAGTTTGGCAGTGATGTATTTGATAAATATTGTGCATCTGTGTTCTGTGAGTGACACAGAGTGATAGGTATGCTCATGCACACCCTGTACTTTCCCATGTAAACACATTCAAGAGGTCTTTTATAAACTTTTTTTTTTTTTTTTTACTTTTTACACTTTATAAACTTCATCAGTTTGATGAAACATGTTGAGCAAATACTCACAATGCAAACAAATACAGAAAAAGCAAAAAGAACAGACCACAACGGAAAAGAGGAACCCAACAAGTGACGAACCTGGCTGGGACCTCATATTGTTCAATGTCTACTCATCAGTGGTGTTGTCAATGACCTGGAAAGGTGAGTTTCTTGTTTATTTAAACATCCTGATCTCACATGCACTGTGAGTATTTGCTGTATTTCTGTATTTGGTTGTGTTGTGAGTATTTGCAGTGTTTCTGTATTTGGTTGCGTTGTGATTATTTGCAGTGTTTTTGTATTGGTTGTGTTGTGAGTATTTGCAGTGTTTCTGTATTTGGTTGTGTTGTGAGTATTTGCAGTGTTTCTGTATTTGGTTGTGTTGTGAGTATTTGCAGTGTTTCTGTATTTGGTTGCGTTGTGATTATTTGCAGTGTTTTTGTATTGGTTGTGTTGTGACTATTTGCAGTGTGTTTCTGTATTTGGTTGTGTTGTGAGTATTTGCAGTGTTTCTGTATTTGTTGTGTTGTGACTATTTGCAGTGTGTTTCTGTATTTGGTTGCATTGTGAGTATTTGCAGCATTTTTGTATTTAGTTGTGTTGTGAGTATTTGCAGTGTTTCTGTATTTGGTTGCGTTGTGATTATTTGCAGTGTTTTTGTATTGGTTGTGTTGTGACTATTTGAAGTGTGTTTCTGTATTTGGTTGCGTTGTGAGTATTTGCAGTGTTTCTGTATTTGGTTGTGTTGTGAGTATTTGCAGTGTTTCTGTATTTGGTTGCATTGTGAGTATTTGCAGCATTTCTGTATTTGGTTTCATTGTAAGTATTTGCAGCATTTCTGTATTTGGTTGTGTTGTGAGTATTTGCAGCATTTCTGTATTTGGTTGTGTTGTGAGTATTTGCAGCATTTCTGTATTTGGTTGTGTTGTGATTATTTGCAGTGTTTTTGTATTGGTTGTGTTGTGACTATTTGCAGTGTGTTTCTGTATTTGGTTGTGTTGTGAGTATTTGCAGTGTTTCTGTATTTGGTTGTGTTGTGAGTATTTGCAGTGTTTCTGTATTTGGTTGCATTGTAAGTATTTGCAGCATTTCTGTATTTGGTTGCGTTGTGAGTATTTGCAGTGTTTCTGTATTTGGTTGTGTTGTGAGTATTTGCAGTGTTTCTGTATTTGGTTGCATTGTGAGTATTTGCAGCATTTCTGTATTTGGTTGTGTTGTGAGTATTTGCAGAATTTCTGTATTTGGTTGCGTTGTGATTATTTGCAGTGTTTTTGTATTGGTTGTGTTGTGACTATTTGCAGTGTGTATCTGTATTTGGTTGTGTTGTGAGTATTTGCAGTGTTTCTATATTTGGTTGCGTTGTGAGTATTTGCAGTGTTTCTGTATTTGGTTGAGTTGTGAGTATTTGCAGTGTTTCTGTATTTGGTTGTGTTGTGAGTATTTGCAGTGTTTCTGTATTTGGTTGTGATGTGAGTATTTGCAGTGTTTCTGTATTTGGTTATGTTGTGAGTATTTGCAGTGTTTCTGTATTTGGTTATGTTGTGAGTATTTGCAGTGTGTTTCTGTATTTGGTTGCGTTGTGAGTATTTGCAGTGTTTCTGTATTTGGTTGTGTTGTGAGTATTTGCAGTGTTTCTGTATTTGGTTGAGTTGTGAGTATTTGCAGTGTTTCTGTATTTGGTTGTGTTGTGAGTATTTGCAGTGTTTCTGTATTTGGTTATGTTGTGAGTATTTGCATTGTGTTTCTGTATTTGGTTGATTTGGTTGTGTTGTGAGTATTTGCAGTGTTTCTGTATTTGGTTGTGTTGTGAGTATTTGCAGTGTTTCTGTATTTGGTTGCGTTGTGAGTATTTGCAGTGTTTTTGTATTGGTTGTGTTGTGAATATTTGCAGTGTTTTGTATTTGGTTGCGTTGTGAGTATTTTCAGGTGTTTCTGTATTTGGTTGTATTGTGAGTATTTGCAGTGTTTTTGTATTGGTTGTATTGTGAGTATTTGCAGTGTTTCTGTATTTGGTTGCGTTGTGAGTATTTTCAGGTGTTTCTGTATTTGGTTGTATTGTGAGTATTTGCAGTGTTTTTGTATTGGTTGTATTGTGAGTATTTGCAGTGTTTCTGTATTTGGTTGCATTGTGAGTATTTGCAGTGTTTCTGTATTTGGTTGCGTTGTGAGTATTTGCAGTGTTTCTGTATTTGGTTGCGTTGTGAGTATTTGCAGTGTTTCTGTATTTGGTTGCATTGTGAGTATTTGCAGTGTTTCTGTATGTGGTTGCGTTGTGAGTATTTGCAGTGTTTCTGTATTTGGTTGCGTTGTGAGTATTTGCAGTGTGTTTCTGTATTTGGTTGCGTTGTGATTATTTGCAGTGTTTCTGTATTTGGTTGCGTTGTGATTATTTGCAGTGTTTCTGTATTTGGTTGCGTTGTGAGTATTTGCAGTGTTTCTGTATTTGGTTGCATTGTGAGTATTTGCAGTGTTTCTGTATTTGGTTGTGTTGTGAGTATTTGCAGTGTTTCTGTATTTGGTTGCATTGTGAGTATTTGCAGTGTTTCTGTATTTGGTTGTGTTGTGAGTATTTGCAGTGTTTCTGTATTTGGTTGCGTTGTGATTATTTGCAGTGTTTCTGTATTTGGTTGCGTTGTGAGTATTTGCAGTGTTTCTGTATTTGGTTGTGTTGTGAGTATTTGCAGTGTTTCTGTATTTGGTTGCGTTGTGAGTATTTGCAGTGTTTCTGTATTTGGTTGCGTTGTGAGTATTTGCAGTGTTTCTGTATTTGGTTGCATTGTGAGTATTTGCAGTGTTTCTGTATTTGGTTGCGTTGTGAGTATTTGCAGTGTTTCTGTATTTGGTTGCGTTGTGAGTATTTGCAGTGTGTTTCTGTATTTGGTTGCGTTGTGAGTATTTGCAGTGTTTCTGTATTTGGTTGTGTTGTGAGTATTTGCAGTGTTTCTGTATTTGGTTGTGTTGTGAGTATTTGCAGTGTTTCTGTATTTGGTTGTGTTGTGAGTATTTGCAGCATTTCTGTATTTGGTTGTGTTGTGAGTATTTGCAGCATTTCTGTATTTGGTTGCGTTGTGATTATTTACAGTGTTTTGTATTGGTTGTATTGTGACTATTTGCAGTGTGTTTCTGTATTTGGTTGTGTTGTGAGTATTTGCAGTGTTTCTGTATTTGGTTGTGTTGTGAGTATTTGCAGTGTTTCTGTATTTGGTTGCGTTGTGAGTATTTTCAGTGTTTCTGTATTTGGTTGTGTTGTGAGTATTTGCAGTGTTTCTGTATTTGGTTGTGTTGTGAGTATTTGCAGTGTTTCTGTATTTGGTTGTGTTGTGAGTATTTGCAGTGTTTCTGTATTTGGTTGTGTTGTGAGTATTTGCAGTGTTTCTGTATTTGGTTGCGTTGTGAGTATCTGCAGTGTTTCTGTATTTAGTGAAGTTGTGAGTATTTGCAGTGTTTCTGTATTTGGTTGTGTTGTGAGTATTTGCAGTGTGTTTCTGTATTTGGTTGTGTTGTGATTATTTGCAGTGTTTCTGTATTTGGTTGTGTTGTGAGTATTTGCAGTGTTTCTGTATTTGGTTGTGTTGTGAGTATTTGCAGTGTTTCTGTATTTGGTTGTGTTGTGAGTATTTGCAGTGTGTTTCTGTATTTGGTTGCGTTGTGAGTATTTGCAGTGTTTCTGAATTTGGTTGTGTTGTGAGTATTTGCAGTGTTTCTGTATTTGGTTGTGTTGTGAGTATTTGCAGTGTTTCTGTATTTGGTTGCGTTGTGAGTATTTGCAGTGTGTTTCTGTATTTGGTTGCGTTGTGAGTATTTGCAGTGTTTCTGTATTTGGTTGTGTTGTGAGTATTTGCAGTGTTTCTGTATTTGCTGCGTTGTGAGTATTTGCAGTGTTTCTGTATTTGGTTGCGTTGTGAGTATTTGCAGTGTTTCTGTATTTGGTTGCGTTGTGAGTATTTGCAGGGATTCTGTATTTGGTTGCGTCGTGAGTATTTGCAGTGTTTCTGTATTTGGTTGCGTTGTGAGTATTTGCAGTGTTTCTGTATTTGGTTGCGTCGTGAGTATTTGCAGTGTTTCTGTATTTGGTTGCGTTGTGAGTATTTGCATTGTTTCTGTATTTGGTTGCGTTGTGAGTATTTGCAGTGTTTCTGTATTTGGTTGCGTCGTGAGTATTTGCAGCATTTCTGTATTTGGTTGCGTTGTGAGTATTTGCAGTGTTTCTGTATTTGGTTGCGTCGTGAGTATTTGCAGTGTTTCTGTATTTGGTTGCGTTGTGAGTATTTGCATTGTTTCTGTATTTGGTTGCGTTGTGAGTATTTGCAGTGTTTCTGTATTTGGTTGCGTCGTGAGTATTTGCAGCATTTCTGTATTTGGTTGCGTTGTGAGTATTTGCAGTGTTTCTGTATTTGGTTGCGTCGTGAGTATTTGCAGTGTTTCTGTATTTGGTTGTGTTGTGAGTATTTGCATTGTTTCTGTATTTGGTTGCGTTGTGAGTATTTGCAGTGTTTCTGTATTTGGTTGCGTTGTGAGTATTTGCATTGTTTCTGTATTTGGTTGCGTTGTGAGTATTTGCAGTGTTTCTGTATTTGGTTGCGTCGTGAGTATTTGCAGCATTTCTGTATTTGGTTGTGTTGTGAGTATTTGCAGTGTTTCTGTATTTGGTTGCGTTGTGAGTATTTGCATTGTTTCTGTATTTGGTTGCATTGTGAGTATTTGCAGTGTTTCTGTATTTGGTTGCGGTGTGAGTATTTGCAGTACATGTGTTGTCAAACTGATGAAGGTTTTTTTTTATTTGCTGCTGTTTTGCATGCTTGTATTTACATGCTTTTTTCAGTTGCAGAGCGTCGTGCTCTCTCGGCCATCCTACAATTGAATGTTTATTTGCAATATGAATGCATGTTTACAGTACATATAGTGAATGAAGATCAATCATCAAGTGCTCATTCAATAGTGTTTGAAAAGCATCCCAGGAATAAGGACATACATTTTTCCACTTCAAAAATGCATGTTTCATTCAATGTCATTTCTTTGTAACTGTTTGTGAAATCTACTAGCAATTTCTGAGTGAAAACTGTTTCTACACAATTTCTAGACAACTGTTGATTTCTTCAAAGGGGTCATGTGTTATTTTTCAGTATTGATTTTGTTTTGGCTCTACTAACGTCACAGGGAGTTCAGAAACAATGACACTGATATAGAGAATAACTCCCGCTGGAGAGACTTTGTGCTTTGTAACATTGTAGACCTTTTTCATGCTAAAACATAGCCTGACGTCGTCATACTCAATTCTAGTCAGAATATGAGTCTGATACTGCTCCGTTGGGCTGTGATTATGGGGCGTGTTTAAACCAAACCAGGAAAGACCTCAATTGGATAGACCTACAACCAATCAGAGCAACTGAGCGACGCATAACGTTAGTTGTCAAATGTCAACAGAACTCAACTGCACTGTGTTGCCAAGTCCGCGGGTTGAAGCGACCCCAATTATGTGATATACAGACCCAGGAATGCGAATTTTAGCAGGCAGTCCAGCCAAAATAACACATATTTTACCCCCCAAATGCCATTTTTCCCGGAGAACCCCCCCACCCGGAAAGCTATTGGGCTTGTTTTTGGCTAGTTTTGAGTAGCAATTGGGCGAGTTTTGCTGTAAAAACTTGGCAACCCTGTCTGTGCGCTCTGGAATAAGTCACGTTAGAAGAAGAAGATGAGTGTAAACGATCTTTGCCGGTGTTGTAAAAAAAGAATTTAAGGATACACAGAGTACTTACCAACACGATCATCATTTCTGAGAGAAATAGTAAAGGTGAATGCATATACGAACAAGTTCTCCGTTTAGGATTAGAACAAATTCAACCCAAGCGCCTTTGATGACGTGGATGATTACGTTACTGTTTATCATCTGTCCATCATCGTCTAAAGCCCGCCCTGACAATTTCATTGGTCCGAACAGTTTCTGTTCGGGCATAATTACTTCTCTATGGATCAAGTCCAGACCGAACTGCCCGTGCAAAAAAATTTGTGGGCGGGGCTTAATTCGTCTGGCATCCAGGCTAGCTAAAACAGCAACATTATACACTAAAGAAATGTAAAAAAGCCTAACATGTCCTATTTAACATGTTTTAGTCACTACATCATACTTCAATTTGTTATTTTATAGTTTTGATGACTTTACTATTATTCTCAAATGTGGAAAATAGTCATAATAAAGAAAGGGGTGTCTCTGAACGCCTGTTCTATGTTTTTATGTGTTTTCTGGGCTGAGTTTTGTGGACGGATCTCATTTCCTCAGCTGGACAAATACATCTACCAGGTTATGTAACAGCCAGTCACCCCGAGACTCTAGGAAAGACCTTGTCCGCCCAATACTTGATCTGATGTAACCATGTGGCTGAGATGTGGCCACAGGCATCTCATTCAATAAACGAACATTTAAACATTGCTTTTTGTCACAAACTGGCATTTAAGAATAAAATGAAGAGGAAACAATGACGAATGAAAAGCCGAATGGTACTAATATCCAAAGACCGCTGTGTTATATTACTCTCGGTCAGATCATCTGGTGGTGATATTCAGATGGGAATGATGTTTCATGGGGGAAAAATGTCTAGAGCATATGACGTCTTTATTTAACAATCAAAAACTTTAGGGCTGCAATCACTACAAACGTTGTAGACGTTCACCTCTGGCCTTGGAATGAGAATAAAACATGATATTAAATGGCAAGAGAGGCTGAACGGTTACAGATTGTCTTGGAAACGTCACAAACAACATCCAGATTAAGTTTTACGAACATGGAAACCTATAGATTTGGTTACACGGCTCAGGAGTGAATGCTTAGAAACGATACACACAGCGAACTTACATTATGACTGGAAAAACTCCAGTTGGCTCGCCGTGTCATGTGACTAGACCTCACGGTGTTTTACAATGTGAGCATGTACTTCAACAAGCAGCATTTATAATGTAGGACTCTGAGCAGTTTAAAGAGGATGACAAATCCACATTATATGGCTAATATTCACAACAGACCCTAAATGTGCTCTCAGACTGTCTGAACTTTTGTTAAGTGCCAAAAAAAGGTCTCACAGCTGTTGCTGGCAGTGAATAAACCAAATCATACTTTAATTAGAGGAGTTAATGATTATGTGGTGATTTAATTCTTTAAACTAATCTACTATTGTTTGTTCAATTTCAGCACAAATGTGCTCATATGAGCAGAGGGCCAAAGCACACAGTGTAGTTAAGTTAAAATGAAGCGTAAAATGATTATACTAATTATGAATCACGGTAAATGTAACCCCTAAACCTAACATCATATGATCCGAAAGTTTATTATCTCTTATTAAATATTTCCTATAAGGATAAATTCAAGGCATTTCAACCCCAAAAATGACATATATACATACGTACACACACACACACACACACACACACACACACACACACACACACACACACACACACACACACACACACACACACACACACACACACACACACACACACACACACACACACACACACACACACACACACACACACACACACACACACACACACACACACAGTGAGGATATTCCATTGGCTTAATGGTTTTTATACTGTACATCCTATCCCCCTACACTACCCCTAAACCTACCCATCACACACACACACACGCACGCACGCACGCACGCACGCACGCGCGCGCGCACGCACACACACACACACACACACACACACACACACACACACACACACACAGGTTTGTTTTGCTATCTAAGTGAGGATATTCCATTGGCTTAAAGGTCCCGTTCTTCGTGATCCCATTGTTCAAACTTTAGTTAGTGTGTAATGTTGCTGTTAGAGCATAAATAATACCTGTAAAATTATAAAGCTCAAAGTTCAATGCCAAGCGAGATATTTGATTTAACAGAAGTTCCCTTTCAAAGCCTACAGCGAACGGCCGGCTTGGACTACATCCTGGTACTTCCTTCATTAATGACGTCAGTAGAACAGTAGAACAGACTAACCTCCGCCCACAAGAATACTCGAAAAAGGCGGCGTGGTCTTGTTGCTGTCCCACGTGGAGAAGAGGAAGTGTCGCGTGGAGAAGAGGAAGTGTCGCGTGGAGAAGACGAGGAAGTGTTGTCGTCGAGACTGTTATTTTCATCCCAGAGTCAAATCACCTTTGTTTGGCTTTCCCAGGGACGCTGTAGAGATCATTGAGCGCATACATCTCTCGGCGTGACCTTTCCGTGCAAGTTACGTGCGCTAAGCTGCTGTCAAATCACAACACAGGAACCGCTGGCACAATCAGAACTCGTTACGTATTTCTGAAGGAGGAACTTCATAGAATAAAGGAACTCATCAGCCGTTTTTAGGACAGTGAAAACAGCGGTGTACAGATGAGTAAATTGGGTGAAAAATACTGTGTTTTTTTACACGCGAAACATGAACACATGTTATATTGCACACTGTAAACACAATCAAAGCTTCAAAAAAACACGAAGAACGGGACCTTTAAAGGTTTTTATACTGTACATCCTATCCCCCTACACTACCCCTAAACCACGCACGCACGCACACACACACACACACACAAACACACAAACACACACACACACACACACACACAGACACACACACACACACACACACACACACACACACACACACACACACACACACACACACACACACACACACACACACACACACACACACACACACACACACACACTAAACCTACCCATCACAGGAAACATTTTGTGTATTTTATTTTTTATTTCAATTTTGAATCCTCTCGTTAGCAGTGGCTGTTTGAATTGGTGGTTCTTCTGATTAGAAAAAAAGCCTTTAAATAATCAGTCATGTTAGTCATATTTCCATGAGAGTGAATGTATTCAAAACACTGATTCCATGGTTGATTTGAGTAATAGATCAATGAATCAGTGTGAAATGGATGAACTGAAACTTGAACTGATTCATGAAAATGGATCAAACTCCCCAACTCCATCAGCATTTGATTTCAAATCAGATATGCTACTAAAATATCTTGTTCTCAGAGCTTGATGTTATCTACTAAAAAGCTAAAAAAAAATGTAAGCAGTGTTCAAGGCAACAAAATGACCCTAGTTCAGTCCAGTCTTAAAACTGTAAACCCTGGCGATGGAGCTTGAGAAGGTTGAGAAATCCGCTGTTCAAAGCCTCGCTCAAAGACTCCAGTTCATCTGTGTGCTTTCTGGGCTCAGTGACCGATGCCTCCATGTGTTGAGATTACGAGGGATCCGTTGAGAGCCATTATGTGCTGTTTGTTTTCACAGCCCACATTAGATCCCATTCCAGTTCCCTTTGCCCTTTAAATGATTCAAAGAGGACGGGCCCCCTCGGCCCCTCAAAGCCCTTCATTAACTCTAACATCAGGGGCCAGTGACCTCATTCAGCCAGTCTAGAGCATTCAGATGGGACAACATAATGGGTGCTGGGGGAAAAAATGGCTAGTATTTCTTCTATAAGCTACATAGGCTATATTCAAAAGTTTGGGGTCAGTAAAGGCCGGTTCACACCAAGAACGATAACTATATAAGCGGCAGCAGACGATATTGTTATGTTTATTATAAGCGTGCAATGCAGTTTTGTCTTCTGCCACTTTATATGCTCAAGCTCTTCAAAGCAGGATGGATTCTGATTGGCTGTCAATGTTTTTATCGTTCATCAGCTGGGAAAAATTAATCAAAAAATCCTGGAAAATAATCTAGTTTCCACAAAAATATGAAGCAGCACAACTATTTTCAACATTGATAAATAATCATAAATGTTTCTTGAGCAGCAAATCCTCATATTAGAATACATTGATCAAATGTGACAGAAAAGACGGTTTAAAATGTTTACAAAAGACTTATATATCAAATAAATGCTGTTTTTTTCTATTCATTTTTATTCATCAAAGAATTATGAAATCCTTGTTACTAAAATATGAAGCAGCACAACTGTTTTCAACATTGATAATAGTCATATATATAGTGAGTTGTAATAATATTTCACAATTGTGAATGTATTTTTGTTCAAATAAATCATCTTTGGTGAGCAGAAGAGACTCAAAAACATTACAAATCTTACAGACCACAAACTTTTGAATGCAAGTGTACTTGCACGCAAGTTGGGCCTCATGGAAAATAAATTAAATGAATTAAAAAAATAAAAATAAACTGTAGAAATGATCACATTTAGACACCATCGGCTGTCTTACCTGCAAGATCTTCTTTGGATGTGGCCATGCGTGGGGAGCTGTTCCCTGGTTCAATTTTCAGAGACAGTCTGTAATGGAAAGAACAAGCAAAAGTCTCTCAAAAAACACTCCACAAGTTCCACGAAGCTTCAGGGTGGTGCATTTAATATTTCAAAACCAACTTATGTCTGGCTGAGGGTACAGACTTCGAGCATGAATTTAGTTGGATAGGATCTGCTATAAAAACCCCAAATAAGACGTGTTAGTGAAATCATTATTTTACCCTCAACCAACAGTGCAACCCTTATAAGCGCTCACATTTCTTAGTGTAAAAGATGTCACATTGAATCTCGCTCTTTTATATTGAAGAGTTTTCTGTAGTATGGACGTTCAAAACTTCCCCCCAGTGCACTAAGAACATATCTTGATTATGATGATTATGACATCAAAACTGCAAGCTCATTAACATATGACCATTTACGTATTAACTAGGGCCGGGACTTTAACGCGTTAACCCCTTAACTGTCACCGTCCCACAGGTGGGACGCCTGGTGCTCTTTTTTTGATTGCCTTTTTTTTGTATCATATATTTAAGTAATTACCATAAATTAGGTATCATTTGAAAGCTTACAAACTCAAAATTCATCCTGTGAAAACCGTTTTGAAATTGGACATTGTGTTACCATGGAAACCTAACTCTAAATTATTCTAGCGGGCTCCTCCCCTAGTGGGCGGTGTCATGTTTCATATTACAACAATTATTTTAACGACTTTATATTCAAAATCTTTTCCAATCTTGACAAAACACATATTGTCGGAAAGGTCTGAGTCTCAAGGGTCCATATTTGGTGACTGTTTTGTGATGGAAGTGATATTTGGACAGAAATGTACAGGAAAATGCATCAAAAAAACAATCAATGGAATGTGAATGACACCCGGTGGCTATTTTTGGTACAGCACCTAAACAAAATCTCATGGGAACTTCAATTTTTGTGATATCAACTTCAAATTTGGAACACAAATTGGTTAGACATATGGCTTTGATTTTATAGTAATTTTAGAGTAAATTCTTTTTGTAAAATATATATTTTATATGAAATAAAAAATATTTTGTACAGTATTTTTCATTTACAGTAAATTTAAACTTCTATAACTCTTTCATACTTTCATATTTTGAATTGCCTTCACTTTAGCAATAATCTGCAGAGTGTCGTCTTTAAAACAAGACCAAACTTTGGTCTATATTCCAAAGCATTCTTGAATTACAGCCCTTTAAGCTTATGTCATTATTCATTATTCAATGGTATACTAAAAATCCATGTGAAAAAAATTACTTCTCACTGTTCTCAGGTCAAATATTTATATGCAATTAAAATGCGATTAATTTCGATTAATTAATTGCAAAGCCTCTAATTAATTAGATTAATTTTTTTAATCGAGTCCCGGCCCTAGTATTAACACCTAGTCAGTGTTCAGCTTGACCCGCCCTAATGAGTAGTAGTGGAGATGGTGGTCCAGTGGGTTAAACCACTGAACTGATATGCAGAAGGTTGCTGGTTCGATCCCAGCGGTCACCACCAGTGTGTCCTTGAGCAAGGCACTTTCCTCCATGTTGCTCCAGGGGGATTGTCCCTGTAATAAGGCCACTGTAAGTCGCTTTGGATAAAAGCGTCTGCCAAATGCATAAATGTAAATGTAAATGTAGTGTGTCCGATTTCTTCACTTGCAAAAACAACAGATCTTTCGAAATGACTTTCCTATAAAAGCCTCTTACAGGCCTCTGAGGTGAACACAGTTCACGCTCACATTTGGCTTTACTAGTCATGTACTTGACCTGGAGGAGACATTGAGAAACCCAAGCGGGATCTGCAGGGCCGATAACATTTCATGTTTTTAAAGGGGAACAGAAGGGATTCGTTGTTAACAATCCAATAAACTGAACTGTAATCTCTTATTTCCACACCATCAACTACGATTCACAGAATATGAATAAAAAAGTAGCCTTTTTAATAGTGTTTTGGCACAGTGTAAAGTGAGCTTTTGAAAGAAATGTTCAAAATAAACACCATGCAGCTGATACGTTTCTGTAACAGAAGATCATGGCACTAGCAACGCCAAAGTCACGGGTTTGATTCCCAGTGAATGCATGAATTACACTTTGAACTTATATATAGGGGAGCGCGGGGCACAACCTAACACGGGGTTAGTTGTAACACGCATGTTTTAACCCTTTCCACACATGCCAGAATGACGAAACTTTGTGTATTTACTAGATGCCATATCAACATTATTCAGAGGAAAAAATAGCGCCAAAATCTCTGGAAGATATCACTGAACATGTATTTAACCATAGCAAAAGTAAATTTCTTACTTAAGTTTAGTTTTCATCTCTGTTTTTTGTGTTTATTTAAAATAAGACAAATCCGAAATTACTTTAATCTTATATCTGTAATTTAACAGTTGCGATCGTTCTTTAATGCTGATCTAACAGCAGAAGACACAAGCCGTGATTTAAAGGGATAGTTCACCCAAAAATGAAAATGCTGTCATCATTTACTCACCCTCGTGTTGTTCCAAACCTGTATGAGTTTCTTTGTTCTGCTGAACACAAAAGAAGATATTTAGTAGAATGTTTGTAACCAAGCAGATAGAGCAACTATTGACTACCATAGTAGGGTAAAAATACTATGGTAGTCAATGGTTGCTCTATCTGCTTGGTTACAAACATTCTTCACTCTATCTTCTTTTGTGTTCAGCAGAACAAAGAAACTCATACAGGTTTGGAACAACACGAGGGTGAGTAAATGATGACAGCATTTTCATTTTTGAGTGAACTATCCCTTTAAATCCCAGTTGTGCAGATGGGGTGTGTTGTAACACTGCGCTACAATGAGCCCCTATTAGAAATAAGCCATTATATTCTATACTTTTATGAATTATTTTGAGAAACCATGAGAAAAGGGTGAATAATGACTGAGAGTTAATGTTCAGAAATGATTAATTATTATTATGTTTTGAACTCTGCTGTATAGCTGTATTTAGCGATGTGTTTGTTGTCAAACTCAAAAATGCTTATATTTTTAATGATTAAAAAATGCCATTATTTTATTTTAAAAAGTTAATAATTGTATTTTGTTGACAAAATATTTTAGTTTGTCTTGTATATTTTTTTGATTATATCAGGTAACATTTTAAGCTGTCATTTGGTCATGTTACAATGTACAACACCTATGGGGCATGTTGTCACATTTCACTTCCATTCTTTCGGGGTAAATCAAGAAAAAAAGTATACACTGTATTAATGAAACAAAACCACATAATTGTACTAGACATGTGTGCAATTAATGTGAGAAAAAATAAATACTCTGAACCCCAAGTGGATTTACACAAACTGAGAAAGTCAAAAAGCGTTAGGTTGTGCCCCGCTCTCCCCTATACAAGCTTGCATGCAATGCACACGGCTTTAGATAAAAGCTGCCAAACATATAGTCAACTACTGATCAGTCTCAACAATAGTGTTAAGGGCTGAATTTTTGATCAAACTAGTTTTTTGCATGATGCTGTAAGCACATTTACTCCTTTTCCACCAGCATGAACAGGGGCCTATGGTGTGATGATGTATAACTATTGGTCGATGTCTTGCTCTGGAGGCGGTCTTTTGCAAATGTATTTGCACATGTGACGTCACAGATCCTGCAATAGAGTTTAGATTCCCGGCACTATCCTCGGGCCGGGCCCTTGATCGTTTGTGTTTTTTTTATCATTACTTTATTAGCCTAATTGGGTGGGCAGAAAGCGATGCCATAATCAGAAATAATATATATTTTTAACAAAGTAATACTACAACTAAGAAACAAATGTGTACAAAGTTCCACAAGTCAGGATTAGTGTTAAACTCACAGCACACGCAGTGATGAAGCGCAGCATTCAGAGACGGCAGTCATGAGCTGCTCGCGTTAACACTGCGCATTGCTTAACTAGTCTATTCCTTTTCTTAACTAGAAGTTAAAGAAAATAGAGGTTTCCAGCTTTCTATACACATATTTCTCATGTCTGTGAGGCAGTAGCTGCTGAGTTTCCTTTATTTATGAGACGCACTCCAGCTCATGTGCAATGCATGTGATCGCTCCCGCGCGACTTCATCTCACCCTTATAATCTGCTATTATTTATTAAATCCAAGCAATTGGCTGACGAAACCTTGATTAAAATTAAGATGCAATTTATACCAAACGAAATTCATTTTAAAGAAGGGCTTCATACGAAACAACACTTAATATTAAAGGTCCCGTTCTTCGTGATCCCATTGTTCAAACTTTAGTTAGTGTGTAATGTTGCTGTTAGAGCATAAATAATACCTGTAAAATTATAAAGCTCAAAGTTCAATGCCAAGCGAGATATTTTATTTAACAGAAGTTCCCTTTCAAAGCCTACAGCGAACGGCCGGCTTGGACTACATCCTGGTACTTCCTTCATAAATGATGTCAGTAGAACAGACTAACCTCCGCCCACAAGAATATGCGAAAAAAGGGGGCGTGGTCTTGTTGCTGTCCCACGTGGAGAAGAGGAAGTGTCGCGTGGAGAAAAGGAATTGTTGCGTTTGAGTGTGTTTGTCGCCATGTCGTCGAGACGCTGTTATTTTCATCCCGGAGTCAAATCACCTTTGTTTGGCTTTCCCAGGGACGCTGTAGAGATCATTAAGCGCATACATCTCCCGTTAAGAGGCGTGACCTTTCCACGCGCGCTAAGTTGCTGTCAAATCACAACACGGGAACCGCTGGCACAATCAGAACTCGTTACGTATTTCTGAAGGAGGGACTTCATAGAACAAGGAACTCATCAGCCGTTTTTAGGACAGTGAAAACAGCGGTGTACAGATGAGTAAATTGTGTTAAAAATACTGTGTTTCTTTTACACGCGAAACATGAACACATGTTATATTGCACACTGTAAACACAATCAAAGCTTCAAAAAAACACGAAGAACGGGACCTTTAAATCCAAGCAATTGGCTGACGAAACCTTGATTAAAATTAAGATGCAATTTATACCAAACGAAATTCATTTTAAAGAAGGGCTTCATACGAAACAAAACTTAATATTAAACAAAATATAATAACCACCAAAATCATTTCTGACCCACTTTTCATAATCAGATGAAATTTAAAAATAACATTATAATATTTAAACATAAATATTAAACAAAATACATTGTTTAATGGCTACAACAAGTAGGCCTATAGTAGGGTAGAGTACAGATGCATGTCATGTCTGAGCGGGATTTGTTTAACCAGTGAACGGTTCATGACGCCTGCATAGAGCGGATTATTGAGCGGAGCGTGGCTTGTTCAGGCTTGTTCTCAGAACGTCCACGTATTAAAAAATGGTCGGGTTTAAATCGGGCTCGGGCTCATAATTACAGTTAATGTGTCGGGTCGGGCCGGGCTCGGACACAACGTGCACAGGCTCGGGTAGGGTCGGCCTTGATTTTTTGAGCCCGATCTAAGCTCTATCCTGCAATATCAAAACAAGCCGTTTTTGGAGCTTGACTAAATAAATGTTTTGTTTATAATGAGGAGGACGTTTTAAGCCATGATACTGTTTTAATGGTACAAAGATGGTGTCAAAAGATCAACAAAAAAAAGATTTCTCATGTCATGACCCCTTTAAACCATACAGCGCTGAAATTTTAAAAAATTTTACGTTGTAAGTTTAAAAAAAATCTGTTTATTCTATCCACAGGAACTGCAGCCAATACAGAACAATTACAACTTTACCACCCCAACATATGTAATGAAGTTAAAATAAAAATAATAATTAAATAAATAAATAAATATATGTACAAAACATTTTTTATATTAATTTAACATAAGAAAATTACTTAAATTAACAGTACAGCCTCTCATCATCTTGAATGCAGCTATTGGAGACTTTTTGACATTTATGACCGAACAAGAGATGAATTGCATCTGTAATAATCAAATCATTGAATATTTTCAGACGGCTTTGACCACGCTAACAAATCTTCAGAAATGACATCCATAAAACTTCATCCAGGAAAATTAACACCATGGACACACAAAAAATAAATAACACAAGACAGATTGCATCTATTGATACGCTCTCAGAAAAAAAAGGTACAAAAGCTGTCACTGGGGCGGTACCTTTTAAAAGGTACACTTTTGTACCTAAATGGTGCATATTGGTACCTTAAATGTACATATTAGTACCTAAAGTGTACATATTAGTACCTAAAAGGAAAAAAAAAGTTGAAAAGGTACCGCCCCAGTGACAGCTTTTGTACTTTTATTTCTGAGAGTGTAGCCAAAGAACAAAATGAAACCGCCAAAAACAGCAACTCAACAACCTGGAACAGTGTTCTGGGGATCTGTGAAAGAAAAGATCAGATTCTTTTAGGATAACCCACTGTTTTTAAGGAAGTTGAAATATTCAGAGTCAGATCACCGGTCGGTGTGGAGAATTCCCTGGAGAAGCGCTAACGACAGCGATCAATCATTCTGCTGTAATTTGCATTTAACAGCATTTCTCAGTAACGAAAACAAAAATCTTTAGCGATGAGACTTAACAGAGGTTGAGAGTTCAGAGAGCAGATAACGTAATACTGTTCCAAACCTTAACAAGACTACAGTTTTAGGCCTCAAAGACGAGCTTCAGACGCAATGGCTGTTTCCAAACGGTAGGCAAAATGACGCTGCCTCAACAAATTCTAAAGCAGCACCACATGTATCCGCAGCAGATTAGCCAATCCCAGAATGCACTGCGAAAAGCTCAGTGAACTTCTGTCAGTACTGCAGAGTAGCACTAAAACGAGCTATTGCAAACTAAACATGTCTAATAAAAAGGGATTATTTCAACCATGTTTATCAGTGGATATGCATAAAACATGCATCCGCATCACCTTTACACAACCTAATTATAATTTTTGGGAACACTTTAGTTTAGGGTCTAATTCTCACTATTAACTAGTTGGGTATTTGCATGCATTTTACTAGGATATTGGCTGTTTATTAGTACTCATAAGCACATATTAATGCCTTATTCTGCATGATCATATTCTACATCCATTAATCCTACCCAATACCTAAACTTAACAACTAGCTTACTAACTATTAATAAGCAGTGATTAGGAGTTTATTGAGGCAATAGTCATAGTTAATAGTTAATAGTAATAGTGAGGACCCTAAACTAAGCATTAAGCATAGTATTGAGCAAATTATTAATGTTCATAAAGCTCTGTTTTAAACCATAAAGCACTAAAAAAGTAACTTCTATAAATTTTTTCCCCCTAATTTTGTTACACTGTTGTTATATCCGGAAGGTACTAACAGCGCTTCACTTTTCCCACATTTTGTAATGTTACAGCCTTATTTCAAAACTGATTAAATTCATTATTTTCCTAAAAATTCGACAAACAATACCCCATAATGACAACGTGAAATAAGTTTGTTTGAAATCTTTGCAAATGTATTAAAAATAAAAAACAAAAAAATAAATAAAAAAAATCACACGTACATAAGTATTCACAGCCTTTGCTCAATACTTTGTTGAAGCACCTTTGGCACCAATTGCAGCCTCAAGTCTTTTTGAGTTTGATGCTACAAGCTTGGCACACCTATTTTTGGACAGTTTCTCCCATTCTTCTTTGCAGGACCTCTCAAGCTCCATCACGCCGGTGCACAGCCATTTTTAGATCTCTCCAGAGATGTTTAATCGGGTTCAAGTCTGGGCTCTGGCTGGACCACTCAAGGACATTCACAGAGTTGTCCTGTAGCCACTCCTTTGTTATCTTGGCTGTGTGCTTAGGGTCATTGTCCTGTTGGAAGATGAACCTTCGCCCGAGTCTGAGGTCCAGAGCGCTCTGGAGCAGGTTTTCATCAAGGATGTCTCTGTGCATTGCTGCATTCAACTTTTCCCTCGGTCCTGACTAGTCTCCCAGTTCCTGCCGCTGAAAAACATCCCCACAGCATGATGCTGCCACCTCCATGCTTCACTGTAGGGATGGTGTTGGCCAGGTGATTAGCGGAGCCCGGTTTCCTCCAGACATGACGCTTGCCATTCAGGCCAAAGAGTTCAATCTTTGTTTCATCAGACCAGAGAATTTAGTTTCTCATGGTCTGAGTCCTTCAAGGTGCCTTTTGGCAAACTCCAGGCCGACTGTCATGTGCCTTTTATTGAGGAGTAGCTTCAGTCTCGCCACTCTACCATACAGGCGTGATTGGTGGAGAGCTGCAGAGATGGTTGTTCTTCTGGAAGGTTCTCCTCTCTCCACAGATACCCCTTTTCCACCAAGGCAGTGCTAGAGCTAGATCGGAGCCAGAGCTAGTCCCAGTTCATAGTTGATTCAACTGAGGAGCCTGCTAAGAACCGTTTGCGTTTCCACAGGCTAGAGAGCCACAACAGAGCCAGGTCTTACGTCACTGTATACGTCTCATCTTTCTCAGCAACGCTAGCGGGAAACACACACACACCAGGCTTGTTTGAGATGCATCGGCGCTGCGCAGACCGATCCACGTATAATATTTAAAAAAGCGCATGAGTGAATCAAAAGCATAAGGAGTCGTGTGCTCTCGCTGGACTCGTTATCATACGACGATCGGTCTCAGCACAGCACCGCTGCCAACAAGCCTTCCATCAACAACTATTGATTCACATGGCTTTACGATCCTACATCGGCATTAAAACACAACGAAAACACAGCGAATCCAACGCATTCGTGCAGTTCGCCGTAATTAGCATAGACGGAGATTACAAACGAGCAGCAGCTGTTAAGCTCCATTAGCTGCTATTTCAACAATGGCGGATCTCAAGTCTGTGTTGGTCTTGTTGACCCCGCCCCCAGCGCCTGACGTAATCGGTTCTTACTTCTAGCCCTGTTCTAGCCCAGCAATGTTTTGGTGCTACTTAAGAACCACTTTTCCTGGCTCGGAGCTGGAGCTTTGGGTGTGGAAACACAAAGAACCGATTTGGAACTAGGCTCTGGCTCCAATCTAGCTCTGGCTCTGCTTTGGTGGAAAAGGGGTAAGAGAAACGCTGGAGCTCTGTCAGAGTGACCATCAGGTTCTTGGCCACCTCCCTGACTAAGCCCCTTCTATCCTGATCGCTCAGTTTGGCCGGGTGGCCAGCTCTAGGAAGAGTCCTGGTGGTTCCAAACGTCTTCCATTTACGGATGATGGAGGCCACTGTGCTCATTGTGAGCTTCAACACTGCAGAAAATGTTCTGTACCTTTCCCCAGATCTATGCCTCGATACAATCCTGTCTCGGAGGTGTACAGACAATCCCTTGGACTTCATGGCTTGGTTTGTGCTCTGACATGCACTGTTAACTTTGAGACCTTATATAGACAGGTGTGTGCCTTTCCAAATCATGTCCAATCAACTAAATTTACTACAGGTTGACTCCAATCAAGTTGTAGAAACCTCTCAAGGATGATCAGTGGAAACAGGAGCACCTAAGCTCAATTCTGAGTGTCATGGCAAAGGCTGTGAATACTTATGTGATTTTTTTCTTTTCTTTTTTAATACATTTACAAATATTTCAAACTAACTTCTTTCACGTTGTCATTATGGGGTATGGTGCAAAAAAATGCATAGGTAAAAAAAATATGATTTAAAAAAGAAAATTACTTACATTTACAGGTATGTGTTATTATTTATAACAATAAATACATAAACTTCACATTAGTGATTTGCTCACAGTCATCCTTATTTAACATCCCACATTATCTGCTCGTTAACAAATTGTATAAAATGGGATCTTATTGATTTATTTAATTAAATGGTAACACTTCACAATATGATTTCAATAGTCAACATTAGTTAACTACTTTAGTTTTCAAGAACTATGAATGAACAATACTTCTACAGCATTTATTATTCTTAATGCTAATTTCAACATTTACTAATACATTAGGGAAATCAAAAGTTGTATTGTTAACATTAGTTCATGCACTGTAAACTAACATGAACAAGCAATGAATGACTATTTTTATTAACTAACATTAACAAATACAGTAATAAATGTTTTGCTCATTATTAGTTCATGTCAACAAATAATACTTAACTGTAGAGTTGCTAATTAAATACGTAATTTTTCCAAGATTTTCCAAAATTACAACACATTTCTTCAAACCATTAAAAGGAGGAAAGTCTGCATGGTAAAGCAATAACATGTTTAGTCTGTATTAATGATAAATCTATAAGCATTTACAAATACACTCTTAAAAAATTTATTTTATTGGCATTGAGGGTTCCATGAAGAATCTTTAACACCCATTGCACAAAAGGTTCTTTTTAGTGGAAAAAAGGTTCTTTAGATTTATAATAAAAATGTACTAATAATAAGTAAATAATTTTAAGAATATTAACTGAAAGGTAGGAACCAATCACCGCTGTGAAAACCCCATTCTGGAAGCTTTATTTTTAAGCGTGTACATTTACATGGTAAATGTGCAAAACTTCTACACATTAGAAATAATTCAGTACTGCTCATTCATCAGCCTCTGTGTCTGGTGGGCGAAGTTCATTTTCCACCCTGGTGCATGTGTAGTGTTTCCAGACCGGTGGACCTGCGATGCTAAAGCCCTAGAGCCGCACGCTTCTTTCATGTTCACAACCCATCCAGAATACTGGCACTGGAACAGAAAGTGAGATGGCCAGCGGTGATGAGGGAGGCTGGGGTTTGTCGGGCCAGGATACAGCCAGTAGGATGATGTCAATTCTGGATGAACTTCAATAGCCAACCCTACGGTTTCCATGCGTCCGGGTCGTAACGGGGTCACAGACGAAACGTCACCATGGAGACCACATGAGAACCACCGACAATCATCATGATCCACTAGCACTTTTTATCTCTTTCTGGAGATTTGGACTTGAGCCCATCTCACCCGCAATAAAACAGCTCTGAGCTGTGCAAAAAACACCCTGGAGATTTCAGATACAGCAAACCACAAATAACACTCATGACAGATGCTCAGAGTTCCTTTGCTGTATAAACAGAGCTGGATCAGCCACTAAATTGTATTATTACAGGGCTCAACAATAAGGAAGACCTGATGTCTTGAATCAGGTCAGATGATAGACGGGACTGTAACTACAACTAATGTTGAATACGTACATGTGTTTTTTGATGCCTAAACTTCAGACAACGCACAACTAAACGCAAAATTTGGATTTTTTTGCAATGTATTGAACGTTGTTGTGGCAAGTTGTTCAAGTTAAATACACTATCAAGGTAATGCTATCTTACTGACAAGGTTTTGTTGAAATTACGAGAATGACTTGTTATAGTTTGGAAGTTAAATCAGGACGGTTTTCCCATGTGTATAAGATATAAAAATACATACAATCATCGGCCACTTTATTAGGTACACATGTTCAGCTCATTTATTAAAATATCTAATCATCCAATCACATGCAACTCAGTGCATTTAGGCATGTAGACATGATCAAGAGGATCTGCTGAAGTTCAAACTGAGCATCAGATTTTAGTGTCTTTGAGCGTGGCAGGGTTGTTGGTGCCAGTCGGGCTGGTCTGAGTATTTCAGAAACTGCTGATCTACTGGGATGTTAAACACAATCATCTCTAGGGTTTACAGAGAATGATCTGAAAAAGAGGAAATATCCAGTGAGCGGCAGTTCTGTCGGCGAAAATGCCTGGTTGATCCCAGAGGTCAGAGGTGAATGGCCAGACTGGTTCAGCTGATAGAAAGGCAACAGTAACTCAAATAAGCGCTCATTACAACCGAGGTCTGCTGAAGAGCGTCTCTGAAATCTCAACACGTCCAACCTTGAAGCAGACGAGCTCCAGCAGCAGAAGACACACCGGTGCCGCTTCTGTCAGCTGAGAACAGGAAACTGAGGCTACAATTCACACACGCTCACCAAAACTGGACAATAGAAGATTGGAAAACTGTTGCCTGGTCTGATGAGTCTGGATTTCTGCTGTCATTCTGATGGAAGTATTCTGGATTCTTGTATTAGCGGTTCAGGCTGCTGGTGCTGCAATGGTATAATGGGAATTTTCTCTGCACACTTTAGTACCAATTGAGCATCGTTTAAACACCACAGCTGACCTGAGGATTTTTTCTGGCCATGTCCGTCCCTTTATGAGCAAGGTGTACTCATCTTCTGATGGCTACTTCCAGCAGGATAATACACCACAAAGCTCAAATCACCTCAAACATGTCAGTGAGTTCACTAAACTCAAACGGTCTCCAGATCTCAGTCCAATAGAGCAGCTTTGAGATGAGGAGGAACAGGAGATTCACATCATGGAAGACATGTGCCGGTAAACGGTAATACGATAGACTGCAATAATGAACATGCACAATATTGTTATCGTGGGCACTTCAAAATACGGTGAATAATTATTTATTACGAATTATTCCGATTTTTAGAATGCATTTTAAAGGGGTGGTAAAGCACACTCTTTTGAAGGCTTGATTGTGTTTGTGGGGTGCACTGTAACATGTGTTCATGCTTCGTTTAAAAAAAAAATGCAGTATTTTTCATATATTTGATCTTTATTCTACACTGCTCTGTCCCTCCTTGTAAAAACGGTCTGATGGTTTCCGGATTCTGTGAAGCCAGTCCCTCAAAAATACGCAATGGGCTCTGATTGGTTAGCTGGCCCAGTGTGTTGTGATTCGCTAACCGCCTAGTGAACATTTCTCGAAAGCGTCACGCCCCTTACCTCTACAGGTAGCCTCAGGCTACTAGCCTGAGCTTTGTGTACAATAGCGTCAATGAAACCATACCAAGAGCCCGAATCAGACCCAGACAATTTTAGTGAAGATGATCGAGCAGAACCTGTTCAGTCCTCAAGAGTAAAGACTGCGGATCTATAGTGATCGCTACTGAATGGCACTGTTACTTTTGTATTTTTAGAACGATTTGCCAAATATCTGTCGCAAGAACGGACACTAAACATAGTAGCCAAATCAAACACAGAACCATGTTTAGCATGCCTCTAGATAAACAATACATAAAAGCTCTAATCAAAGAATAATTTACACTAATGCCAAGTTCGCTGTTGAGATTTTAAACAGTTTGTAACGTGAGGTGTTTGTCAGATAACGTTAAGTATGAATGAGCATTTATCAAACTGGTTTGCAGAGCCAAACAGCGCTGTCATGACTTCCTTGCTACAACGTACAATTAACAATACGAACTATTACAGGAAAACACATCGACGAAAAATAAATCACACTTACAGGTTGTAGCCCGTACTCGCAAAGATTGTGGAAGCTTTCCTCCGCGAGATGTGCCGCGTTAGCCGCGCGTGCCCGCCTGTCTCGTGCAGCTGAACTCGTGCAGCTGAAGGCTCATGTATTGCAAATACAGATGAATATTGTCCATTATGTCACATTTTCCGGTCTTCTCCTCCGACCCCTGTCTGTCTCGTGCTTTGATTTATGATGGGCAGCATATATCCGATGCAAATGCGATCGTGTTCCCCTCATGTCTCTTACACACATGAATATGACGTTGCATGTTAAACACACTGCAACACACCCCCGTCCCGAGGAAGGCTGAAGAAAGTGGACCTGCAATCCGGATGAAAATAACAGCGTTTCGTCGGCATTGTCAACAGCACTCCAGCCTACTAACTATACCAAAACAACTATTCCCCGCGGCGATACAAAATGGCCTCACCCCCCCTTATTTCATATTCTCGGAGGAGGGGTTTATGTAAATATTGGGTCTGGTGATGTCAGCAAACCCTGGGTGAATGTGTAGTAGTCCCTACCGGCCGTTTGCTGTAGTCCTTAGAAATCGATTTCTTTAAAAGCAAATATCTCCCTTTGCTTTAAACTTTGAACGTTGTAACTTTGAAGATGTTGTTTATGCTCAAACAGCAACATTACACACTAGCTAAAGTTAGAAAAGTGAAATCGTGGTTTACCACCCCTTTAAGAATACTTTACCCATCAACCGTTTAAAATGAACAACACGTCAAAGAGGAACGCGCACTGATGTAAACAGACCGTGCATGAGCCGAGCACATGGCGGAACGAGTGAAGGAGACGTGCATTCACTCTCTGTCAGCAGAGGGCGCTGGAGGAACAGCAGAAATGCAGCCGTTTCCCCGGTAACCCTCGTAAACAAAACGATACGGTGCTCATCATCACATAACCAAATATTTAATACTTAAAGATGTAAGGCTATTCATTTTCAAACTTAAACATTTTATATTTTAATCTGGACTAAATTACATGCCCTAGATATTGTTTGAATATGTTCTGATTTTAGTTCAGTCACACACTTTACAATAAGGCTCTATTATTTAACATTAGTTCATTCATTAACAAACTGACAATGAAAAATACTTCTAAAGCATGTATTAATCTTAGTTAAATGTAAATTTCAGCAAAATAATAACACATTATTAAAATCAAAAGTTGTAACTGTATTATTTAATGGTCCTGAGCTAACACTAACAGTTGCTTTTTTTAAACTAACATTATCAAAGAAGAATAACTTCTGTAAAAATTTAGCTATTCGCTCTTTGTTGATGTTAATGCATTAACTGGTGAGACATTATTGTAAAGTGTTACCTATTGTTCTTTATAATTCTTTTGCACTTAATCTGTTTTAAATATTTGTTTACTTTATACATTTTTGTGTATTGCTATATTGTATTTAAATGTTTGGTTCTTTTGTTATAAAAAAAGTTATTAAACCTGTTATAGTATGACAACACTTTTTTTTGCAACGTATTTTAATATCGTGATAATACCGTATACCGTGATAAAAGCTTCAGCAATTAATCGCAACATGAAAATCTGATACCGGCACATGTCTACATCATGGATGTGCAGCCGACAAATCTGCAGAAACTGAGTGAAGCCATCATGTCAATAAGGACCAGAATCTCTGAGGAATGTTTCCAGCACCTTGTTGAATCTGGCCATGAAGAATTAAGGCAGTTCTGAAGCCAAAAGTGTCCAACCCGCTACTAGCAAGTGTACCTAATAAAGTGGCCTATTCTAAAAAATATGTAAAAACCTAACTTTAAGTGGAAAATATAAACATGATTAAAATAAAAAAATTTTTTTAGAACCTTAACTTCAAATAAAAATAACTTTTACACATTTATTTATATATATTAAAAAAAAAATTCCAATCAAAATTTGATACAAAAATAGACATTTATCATATTTGCTGTGGGGTCAGAGAAAATGTTGGTAGGGCAAGAAAAAATTATGGCTGGGACAAAAAAAATCGATGCTTCATGAATCGAGAAATGATTCTGGATCCATTCTGAGATTTTCTGAATGCATCATGATTCTCTCTCGAAACGATTCTGAGCTTAGTTTAACAGCGGATGGCATTGCGCGCTTTAGAAACAGCCGTATTGGCTCTGCTTGCTTCCAATTCCTTACACACACCACTTGAACCTTCTATAAAATATCATTCATAAAGTTTAAAATGGTTGAAGGGAATTACAAGAGTGGGCTGTTTACATTAATCTCGCATCATAAAAGCATTCTGAGGTGCAAGTACATTCTGAGAATCAGCCGAAAGCACGAGCGCTCTTCTTCGTGAGCATTTGAGCATGCGGTTAAAAACTAGCTTAGAGCGCCGTTTGCTGTTAAAAACTAAGCTCAGAATCGATTCGAGAGAGAATCGCGATGCATTCGGAAAATCTCAGAATCGAGTGATGCATCGATTTATTGACTCTGATCATTAGTAAAAATGCCCAGGTCAGAAGAAAAAAATACTTATTGTTGAGACTTCAGATTCATTTTTTGTTACATAACACCACAACATCGCATATCTTTTAAAATCTTGCTTATTACTTATAAAGCACTAAATGGTTTAGCTCCCCAGTACTTGAGCGAGCTCTTAACGCATTATACTCCATCACGACTATTGCGATCTCAAAATCTCAGCCGGAACCGGGAACACTACCCATAACACCTGATGTACTCGTTTACATCATTAGAAGAATGGCATCTACACTAATGTTAGTCTCTCTGTTTATCCTGAGGTTTACTGCAGTCAGCCGGATCAGGGCCGTATCCAGATCAGATGCTGGACCTGCGCCCAGACATGACCAACGCATCCCTGAAGTGTCAATTAGACTCCCCCTGAAATTGCCTCATCGACACGACATCCTCAATAAACCCGTCTCGTGATGACTCCGATCTTTCCAATATTCCTATCTAATAATTGCCTCATCGACACGGCATCATCAATAAACCCGTCTCCGCCATGATGACTCCGATCTTTCCAATATTCCTATCTAATAATTGCCTCATCGACACGACATCATCAATAAACCCGTCTCCGCCGTGATGACTCCGATCATTGGAATATTCCTATCTAATAATTGCCTCATCGACACGACATCATCAATAAACCCGTCTCCGCCGTGATGACTCCGATCATTGGAATATTCCTATCTAATAATTGCCTCATCAACACGACATCATCAATAAACCCGTCTCCGGCGTGATGACTCCGATCATTGGAATATTCCTGTCTAATAATTGCCTCATCGACACGACATCATCAATAAACCCGTCTCCAACGTGATGACTCCGATCATTGGAATATTCCTGTCTAATAATTGCCTCATCGACACGACATCATCAATAAACCCGTCTCCGGCGTGATGACTCCGATCGTTTGAATATTCCTGTCTAATAATTGCCTCATCGACATGACATCATCAATAAACCCGTCTCCGTTTAAATAACGTTTAAATATATATATTTTGTTGATGTAATGTCTTTATATGATGGATTAAAATAGCTAGGATGTTTACTGTATGTAAAATTAATTTTGTATGCCAGTAACTGTGGAAAGCCTGTAACTCTGCACTCTCAAATCGCAGAATGATCGTGTGCGGTACCTTCTCGATCGCAGAAACCCGACCGTACCGAATCTGGTTCACAAATTACCACCAGATGCATTATTACAAAAATACCAGCTTTCT
Organism: Romanogobio albipinnatus; assembly: GCA_023566225.1. Taxonomy (NCBI): domain Eukaryota; kingdom Metazoa; phylum Chordata; class Actinopteri; order Cypriniformes; family Gobionidae; genus Romanogobio; species Romanogobio albipinnatus. The sequence continues at coordinate 4,368,672 of CM042242.1, forward strand.
AAGAAAGAGGTTTAAAACAATCACCCTTTTGATTAGCCAAGAGTAGGAGGTGTCCATGAACAAAGGGAAACTTGCACCGTCAGCCTACCGGACATGATTGGATCACTCATCTCAGCTATAAGAATGAGAACCTACCATTAACTCTTTGCATTTTCGCCATTGGGAGAAGGAGCCCGTGGTATTCTGCCACTAAGAGAAGGACCTCATGGCATGTTCGCCATTGAGAGGAGTCCTGGGCATTCTCGCCACCACAAGGAACGGAGCTCTTGGCATGTCGCCATGGAGTGGGAAGTCCAACCCTGGTCTTCCCAACCCTGAGAAAAGGCCTCCCCGCACGGAGAGAGAAACCGGCAGACTTCTGGAGCGACTTTCCTAAACTTCACAGAACTTCTCCTGGGACCTGCAAATCCTTAGCGAACTTCCCCGACGATTCGAACTCACACACTTACACGAGAAAGCCTAATGCAAGTACTCTATTTCACATTTAAACTGCTTGTAAAAGGTTGTCTGAATTATTCCTGATCAATGGGACTACGAATTTCTTGAGGGCTCTGGTGAAGGTGCTGCGAAGCTGTCTCTCTCTCTCTCTCTCTCTCTCTCTCTCTCTCTCTCTCTCTCTCTCTCTCTGTCTCTCTCTCTGTCTCTCTCTTTGTAAACTGTAGTTGTTTTATTAAAACCCAATGATTGCATTGAAGTGAATCCGTATGGTTTTGCTCACAAATCTCGAAGTCAATGAGACGTAAGATTCTAGCTACCCATTTAAGCTTGATTTTCCTGTATTACTACTTCAGTAATACAAATTGTACAAACATAAGAAATATTATTTGTCCTGATCAAACAGATTAGTGTTTCTTAAGGTTTGTAAGATTGATAATTGATGAAGAAATCAATTTGGATAAAGGTTACTTTTAAATGATTAAAGGTTCCGTTATACGTTAATATTAGATTAGATTAGATTAGATTCAACTTTATTGTCATTACACAAGTACAAGTACAAGGCAACGAAATGCAGTTTAGGTCTAACCAGAAGTGCAATAGCAGCAAGTGCAGGATATACAATGGTTGCGTAATATTGTCTGTACAACAAGCAAATCATATTCATAGACCCATGAATATTGATACCATTTGAATGAATTATTCCCGAAACTCATTGTTGTTACACTGCTAAAGATGACTGTTAAAGATATTTGAATTTTATAAATGCAACAAGATAATATTCCATAATTTTGTGCTAATATGATTGCTCTAACAGACGAATCTGTGAATCGGGATATTGGACTCTCATGTATCGGTCCTTCTGATACACCGCGTGCCAATGATAACAGCCTCTTCACAATGTTGAGACAGGCGGCCCACAGATAATCACTCATCCTGCAGGATAAACATTTAAATTCAGCATAATCAAAGGCTCTTTTAACTCCCTCTGATGAATCGCTAATTCACAAATTTACTTCACAGCTGTTCATGATGGAATGAGGTCGAGGAGAACTTCAGAAGTTCACTCTAAAACAAAGTCAGTGAAATGGACATTAAAGCTTCTGGTAAAAGTTCTAGCATGGATAACGGCAGATTGCAATAATTCTACAGAAACCAGAACCGGATCTTATCCCTGAGATTGCACTGTGGTCACGTACACATCAGATAAATATGGTGTTCATCCCTCTATTTAAAAGGACAACTCTCCCAGATATGCAAATTCTGTCATAATTTACTCAACCTCATTGTTACAAATCTGTTTGCCTTACTTTCTTCTGCAGAACACGAAGATATTTTAAACAATGTTTCAATTGTTTATGTCTGTACAATGGAAGTGAATGGGACTAAACATATATATTTTCCAAAATATCTTCATATATACAGGGAGTGCAGAATTATTAGGCAAGTTGTATTTTTGAGGATTAATTTTACAACATTAATAATTAAACAACAACCATGTTGTCAATGAACACAAAAAACTCATTAATATCAAAGCTGAATATTTTTGGAAGTAGTTTTTAGTTTTAGCTATTTTAGGGGGATATCTGTGTGTGCAGGTGACTATTACTGTGCATAATTATTAGACAACTTAACAAAAAACAAATTTATACCCATTTCAATTATTTATTTTTACCAGTGAAACCAATATAACATCTCAACATTCACAAATATACATGTCTGACATTCAAAAACCAAACAAAAACAAATCAGTGACCAATATAGCCACCTTTCTTTGCAAGGACACTCAAAAGCCTGCCATCCATGGATTCTGTCAGTGTTTTGATCTGTTCACCATCAACATTGCGTGCAGCAGCAACCACAGCCTCCCAGACACTGTTCAGAGAGGTGTACTGTTTTCCCTCCTTGTAAATCGCACATTTGATGATGGACCACAGGTTCTCAATGGGGTTCAGATCAGGTGAACAAGGAGGCCATATCATTAGATTTTCTTCTTTTATACCCTTTCTTGCCAGCCACGCTGTGGAGTACTTGGACGCGTGTGATGGAGCATTGTCCTGCATGAAAATCATGTTTTTCTTGAAGGATGCAGACTTCTTCCTGTACCACTGCTTGAAGAAGGTGTCTTCCAGAAACTGGCAGTAGGACTGGGAGTTGAGCTTGACTCCATCCTCAACCCGAAAAGGCCCCACAAGCTCATCTTTGATGATACCAGCCCAAACCAGTACTCCACCTCCACCTTGCTGGCGTCTGAGTCGGACTGGAGCTCTCTGCCCTTTACCAATCCAGCCACGGGCCCATCCATCTGGCCCATCAAGACTCACTCTCATTTCATCAGTCCATAAAACCTTAGAAAAATCAGTCTTGAGATATTTCTTGGCCCAGTCTTGATGTTTCAGCTTGTGTGTCTTGTTCAGTGGTGGTCGACTTTCTGCCTTTCTTACCTTGGCCATGTCTCTGAGTATTGCACACCTTGTGCTTTTGGGCACTCCAGTGATGTTGCAGCTCTGAAATATGGCCAAACTGGTGGCAAGTGGCATCTTGGCAGCTGCACGCTTGACTTTTCTCAGTTCACGGGCAGTTATTTTGCGCCTTGGTTTTTCCACACGCTTCTTGCGACCCTGTTGACTATTTTGAATGAAACGCTTGATTGTTCGATGATCACGCTTCAGAAGCTTGGCTATTTTAAGACTGCTGCATCCCTCTGCAATATATCTCACTATTTTTGACTTTTCTGAGCCTGTCAAGTCCTTCTTTTGACCCATTTTGCCAAAGGAAAGGAAGTTGCCTAATAATTATGCACACCTGATATAGGGTGTTGATGTCATTAGACCACACCCCTTCTCATTACAGAGATGCACATCACCTAATATGCTTAATTGGTAGTAGGCTTTCCAGCCTATACAGCTTGGAGTAAGACAACATGCATAACGAGGATGATGTGGTCAAAATACTCATTTGCCTAATAATTCTGCACTCCCTGTAGTTTGAACTTTTTTTTAAATCAGTGCTACACGACTAGAGAAAACGGATAGAATGGGCAACTGTTTTCAACACTGATAATAATAAATGCTAATAAAATGTTTCTTGAATCAAATCAGCATATTAGAATGATTTCTGAAGGATCATGAGACACTGAAAATTCAGCTTTGATCACAAGAATAAATTACATTTTACAATATATATTTAAATAGAAAATTTTGAATTGTAATAATATTTCACAATATTACTGATTTTACTGTATTTTTTATCAAATAAATGCAGCCTTGGTGAGCAGAAGAGACTTCTTTCAAAAACATAAACAAATCTTAATTATTCCAAACTTTTGACAAGTAGTGTGTACTGCGAAGAGCATAATACAAAACTATTAATACAAATACAAATACATAATACAAAAAATTGTGAACTTCTTTACCTACTTTAAACTAAGGCATTATGGTCATTCTGGCTCTAACCAATTAGATCGCAAGATTCTGCCCAATATACTATCATAAGCAATCACAGAATTACACATAAAATGGTCTAAAAATGCTGCTAAATATGGATGATGAGAAATGACTTAAGTATAAATAAATAAATGAATAAATACGTAAATGCAGAATAAAATAAATAAATAAATAAATGTAGAAATAAATAAAAATATGAATACATAAATAAATAATTAATTAAATGCTGAAATAAATAAATGAATAAATAAATGTAGAAATAAATAAATATATGAAGAAATAAATATAGAAATACATAAATAAATGAATAAAGAAATAAATAATTAAATGCTCAAATAAATAAATAAATGCAGAAATAAATGAATAAATCAATCAATAATTTTGTCAATAGGATCATTTTAAATTGTGCTATTTTTGTATAATTTATGTTATACTATACTTTTTCTACATTTATTTATTTTTACATTTATTTCTACATTTCTACATTTATTTATTTATGTGTATACGTATGTTAATACGGTAGGCGGTCCTAACCTCTCTCAATGCAGGATTGGTCAATTAGGCAAACCAGTCAGAACCGTTTCTTAGGAACGAAGACGAGATAGATAGCCTTCTTTTTGAACTAAATGCTAGAAAACAATTCAAAATGATACTTTTGACAAAATTATTTATTTATTTATTCATTTCTGCATTTATTTGAGCATTTAATTAATTATTTATTTATGTATTTCTATATTCATTTCTTCATACATTTATTTATTTATTTATTTCAGCATTTAATTAATTATTTATTTATTAATTTCTTTATGTATTTCTATATTTATTTATTCATATTTTATTTATTCATTTATTTATTTATGTATTTCTACATTTATTTAATTCTGCATTTACGTATTTATTTATTTATCTATTTATACTCAAGTCATTTCTCGTCCTCCATAGCTAAAAACCATGCAATTCTGGCACAGAACGGCTGGAAGCTCTTGCACACAAAGTACATGCTTTACATTTAAGCATTATATGGTTTGGAACAATTGCACATTGCAAATGTATGTCTCATTGTTGGTTCCACCATGTGTTTGGACTCGGCCTAAACCCTGCTGAGGTTAAGCAATGCAATTTCATGTTGCTCAAACTACAGAACACCCAGTATTTTTAATAAAAACACATTGCATTTGTGTGAAACGCTATTTAATGGTACAATCAAAATGTCTAAAGGCGGTTACAGTTTCACCACATTTACGTGATGACTTTGCTTCTTACTGTGCCGACCACCCAAAAATCTAATCACGGTGTTGTTTGCCTATAAAAGCAGTGACCCGTGAATTCCCAGTGTCAAATGCCTAGGGATGCCCGCCTAGAAAAAAAAAACCCAAATGCAATCATCTGCCATTTCCTGTTCGCAATGTCTTAAATCATTGGTCTGGCCGACGGGTCGCCCTCGATCGGGGCTGCTAAAGTCATCATTTCACAAAGTAAAATCCCTTTGCATTTACCTTTGAGACTGCCAGCCCCTCACTTACTTGAAATTGTCGTCTTCCACAAACTTTTGAAGCTCCTCGATGTAGCGAACAGACAGCAAGTACTTCTGCACATGCGGGAGGGTCACGAGGTGGTCTGTGAGCAGGAGGTTGAGGGTCAGACGTGTGCATGTATATAACCACACGTGTATATCAATCTGAAATTCCCACACACATTTCATAACTAAACATCCGAAATGAACTGTAAGTGAATGAACTGACCGTATGTGCAGGACATCTGGAGGTCAGAGATCACCCGGAGGATGTTGTTCATCTGATTGGTTCTTTGCTGAGTCTCAATGATGCTGTCAGAGGCTGGATAGGCCGAGTCGATGTAAATCATGTCCAGCAGGTAGATCCCTATATGTAAGAAATGAAAGAGACACAGACTCATTAAAACAGGAGTATTACATGTTTTTTAGGATGATATGATACTGATAATATAATGACCCCATGAAAAGGTTGATTTTGTCATTGTCAACTGCATTATCTGGCATATTTAATGGCTCCTAAAAAAAGTAAATAAATAAAATAAAATGTATTAAATTTCACAATTAAAATAATTAAAAATATATACAAATAAATACATGTTATTTAAATTTAAAATTAAAACTTAAATTAAATTAAAACAAATACTTAAATAAATGTAAAATGTTTTTTTAATTATTTCAATAAATGTTAATAAATACTTTTTCTTTATACTCGAGGAAAAAAAACAAAAAAACTTTGGCACAGAAATACGTCCAACTCATTTAAAAAAAAAACATTTTGGCCATGTTTAGCATGAGAATTAACAGTGTCAATAAGTCAGAATGCATGAAATAGCATTAGACACCCCCTTTAGAGTCTAATAGAGATTGAGATATAGCACCGTCATGCACGGTTATGCTGTATTACCTCAGTCAAGCTGTGATACACATGATACGTTCTGAATAACAAGATCCAGACATATACGGCAGGAACAACTGGACTCTACTGGCATTCATTTATCCCAGAAAGCACCTTCATTTCGAGGGGAGGTAGAAATGCACAATTGCACGGCATTCACAATTAGATCTGCTCTAATCTTCTATTCGATTTCTGCAAGTTGGTCAAAGAGTAAAATGAGAAAAACGATCATGTGAAGATCTGAGGCAGGGTGTGTTTGTGACGATGGCATAATACGACAGTACAGTATACTACTAGTTCAGACTCATGCAGTACGTATACCGTCAACACACTTCAGTATAAACTGAACACACTGATCTAGACAAAATTATATTTTCTGTCTTCATTTACTAACCCCTTCATTTAGTTCTAAACCTAACTAACTAACTAACTAACTAACTAACTAACTAACTAACTAACTAACTAACTAACTAACTAACTAACTAACTAACTAACTAACTAACTAACTACATACAGTTCATACATACATAAGTACAGTGCATTCATGCATACAGCACATACATGCATACAGTTCATAAATACATACATGCATACAGTTCATACATACATACATACATACATGCATACAGTTCATACATACATACATACAATGAGGAAAATAAGTTTTTGAACACCCTGCTATTTTGCAAGTTCTCCCACTTGTAAAACATGGAGGGGTCTGAAATTGTCATCGTAGGTGCATGTCCACTGTGAGAGACATAATCTAAAGGTTAGCTGTATAAAGACACCTGTCCACCCCATACAATCAGTAAGAATCCAACTACTAACATGGCCAAGACCAAAGAGCTGTCCAAAGACACTAGAGACAAAATTGTTCACCTCCACAAGGCTGGAAAGGGCTACGGGGAAATTGCCAAGCAGCTTGGTGAAAAAAGGTCCACTGTTGGAGCAATCATTAGAAAATGGAAGAAGCTAAACATGACTGTCAATCTCCCTCGGACTGGGGCTCCATGCAAGATCTCACCTCGTGGGGTCTCAATGATCCTAAGAAAGGTGAGAAATCAGCCCAGAACTACACAGGAGGAGCTGGTCAATGACCTGAAAAGAGCTGGGACCACCGTTTCCAAGGTTACTGTTGGTAATACACTAAGACGTCATGGTTTGAAATCATGCATGGCACGGAAGGTTCCCCTGCTTAAACCAGCACATGTCAAGGTCCGTCTTAAGTTTGCCAATCACCATTTGGATGATCCAGATGAATCTGGGAGAAAGTCATGTGGTCAGATGAGACCAAAATAGAACTTTTTGGTCATAATTCCACTAAACGTGTTTGGAGGAAGAAGAATGATGAGTACCATCCCAAGAACACCATCCCTACTGTGAAGCATGGGGGGGGTAGCATCATGCTTTGGGGGTGTTTTTCTGCACATGGGACAGGGCGACTGCACTGTATTAAGGAGAGGATGACCGGGGCCATGTATTGCGAGATTTTGGGGAACAACCTCCTTCCCTCAGTTAGAGCATTGAAGATGGGTCGAGGCTGGGTCTTCCAACATGACAATGACCCGAAGCACACAGCCAGGATAACCAAGGAGTGGCTCTGTAAGAAGCATATCAAGGTTCTGGCGTGGCCTAGCCAGTCTCCAGACCTAAACCCAATAGAGAATCTTTGGAGGAGCTCAAACTCCGTGTTTCTCAGCGACAGGCCAGAAACCTGACTGATCTAGAGAAGATCTGTGTGGGGGAGTGGGCCAAAATCCCTCCTGCAGTGCAAACCTGCTGAAAAACTACAGGAAACGTTTGACCTCTGTAATTTCAAACAAAGTCTACTGTACCAAATATTAACATTGATTTTCTCAGGTGTTCAAATACTTATTTGCAGCTGTATCATACAAATAAATAGTTAAAAAATCATACATTGTGATTTCTGGATTTTTTTTCTTTTTTTAGATTATGTCTCTCACAGTGGACATGCACCTACGATGACAATTTCAGACCCCTCCATGATTTCTAAGTGGGATAACTTGCAAAATAGCAGGGTGTTCAAATACTTATTTTCCTCACTGTACATACATACAGTTCATACATGAAGTACATACATACATACATGCCCACAGTTCATACATGAAGTACATACATACATACATACATACAGTTCATTCATGAAGTACATACATACATACATACATACAGTTCATTCATGAAGTACATACATACATACATACATACAGTTCATTCATGAAGTACATACATACATACATACATACAGTTCATTCATGAAGTACATACATACATACATACATACATACATACATACATACAGTTCATTCATGAAGTACATACATGCACACAGTTCATACATGAAGTACATACATGCACACAGTTCATACATGAAGTACATACATACATACATACATACATACATACATACATACATACATACATACATACAAACAGTTCATACATGCATGCACACAGTTCATACATGAAGTACATACATACATACATACATACATACATACATGCACACAGTTCATACATGAAGTACATACATACATACATACATACATACATACATGCACACAGTTCATACATGAAGTACATACATACATACATACATACATGAAGTACATACATACATATAGTTCATACATGAAGTACACACATGCACTCAGTTCATACATGAAGTACATACATTCATACATACAGTACAGTCTCATAGCTATGACTTTTTATGTCACAATGATTTACAAAAGCATGTTTTTTTCTTATGTGGTGGAAATGGGACATTCTACATCTAATTATGTGTTTCACGGAGGAAGGAAAATAATACAGGAGCGTAATGACATGCAGGTGAGTAGATGATGACAAAATGTTCAATTTTACTCCTATAGTTAGATGATCTTCTATTATGAACTAAAGGTGATGATACATGGGGCAACTTTTTTGAGCAATGTTGCTTGGCCACTTTCCCATTGGGAATGGGCAACACATTTCTATCTGGATACTTTAGATCGGTCATGGGCCCTGTGTCTTACCTGGTTGCCCGTTGATGGCAACATTGCCTAGTAACATTGCTCATAAAGTTGCCCTGTGTATCATCACCATAAAACACATGCCGCCAAATATGATCCATAGTGTGAATTAAACTCAAGAGAGATGCTGAGATCCTCGATCAGAACCACTGGAGTGACTGCAGCAGTTGAGCTGTGGAAAGAATGACAAATCGCTTTCCACCCGGACAGCTGAGGTCTACAGAGAGTGAGAGCAGATGTTTGAGGAGATGGCATGGCCTGCTGAAAACTTTAGATGGGCTTCTCTAATTCACTTATGCCAGTGTACATAGCATCGTTCAGAAAAATTGTTTATATATATATATATATACACGGTATATAATGTCTAGGAAAGTACAGTAGTTTTCTTTGGACATTAGATCTTAGATCTTTCAATGAAAGCACCAAGTTTATCTTATACTGGGGAAAAGTGTCTGGTACTCCAGCAAATAAATGTTTGAATGGAAACCACATGGCTGGATTCAAACCGAGAGAGGAAGTCCTCACAATCTAATAAAAGCATAAACCAAACTAATATATAAAACAAGGGACATAATCTGCAGTCAAACGGCGGTGCCCTGGTAGTGATTAGCAGAGCATTATTTGAGCAAATGACCTGGAGGGTTTGTGTAATCGTCAGGTTATTTATGGAGCTCTGGATAAACTGCTCCAGGGCGCTTGTCTTCACCAAAACAGATGGAGACGTTCATCTAAAGAATCTTTTCTGTGCTGTTAACAAACAGATATGCACATAAATGACCCGCATCAGTGACAGCATGAGATTCTATTCAACACCTGCACTCGTTTGAGCAAGAGATGGAGAGACGGAGGGAGGGAGAGACGGAGGGACAGAGGGACGGAGAGACGGAGAGACAGAGGGATGGAGGGATGGAGAGACAGAGGGATGGAGGGATGGAGAGACAGAGGGACAGAGAGACGGAGGGATGCAGAGACAGAGGGACGGAGGGACAAAGAGACAGAGGGATGGAGAGACAGAGGGGCGGAGAGACAGAGGGACGGAGAGTCAGAGGGACGGAGAGACAGAGGGACGGAGAGACGGAGGGATGGAGTGATGGAGAGACAGAGAAACGGAGGGACGGAGAGACGGAGAGACGGAGAGACGGAGGGACGGAGACGTTTTGGTCATTGTAATGTTTCATGAAATCTATCTACCATCCATCCATCTACTGTTCTATCTACTGATCATCCATCCATTCATCCATCCACTTTTATATCATCCATCGATCCATCCATCATTCCATTGTTCTATCATCCATCCATCCACTGTTCTATCATCCATCCATCCATCCATCCATCCATCCATCCATCCATCCATCCATCCATCCAATGTTCTATCATCCATCCATCTACTGATCATACATCCATCCATCGTTCTATCATCCGTCCATCCAGCCAGCCATCCATCCATCCATCCATCGTTCTATCATCCATCCATCCACTGTTCTATCATCCATCCATCCATCCATCCATCCATCCAATGTTCTATCATCCATCCATCTACTGATCATACATCCATCCATCGTTCTATCATCCGTCCATCCAGCCAGCCATCCATCCATCCATCCATCCATCCATCGTTCTATCATCCATCCATCCATCCATCCATCCATCCATCCATCCATCCATCCATCCATCCATCCATCCATCCATCTACTGATCATCCATTCATCCATTGTTCTATCATCCACCCTTTCTTTCTTTCTTTCTTTCTTTCTTTCTTTCTTTCTTTCTTTCTTTCTTTCTTTCT